>BLSH010402107.1:315459-333457 GCA_018402905.1 Glandirana rugosa | reverse complement strand
AAAAGTGTCAAAATGGTGCGACATGTCCGCTGCAATATCGCAGTACCGCTAAAAATCGCAGATCGCCGCCATTATTAGTAAAAAATAAAAAAAATAAAAACCCCAAAAATGAATTCTCATCATCCGTAAACGCGACCACTTTTGCGCAAACCAATCAATAAACGCCAATTGCGATTTTTTTTATCGCAAATATGAGGAAGAATATAAATCGCCCAAAAACGGTGAAAAAAATGTTTTTTTATATTTTTTTTTTGGATTTGTATTTTAGCAAAAAGTAAGAAATTTGGTTTTTTTTTGCAAAATTGTCGCTCTTCTTTTGTTTATAGCGGCGATCAGAAATGACGCAGAGGTGATCAAATACCACCAAAAGAAAGCTCTATTTGTGGGAAAAAAAAGGACGCAAATTTCGTTTGGGTACAACGTCGCACGACCGCGCAATTGTCAGTTAAAGCGACGCAGCGCAGAATCGCAAAAAGGGCTCCGGTCCTAAAGCTGGAAATCCTTCCGGTCCTTAAGTGGTTAAGGCGAGCCACCGACGGGTCCACCGTCGGGGACTTCCACTGCAACAGGACATCCTCAAAGGGATAACGCACAAAAAAACGTTTAGGCAAAGCGAAAGACCCCTGAGGACACCGCCACTCCTTGTAAACGAACTGGTCAAAGTACGACCAATAAGGGAACGCCTTAGGCGTCTGGGCCGGCTTATGCGACCCAAAAGCGTACGGCACCCCCTGAGTTGCAGCCGGCCCCAGCTTCAGCGTCTCACGAACCGCTGAGACCAATGAACCCACCAGAGCCCGCTCAGAGTCGCGGTGGCCCCTGAGGGCTCCTCCTCTTCATCCGAGGGGTCCCCGAGTTCACATCCGACAGCTCCAGGGGGTCCCCGACACCGCAGAGCCCCCTCCGGCTCCGAGTCCTCACCAGAGGACAGAGGAGGGGGTGGCCGTTTGCTCGCCACCCCGTGGTCACGGATTGGCTCTGCCCGGGAGAAGTACCCCTCCAGGAGGGCCGTCAAAGTGTGCAGCGGAACCACAGGTCCCAGCGCTGCCTGGTCCCCACTGGAGACCCATGGCTGATGAGCACCAGCTTCGGCCGCCATAGCCCGCACCCGGAAGACACCCACCGGACTGTGTGTCCCAAACCGCCCCACAGTCGCTGCACTAGGGCCCAGAGGTTCCCAGGACGACTCACACCACCGCCCCAGAAGCTGCTGCTAGCGCTGCTGTAGCCGCTTATCTCTGGCACTGCACGTGATCCCCACGTGTCGGGAGAGGTGCTTCCGGCCTGTATCCGGCACCAAAGAGAGGTAGGGCCGCCCACCCAGCCAGCAATCTAAAGCCAGGATACGGCAGACCACAAAAACATGGCCGTCGTAGACACTAGAGGCAAAATAGCGGGCGTCTATAACACACGGCCGGCTACGGGAAAATGGCGGCCGTTCGCACATGCAGCCAGATACAGGCAAATGGCGGTCGCGACCCACAGGCCGATCGGCCGCCGCCCATCCAGGGGACACATCTAGGCAGGGAGAGCTACAGCCCCGGGTAGGGAGGTAGGTGGAGGGGCACACCGGAGGATAGGTGGGACACCTATACCGCGGAAAGGGGGGGGGGGACACCACCTGCCGCCCCCTTATCCCCCCGCCCTTCGCAGGGGGGGGGGAGGAGTACTCATCACTCTGGACGGGCCACCCGAAGCAGACCTGCCACCCCGCCGATCCAGGGGGAGCTGCCGGCCACGCAGCATCCATGACACGGACACCGGGTGCCCAGTCCTAGGTGTGCTAGTGGGACGTTTAACCCGCCGGCCGCCTCGCACGGAACGAGACCTGACGCGGCCGACCTCACGTACAGCTAAGGGTCGGCTCGCATCCATCAGCCGTGCTGGGGAGACTCCCTGGATCTAGGATATCCAGCCTGTCACCCAGCCGGCTACTTGATTGTATTCTTCATCAGAATTCTTGAAAAAAGAAAAAATGAAAAAAAGAATGGGGAACTGCAGATCCCAGCAGGGAGCCAGGTCCTACTCCTTGCATTAGGCAGAAAAAACTGAGTTGCTGAACAGAGCTGGAGGGGTTATGCAAAGTGAGGACTGCCCCCTGGGAGGGGCTGTCTCTGCTTTGAGCTGAACTACGTTCTGCCTAGTCCACTCCTAGTGAAAGCTGCATAAACCCCCACATGTCAAGAATAGAGGCTGCGTCCGTCAATGAACGATTGAGAAAATATCTATATTTTTATATAGAATTGTATTATATTCGACTTTTTAATTAATATCAATTTAAATTAATATGGATTTATTGTTGGACATTATTGGCACCTTTAGTGCAAGAAAGGTCAAGAAAAATACAGTCTGCAGTCTCCAACCATCGCTTGCATCATGCCTGCAATCTCTAACCATCAGCCTCCAAGTGCCTGTCAGATGTAGCCCTGCCAGTGTATGTCAGGTGCAGCCTTGCCAGTCAGATGCAGCCTTGCCAGTGCCCGGATCAGAGCAGCGATCTCCGTGTGTCACGGAGCTGAATGAGAATTTCCCGGCTGCAGTAACAATGCCCTGCCTCCTGTGATCACGTCACACTGATTCAATGTCCTGCCAATAGATCAGTGTGCCATCTATCACAGGAGGCGGGGAATTGTTACTGCAGCCGGGAAATTCTAATCCAGCTCTGTGACACACAGAGATCGCCGATCTGCGAGGAGGGAGGGAAGGACTGGGGTGCGCCAGGATGACACCCCCACAATGGACGGCACCCGGACGATCACATCCCTTTTTCGGCTCTATTACCAGCATTTTTCCCCTTTCGGACGCATGCCAAAAATACTGTTTTCAGCTGATGGTTTTCGGCGGCCGAAATGTCAGTGCACCGCTACTTAAATCCAATAGAAAAATCTATGTAAAGAACTAAAGATCAGAGTTCATATAACGTGTGTGTGCAACTGAGAGCATACTACCAGAGTACAACGGGGTTAATAACTTGAATCTGTGGTGTATGCATCTGTGTCTCCAAGGAGGTCCTATCACGTGGCATGACAAAAAACAATAAAAACAAAACAAAAAAAAAGTAAAAAGGGGAAAATATTTATGGACAGTCAGGTCCATAAATATTGGGACATCGAAACAATTCTAACCTTTTTGGCTCTATACACCACCACAATGGATTTGAAATGAAACAAACAAGATGTGCTTTAATTGCAGACTTTCAGCTTTAATTTGAAGGTATTTACTGTACATCCAAATCAGGTGAATGGTGTAGGAATTACAAAAGTTTGTATATGTGCCTCACACTTTTTAACCACTTCAGCCCCGGAAGGATTTCACACTTTAGGACCAGAGCACTTTTTGCGATTCGGCACTGCGACGCTTTAACTGACAATTGCGCAGTCATGCGACGTTGTACCCAAACGCAATTTGCGTCCTTTTTTTCACACAAATAGAGCTTTCTTTTGGTGGCATTTGATCACCGTTGCGTCATTTCTGATCGCCGCTATAAACAAAAGAAGAGCAACAAGTTTGCAAAAAAAAAAACAAATTTCTTATTTTGCTAAAATACAAATCCAAAAAAAGCAAAAACATATTTTTCAACGGTTTTGGGCGATTTATATTCTTCCTCATATTTGTGATAAAAAAAAAAAAAAAATCGCAATCGGCATTTGATTTTGATTGGTTTGCGCAAAAGTTGCCGCGTTTACGGATGATGAGAATTCATTTCTGGGGTTTTTTTTATTTTTTTACTAGTAATGGCAGCGATCTGCGATTTTTAGAGGTACTGCAATATTGCTGATGACATGTCGGACCATTTTGACACTTTTTTGGGTCCATTGGCATTTATACAGGGCTCAGTGCTATAAAAATGCACTGATTACTGTGTAATTGCCATTGGCAGTGAAGGGGTTAACCTGTAGGGGGCGCTCTAAGGGTTAACTGTGTTCCCTGGGCGTGTTCTAACTTTATTAGTGTTTGACTGGCAGTGGGAGGGGGGTGATCACGTCTTCCATATAGAGGAAGGCTGTGATCGCAGCCCTTCCCACTCTCACAGAACGGAGATCCGTGTTTACATGCAGGGATCTCCATTCTTTCACTGCGCGGGGGGATCGCGGGTAGCCGGCGGAGATCGAGTCCGCCCTACCCGCTCCCTGCCCCCCCCCCTGGAGTGTGCCTCCGGTGGCGCGCGCTCACGGAGCGCGATCTGACAGCCGCCGTCATATGACGGCGATTTGCCTAAAAGAGCCATCTTGTCGCCGTCAACCTGCGGTTGGCAGTCGGCAAGTGGTTAAGGGACCAAAAGTAATGAGACAGATTAACAATCATAACTCAAACTTTCACTTTTTAATACTTGGTTCCAAATCCTTTGCAGTCAATTACAGCCTGAAGTCTGGAACGCATAGACATCACCAGACACTGGGTTTCATCTCTGGTGATGCTCTGCCAGGCCTCTACTGCAACTGTCTTCAGTTCCTGCTTGTTCTTGGGGCATTTTCCCTTCAGTTTTGTCTTCAGCAAGTGAAATGCAAGCTCAATCGGATTAAGGTCAGGTGATTGCCTTGGCCATTGCATATCATTCCACTTCTTTCCCTTAAAAAACTCTTTGGTTGCTTTCGCAGTATGCTTCTGGTCATTTAAAATGTTAGGACTGGCGCTGTCTTTTGACCCACAAAGTGCTTATGCTATATATAAATAGTATGTGCAGAAAAGTGCTAATCAGTGCAAACAAACGTAAATTCCATAAGTATTAGAATAAATAAAATATTAATTGCAGTGTGTACCCAATCCTGATTTTGTAGTTAGAAAATGTATAGTACACCAAACATTTAAAATGAAAATTAATTGTGAATAAATCCGTAAAAATTATGAATAAAGTGGATGTCAAGCAAAAAAATCCACTTTTTTGCTTGACATCCACTTTATACACTGCAATTAATATTTTATTTATTCTAATACTTATGGAATTTACGTTTGTTTGCACTGATTAGCACTTTTCTGCACATACTATTTATATATAGCATAAGCACTTTGTGGGTCAAAAGACAGCGCCAGTCCTAACATTTTATTTGATCTATTTATTACTTCCTCTAGTAGGAAGATAACGGAAGGCTGCAGTCTTGTATACACTTAAAAGTCCTCGCGCAGGATCCTTTGTATTCATATGCTTCTGGTCATTGTCCATCTGCACTGTGAAGCACCGTTTAATGAGTTCTGAAGCATTTGGCTGAATATGAGCAGATAATATTGCCCGAAACAATTCAGAATTCATCCTGCTGCTTTTGTCAGCAGTCACATCATCAATAAATACAAAAGAACCAGTTCCATTGGTAGCCATACATGCCCACGCCATGACACTACCACCACCATGCTTCACTGATGAGGTGGTATGCTTTGGATCATGAGCAGTTCCTTTCCTTCTCCATACTCTTCTCTTCCCATCACTCTGGTAGAAGTTGATCTTGGTCTCATCTGTCCATGGGATGTTGTTCCAGAACTGTGAAGTCTTTTTTAGATGTTGTTTGGCAAACTCTAATCTGGCCTTCCTGTTTTTGAGGCTCTCCAATGGTTTACATCTTGTGGTGAACCCTCTGTATTCACTCTGGAGAGGTCTACTCTTGATTGTTGACTTTGACACACATACACCTACCTCCTGGAGAGTGTTCTTGATCTGGCCAACTGTTGTGAAGGGTGTTTTATTCACCAGGGAAAGAATTCTTCAGTCATCCACCACAGTTGTTTTCCGTGGTCTTCCAGGTCTTTTGGTGTTGCTGAGCTCACCGGTGAGTTCTTTTTTTTTTAAGGATGTTCCAAACAGTTGATTTGTCTACACCTAATGTTTTTGCCATCTCTCTGATGGGTTTTGTTTTTTCAGCCTAATGATGGCTTGCTTCACTGATAGTGACAGCTCTTTGGATCTCATATTCAGAGTTGACAGCAACAGATTCCAAATGCAAATATCACACTTGAAATGAACTCTGGACCTTTTATCTGCTCCTTGTAAATGAGATAATGAGGGAATAACACACACCTAGCCATGGAAAAGCTGAGCAGCCAATTGTCCCATTACTTTTGGTCCCTTAAAAAGTGGGAGGCACATAAACTGTTGTAATTCCTACACTGTCCATCTGATTTGGATGTAAATACCCTCAAATTAAAGCTGAAATACTGCAGTTAAAGCACATCTTGTTTGTTTCATTTCAAATCCATTGTGGTGGTGTAAAGAACCAAAAAGATTAGAATTGTGTCGATGTTCCAATATTTATGGACCTGACTGTATATAATTTTCTTATAGTGATTACTTGATATATTATTGGTATCACTCATAGCTAATGTTTTGACATATGAAAAAGATGTATGTTGATATTTGAAATGGCAGGACAAATCAAGAACTCAAATGCTTGTTTTTATTGTACACTATGCAAATATTTCAATAAATATACCCTTAAAAAAAAAGATCAGAGCTCATAGAAGAGGCCCACAGAACCTTCAAGATTTGAGGACTGTTTGTGTGGAACAATGGGCCAAAATCACACCTGAGCAATGCAGGTGACTCGTTTCTCCATACAGGAGGCGTCTTGGAGTGGTCATTACCAACAAAGGAATTTGTACGAAGTATTAAATAAATCTCAGTTAGCGTTCAGAGTTCAATACTTTTTCCCTGTATTATTCCATTTCAATACACATAGCTTAATTTCTGAACTGATTTGTTTTGGTTTCTTTGTATGTATGGATTGCATGGGTTGTTACCGACATGTGGTGAAACTATCATGTTAATTGCAGCTTAAGAAATCTATTTTCCTAGAAAAATGGTGACGTGTTGAACACTTATTTTACCCACTGTTCATATATTATCAATACTGTGACTGGCCAAGGGGGAAGTTATCCACCAACCATTCCACTTCGGCCAGTCAGAGAAAGCCTTATATGCTTCTGTCTGCCACTCCACTTCAGCCAATCAGACAAAGCCTTATATTCATTGATGTATTGAATGGCCACATCCTTCTGCAAAAGAAGCCGCTTGTTTGGGGCAGTTTGGTTTGCTCTGACACTCGACCAACATGTCCCATAACAATAGAGTGAAAACCTAAGAAACTGTGTGAAGAGACTGGAAAAAGGTATCTCCAAGAGGGTTACCCATACACATTTAACTCCAAAACTTGGGAGGCCTAGACTTGCAGAGGAACAAGACTTAGCAGACCTTTCGCCAGACCTCTTACTCTGATGCAGGCAAGTTCTTTTGCCACTAGTAATATCCTTGACCACTTCCGGACCGCCCCAAGTACATTAAATGCATCAGTGTGGCCGGCTGCACAAAACCACATACCTACACGTGATTTTGTGCACGCGGTTTCGGAGCGCCGCTCCCGCTGTGATTGGACACAGCGGGAGCCAATCAGAGGGTCTGGCAGCTACAATGGCCGCCGCAACCCGCCGATCATTCAGTGGTGACATGGAACAGAGGCTGCCAATGTAAACAAAGCACACCACAGATCTGTCAGTGAGGGAAAGTGAGATCTAGTGTTTCAGCTAAGCTGAAAAACAATCTCAACTTTCCTGCAGTGTGACACTCCCCCATTCAGTTAGAAAGCACCTTCCAGGGAACACAGTTAACCCCTTGATCACTAGTGTTAACCACTGTCCTGCCAGTGTCATTTATACAGGGATCAGTGCATTTTTTTTAGCACTGATCCCTGTATTAGTGTCACTGGTCCCCAAAAAGTGTATCTTGGGGTCAGATTTATTTGCAACAATGTCGCAGTCCACCTAAATATTGCAGATCACCGCCATTAATAGTAAAAAAAATGAAGGCCATAAATCTATTCACTATTTATTACCCTACGCGATAACTTTTGCGTAAACAAACCAATCAATATACGCTTACTGCAATTTTTTTTTTACCAAATTTATGTAGAATACATATTGGCCTAAATGTATGAATATATTTGTTTTTTTTATATATTTTTTGGAGATACAGTTGTGCTCATAAGTTTACACACCCTGGCAGAATTTATGATTTCTTGGCCATTTTTCAGAGAATATGAATGAGAACACAAAACATTTCTTCCACTCATGATTAGTGTTTGGCTGAAGCTATTTATTATCAATCAACTGTTTTTACTCTTTTTAAATCGTAATGACAACAGAAACAACCCAAATGACCCTGATCAAAAGTTTACATACCCCAGTTCTTAATACCGTGTATTGTCCCCTTTAACATCAATGACAGCTTGAAGTCTTTTGTGGTATTTGTGGATGAGGCTCTTTATCTTCTCAGATGGTAAAGCTGCCCATTCCTCTTGGAAAAAAAAGCCTCTAATTCCTGGAAATTCTTGGGCTGTCTTGCACGACCTGCACATTTGAGATCTCCCCAGAGTGGCTCAATGATACTGAGGTCAGGAGACTGAGATGGCCACTCCAGAACCTACACTTTATTCTGCTGTAGTCAATGACAGGTCGACTTGGCCTTGTGTTTTGGATCATTGTCATGTTTGAATGTCCAAGTCCCATGCACAGCTTCTTGGCTGATAAATGGAAATGTTCCTCCAGTGTTTTTTGATAACATACTGCATCCATCTTGCCATCAATTTTGACCAAATTTTCTGTGCCTTTGTAGCTCACACATCCCCAAAACATCAGCAATCCACAGCCTTGTTGACTATTCTCCAAATGTAGGGTTTATGGTTGTGGCCAAAAAGCTTAATATTGGTCTCATTACTCCAAATGACTTTGTGTCAGAAGGTTTGAGGCTTGTCTCTGTGCTGTTTGGCGTATTGTAAGCGGGATACTTTGTGGCACTTGTGTAGTAATGGCTTTCTTCTGGCGACTCGATCATGCAGCCCATCTTTCTTCAAGTGCCTCCTTATTGTGCATCTTGAAACAGCCACACCACGTTTTCAGAGAGTCAAAGTTATTTGTGGGTTTTTCTTTGCATCCCAAACAATTTTCCAGGCAGTTGTGGCTGAAATTTTAGTTGGTCTACCTGACCATGGTTTGGTTTCAACAGAAGCCCTCATTTTCCTCTTCTTTATTAGAGTTTAAACACTGCAGATTGGCATTCTCAATTCCTTGGATATCTTTTTATATCCCTTTTCTGTTTTATACAGTTCATGTACCTTTTCCTGCAGATCCTTGTGACAATTCTTTTGCTTTCCCCATGACTCAGAATCCAGCAACGTCAGTGCAGCACTGGATGAAAGATGCAAGGGTCTTTCAGGAATCCAGAAACTCATTGACCTTTTACACACACACACACACTAATTACATGCAAACAGATCACAGGTGAGGATGGTTACCTTTAATAGCCATTCAAACCCATTTGTGTCAACTTGTTTGCATGTTATCAGGCCAAAATCACCACAAGTGTAAACCTTTGATGATGGTCATTTGGGTAGTTTCTGTTGTCAATATGATTTAAACACAGTTGATTAATAAATGGCTTTAGCCAAACACTAACCATGAGTGAAAGAAATGTTTTTGTGTTCTCATTCATATTCTCTGAAAAATGTCCAAGAAATTATAAATTTTGCCAAGGTATGTAAACTTATGAGCACAACTGTATATTATATAGCAGAAAGTAAAAAATATATATATTTTTTTAATTTTCGCTATTTTTTTTTTTTGTTTGTTTATAGCGCAAAAAAAATGGCAAAGGTGATCAAATACCACCAAAAGAAAGCTCTATTTGTGGGGAAAAAAAGGACATCAATTTTATTTGGGTATAGCATCACACAAATACGCAATTGTCAGTTAAAGCGACGCAGTGCCGTATTGCAAAAATTGGCCTGTCAAAAAGTGGGTAAAACCTTTGGGGCTGAAGTGGTTAAAAAGTAACTCCACTTTAGTTGAGGAAAAAAAAGGGATTTTATTAAAACTTACCGTAAAATCCTTTTCTCTGAGTTCACAGACAGACGCAGCTCTCCATTGACATGTGGGGTTATATGCAGATCCTATTAGGAGTTAACTAGGCAAAGAAAGAAAGCAAGCAGGCCCCTCCCAGGGGGCTGTCCTCTCTTTCCCATATAACCCCCCTACTCTGCTTAGTACATCAGTTCGTAACAAGCCGTACCGAAAAAACGCAGAGGGGTGGGTGCTGCGTCTGTCAGTGAACTCAGAGAAAAGGATTTTATGGTAAGTTTTAATAAAATGCCTTTTTCTCCTACTTTCACTGACAGACGCAGCTCTCCATTGACATGTGGGGACGTCCCAAAGCTGTGTCATTAAGAGGGGTGGGCAAATGACAACAACTGTACCCAACAGAACCTCTGAAGAGACGCCAGACGCGCCTACACTGCCGCCTGTAAAACTTTACGGCCAAAAGCAGCATCCGAAGATGCGGACACATCAACTTTATAAAACTTAGTAAATGTGTACACCGAGGCCCAAGTGGCCACCTTGCACACCTGTGACACCAAGGCCGAACAGAATACGCATGAGTCACAGTCTGTCTGATCCAACGAGAGACAGTAGCCGAAGAGGCCGCCATTCCTTTGTGCGAACCATCCGCCAAGACAAAACGAGTCAGTCCTCCGAAAAGAGTCTGTAGCCACCAAATACACCCGCAAAGCTCATACGACATCCAAGGAATGCAACTCCATCTCCTTAGGATGTGAAGGGTGCGGACACAACGAAGGGAGAACAATATCTTCGTTAATATGAAAAGAAGAAACCACCTTCGGCAAAAAAAGAAGGCAACGGGCACAAGACCGCCTTGTCCCTATGCAGGACCAAGTCAGGAGACCTGCAGGACAACGCTGCCAACTCAGACACCCGCCTAGCGCCACCAAGAAAGCCACTTTCTGCAACAACAATTGTAAGGGAATATCCTTGATCTTCTCATATGGTGGCTTCTGAAACACTGAAAGCACCAAATTCAAATCCCACGGTGCCATAGGCAACCGCAACTGAGGAGCCACATGGCGCACACCTTGTACAAATGTACGAATCAATGAATGTGATGCCAGAGGGCGTTGAAAAAGAATCACCAAAGCTGATATCTGGCCCTTGAGAGTACTCAAGGCCAATTTTTTATTCAGGCCCTGTTGTAAAAAAGTCAGGACCCTGGATACCACATAAGAGCGAGGGTTCCAACCCCCCGCCTCACACCAGGCAATATATGCCCTCCAGGTGCGATGAGAAATCTTGCGCGAAGTACACTTGCGCGCTTTCAGCATGGTAGGGACCACTGAGTCATCCACCCCTGTCCCTCAACACCTGGGACTCAATAGCCAGCGAGTGTACAGCAGGGTGTAATATGGGTCCCGTAGACAACAGATCGTCTCGCAGCGGGAAACGCCAGGGAATGTTTGCCACCATTCTCACCACGTCGGCGTACCACGGACGCCGAGGCCAATCCGGAGCCACCAGAATCATCGGAATTCCCTCCGCTTCTACCCTGCGCAGTAGACGCGGGAGAAGTTTGAGGGGAGGATAGGCGTACAGAAGACGATACCGACCCCAAGGTGCCATGAGTGCGTCTGTGGCCACCGCCAAAGAGTCTCTTGTCCTGCACACAAAGGTCTTTACTTTGTGGTTGAATCGAGACGCCATGAGGTCCACGTCTGGCGTGCCCCACTTGTGGCAAATCTGGCTGAACACTTCTGGATGGAGGGACCATTGCCCCTGATCCAGCGTCTGGTGACTGAGGAAGTCCGCCTGCCAATTTTCTATGCCTGGAATGTAGATGGCGGAGATTGCCGGTACGTGAAGTTCTGCCCAACGCAGAATGAGATCTGCTTCCGCAGCTGCTGCCGCACTCCTCGTTCCGCCCTGATGGTTTACATACGCCACCGCTGTGGCATTGTCTGACTGAACCCGAATCTGGAGCCCTTGCAACCTCGCCATCCAGCGGGATAGGCAGAGTCTGATTGCTCTTAGCTCCAGCACATTGATCGGAAGGCGAGATTCCTGCGCCGACCAACGGCCCTGGGTCGACAGATGTCCCAGGATGCCCACCCAGCCCGACAGGCTAGCGTCCGTCGTGATTATCGACCACATCAGGGGAAGAAACGATTTTCCCTGTGTCAAGGCTGGGGCCCGAAGCCACCAGGCAAAGGAGGCCCTGGTCTGATGATCCAAGTGAACCAACTGGTCCAGAGACAGTGGGGATCTGTCCCACCGAGACAGAATCGCTCGCTGAAGTAGCCGAGTGTAGCTCTGAGCATAAGGTACCGCCTCGAAGGCCGACACCATGAGCCCCAGCACCCGCATACAGAATCTTAATGATGACTGCCGGTGAGACAGTAAGGTTCGCACTGCTGATTGCAGGGACCGCAGCTTGGCCGGAGGCAAGAACACCTTCGGCTGCACTGTGACCCAGATATTCCAGGCAACAAGACGGGGTCAATGTCGACTTCTGCAGATTGATCAGCCAATCGAAGTCCTTTAACGAGGCCATGGTGATAGCTACACTCTCCTCCAGGGCTGAGGCAGACTCTGCTCGAGGTAAGCTACCACCGCAATGCCCCTCTGCCTCAGTAGCGCCAGCACTGGGGCCACCAACTTGGTGAAGACCCGAGGAGCCGAGGCCAGACCGAAGGGCAGTGCCACAAATTGGTAATGGAGATCTCCCACCGCAAAGCCTAGGAAGTGCTGGTGTCGGAGACAAATGGGAACATGGAGATACGCGTCCCTGATGTCCAGGGACGCCAGAAAGTCCCCCTGATTTAGGGCGGCCACGACCGAGCGGACCGATGCCATCTGGAATTTTTGCGCTTAAACATAAAAGTTTAGCGTCTTCAGGGCCAAAACCGGCCTTACCCCCCCACATTTTTTGGGGACCACAAATAGGTTCGAGTAAAAACCGTGAAACCTCTCTGACTGAGGCACCGGCACAATCACCCCCTGGTCTGATAGTTCCTGAACCGCCCCGAAAAGGGCCTCCCGTCATTGATGCGGGAGTCTTATGTTCGATGGGAAGAACCTGTCTGGGGGTAGAGTGCTGAACTCTATCCTGTACCCGGAGGACACCACTTCCTGCACCCACCGGTCGGAAATGCAGGCAGTCCACCTGTCTGCGAACCCCAGAAGACGCCCCCCCACCCGATCTTCGGGTGGGGGCAACCCATCATGCAGAGGAGGGCTGATCCTCTTTTTCGTTTTTGCGCTGCCAGGGTCTTTTTCCGGCCCCTGTAGCAGCCTTGCCGACTCGCGGGCCCTTGCCCGCTGCACCAGGAGCACAAAAAAAACCTCTTCTGACCTGAAGAGACAGGCCCCTGCTTGCGCCGAAATTCTCGCCGCCTGGGCTCCGGAAGAAATGTACTCTTCCCGCCAGTGAAATCCTTAATGATTTCATTCAACTGAGATCCAAAGAGACCGCCACCCTGAAAAGGGAGGTCCGCTAGACCTTTTATGGATGCGTAGTCACCCGACCACAAATGCAACCAGAGGACCCATCTGATAATGACTGCAAAAACAGACATTTTGAACATAGGGAGCAGGTCTAGAGCAGCATCACAGGTATTTGATACCGTGAAACACTTGTTCTGCTTTCTGCGACGCCTCAAGCGTTATGCTGCAGTCCAGATCATTCTGCAGACGCCAGGGTCGGTCTCAAGGCCGATCCTGCCAAAATGAAAAGTGCCTTAGACACTGCCTCCGTCCTCCTATCGGCAGGATCCTTAAACGACGGCGACCCCTCCAGGGGAATAGTCGTCGCCTTGTTCAGGTGCACCAACGGGGGTCCACCGAGGGGGACACCCACTTCTTTATGAAATTATCCTCAAAAGGATACCGGATAGCGAAACGCATGGCGAAGGAATGCTGCGGACGCTGCCATTCCTGATAGATCAGACGATCAAAAAATGTATCATAAGGGTAAGCTCTAGGTGACCTAGGAGGCCTGGCAGTCCCGCAAACATAAGTAGACGTCTGCAACTCACCATCTTGGTCCAGTCGCAAAGACGCACGGATTCCAGATATTATTGCAGACACCAGCACCTTTTCGCGCTCTGCCTTAGCCCCTTGGTCTTCCTCATCATCCGAGGGGTCAAGTTCACCCTCAGAAAGTTCCACGGGGGTCCCGGTGACCCCCGAAGCCACTTGCGGTTCGGAATCCTCCCCTGAGGAACAAGGGGGAGGAGGGCGCTTCTTAGGGGCCCCCGGGCCTTGCTCGGCCCCACCCTGGGAAGAAATTCCCCAAACACCGCCCTCAGCTGTTCTAGGGACACCAGGGACCCCAACGCAGGTTGCACTGTCGCTGATTCCTCTTCAGAGGGCCCTGCAGGGTCATCTGCCATCACTCCACTCAGACTGAACACACACAGTGAGGACAACAACTAGCGGCACCCCCACACTGTAACCACACCACAGCCCCTCAGAATGCCAGAAAGACCCAGGACGACTGCACCCACCGCCACCAGCACCCCCAGAAAGCCAGCTATACTTGCGGTTTTTGCCAGCAGCCAGCCACACTGTCCCAGTAAAGTGAAAGCAAAAACGGCAGCAGCACGTTTTCTCGGCATGCAGGAACTCCAATATGGCCGCCGAGGACATCCACTAGAGGCCAAAGGGTTCCCGAGGACCGAAGCTCCGGCAAAATGGCCGCCCCAGCACTGGAGGGAAAATCCCATGAAAAATGGCCGCGGCTACGGCAAAATGGCGGCGAATCGCCGCATGGCCACAGTGCCAAACGGGGTGCGGAGCGGGGGGGGTTAAGAGGAAAGGACAAAGGGACCCAGGAGAGCACCAGCGACCAGCCTCTACCAGCGGCTAACGCAGACAGAGATGCCAAAAATCGCCCGGCGCATCCCCCCAGGAGGAGCAGAGGGGGGCTCACTCACCACTCCTGACTGTCGCAGCGGGTAGCCACCCGGTCACAGACTTGTGCTGCTGGCCTCAAGTCCCTGGACAGGATCAAATCCGGACACTGGGCACAAGTGGGGATCACCCACTGGCCGCCCACACGGAACGGGCACGATGAGGCAGGACCAATTATAGCCTGGGGCTAGCTCGCATCGGTTGGCCGTGCTGGGGAAAGTACAGGATTTTCCAGGAACCCTCTATGCCCCAGCCGACGTCTTGATAGTAGTCTTCATTAGCTTAATGAAAAATAAAAAAGCGGTAGCAAAAATCTAAACCGCAGGTCCCATAAGGGAGCCAGGTCAACTTCTTGCACTAGGCATGTAAAAACTGAAGTACTGAGCAGAGTAGGGGGAATATATGGGAAAGAGAGGACAGCCCCCTAGGAGGGGCCAGCTTTCTTTCTTTCTTTGCCTAGTTAACTCCTAATAGGATCTGCATATAACCCCACATGTCAATGGAGAGCTGCGTCTGTCAGTGAAAGTAGGAGAAAAAAATCATTCCCCTCTGGGTGATCTATGTACAGTACATTACAAGGATTTTAACAAACTTTGTTGCAGATTCCTATCTTTTGTTATTCTGAAGAAATCCCTGTGTGTATGTCTGTGTCCATGTGGTAAGTAAAAAATTGCAGGGTCTGCATCCCTTTAGACCTGATTTCCTATTAGGAGTATCTCACCAAAAATGACATTTCTGTTGCAGGGAATGCCTAATATTTGAATTGTATCTTAGTACAGGCTTCTGTGAAAATCAGTGAGCCAATCACACAAGTAGGAAAATATGTTTCTGGGGGGCGTTCTATACACATTCTGTGTACAGAACACCTCCAGGTAGCCATATTCAAAGAAAATGACAGTGCTGCAGATTGAAGAGGAAAGGTAATTATTAATAAAATTCAAATACAATATGATTTGAGTCGCAATTGTATATGCTATATTTTTTTTTGCTATTTTTCCCACGAAACTAGAGCTACCCCTTTAAAAATAATGTCAAGGGTTGGTTTCAAAAAGATATTGCTCCTTAGAAGGAAAAGCGGGTCAGGTGTTCCTTGGATGCAGTGCAACACTTTTGACCAGAATGTGCGCATTGATGGTGTGGTGTATAAGACCTTATATGGGAGACAAGATGAGATGCTTTCAACAGGCTATCACAGCTGAATCTGCTCCACATATCAGTAAAGGATACACTGCCATGGTGGAGAGAACACTGAAAAGCCTCTATGACCAGAACCAAGAACTGGGTGATTTGGGCCAAAAAATTCCATGACTCTGGTAGAGACCTCAGACTATAAGGTAGGGGAATTAAGTGAGCTAGGAGTGACTCTGATGACACAATTTTTTGAAGGGATGGGGTCACCCATTACACATCAGTCGTAGGGCAACACAAGCTAAGGACACAAGGCTAGGCCCTGGGGACTCAATACCCAGAAAGATGATGGAAAGTAAAGGTCAGAAGACAACAGGAACAAACCAAAGAGCGGAATTCCAAGTGGCTCTTGGCAAATCAGGAGGGGAAGTGGGGAAAGCTTTCTCAGTGCTCTATGGAAAAGAGAATGTGGAAGTGACACTCTACCCACTGAATGCTGACTCTCAGTACCTTGATGTTAAAGTGATAGTAAAGCTTTAATTTCTTTTTAAATAAAATAATAAAAGCCAAAAAGTTCTATCGTGGTCTCATCAGACCAGAGAATCTTATTTCTCACCATCTTGGAGTCCTTCGGGTGTTTTTTTTAGCAAACTCCATGTGGGCTTTCATGTGTCTTGCACTGAGGAGAGGCTTCCGTCGGGCCACTCTGCCATAAAGCCCCAACTGGTGGAGGGCTGCAGTGATGGTTGACTTTCTACAACTTTCTTCCATCTCCCGACTGCATCTCTGGAGCTCAGCCACAGTGATATTTGGGTTCTTCTTTACCTCCCTCACCAAGGCTCTTCTCTCGCTCAGTTTGGCAGGATGGCCAGCTCTAGTAAGGGTTCTGGTTGTCCCAAACGTCTTCCATTTAAGGATTATGGAGGCCACTGTGCTCTTAGGAACCTTAAGTGCAGCAGAATTTTTTTTGTAACCTTGGCCAGATCTGTGCCTTGCCACAATTCTGTCTCTGAGCTCTTCAGGCAGTTCCTTTGACCTCATGATTCTCATTTGCTCTGACATGCACTGTGCTGTGAACTGTAAGGTCTTATATAGACAGGTGTGTGGCTTTCCTAATCAAGTCCAATTAGTATAATCAAACACAGCTGGACTCAAATGAAGGTGTAGAACCATCTCAAGGATGATCAGAAGAAATGGACAGCACCTGAGTTAAATATGAGTGTCACAGCAAAGGGTCTGAATACTTAGGACCATGTGATAGTTCAGTTTTTGTTTTTTTTAATAAATCTGCAAAAATGTCAACAATTCTGTGTTTTTATGTCAATATGGGGTGCTGTGTGTACATTAATGAGGGAAAAAATGAACTTAACCACATCGGTACCTGGCACGAAAACCCTCTTCCTGTCCAGACCATTTTTCTGCTTTCAGCGCTATCACACTTTGAATGACAATTACTCAGTCACGCAACACGGTACCCATATGAAATTTGCGTCCTTTTTTTCACACAAATAGAGCTTTCATTTGGTGGTATTTAATCACTAGGAGGGGGGTTATTTTTTGTGCTATAAATAAAAAAAGATTGACATTTTTTTGAAAAAATGCCTTTTTCTTTGTTTCGGTCATAACATTTTACCAATTAGTAATTTTTCTTTGTAAATTTTGGCCAAAATTTATACTGCTACCTATCTTTGGTAAAAAATATCCCAAATAAGTGTATATTATTTGGTCCTTGTGAAAGTTATAGAGTCTACAAGCTATGGTGCCAATCATTGAAAATTGATCACATCTGATCACACCTGATATACTTTAATGATTAACCATTTTACAATACTGGCTTTGTTTCTTTTTCCGTAAAAAAGTTTTTTTACAGTTAGAAAAAAATAAATATCGTGTTTTTTATTGGGGGGAGGATCACTAATTTATGGTGGTTTACTTTCGAGATAAACACACTTTTTTTCCTGCGTTTAAAGTATACCCATGGCACAACGCACTGACTCATTAACAGTAAGTTTCACACTATCGCGACTTTCGTCTTTTTACCAGACCTGTCCTTCTCCCAAAAGCACGGTCCATGGCTACACCAATTCAAGTAAAAAAGGGAGTAATTACATGTGTGTCGTGGGGTATAACTGTATTT
>BLSH010402107.1:281684-308124 GCA_018402905.1 Glandirana rugosa | reverse complement strand
ACTGACGGGTGACAGGTGCTCTTTATGACGACAGTCTGATGACAGGTACACTTTATGATGACAGGTACCCTTTATGGGGGCATATGTGGTGACTGTTAGGTGACAGGTGCATTGGGGGGGGGCAGGGGGGGTCAGTGTCAGTGTGATTTTACTTTGCAGATCAGTAACTGTTCACCCCTGTCGGTGAAGCGGCGTGTCCTGGGGACACGCCGACAGCGACAGAGCCGGGATGCGCGCGCCCGATAGCGCGCAATCCCGGCTTAAAGGGAGGATGTCATATGACGTCCACCCGCTGTAAGAGGAGGACCGCTCCGCCGTCATTTGACGATGGGTGGTCCTGAGGCGGTTAAATGATTTTAGCAAATGGCTGCAATATAACAGAGTGAAAAATTTAAGGGGGTCTGAATAGTTTCTGTACCCACTGTACATACATACATACACACACACACACACATACACAGTTGTGCTCATAAGTTTACATACCCTGGCAGAATTTATGATTTCTTGGCCATTTTTCAGAGAATACAAATGATAAAAACTTTTCTTTCACTCATGGTTTTTTTATTATCAATCAACTGTGTTTACTCTTTCTAAATCACGACAACAGAAACTATCCAAATTACCCTGTTCAAAAGTTTACATACCCTTTAACCTCAATGACAGCTTGAAGTCTTTTGTGGTATTTGTGGATGAGGCTCTTTATCTTCTCAGATGGTAAAGCTGCCCATTCCTCTTGGCAAAAAGCCTCCAGTTCCTGGAAATTCTTGGGCTGTCTTGCATGAACTGCACGTTTGAGAACTCCCCAGAGTGGATCAATGATATTGAGGTCAGGAGACGGAGATGGCCACTCCAGTATCTTCACTTTATTCTGCTGTAGCCAATGACAGGTCGACTTGTTTTGGATCATTGTCATGTTGGAATGTCCAAGTACGTCCCAATGCGCAGCTTCCTGGCTGATGAATGCAAATGTTCCTCCAGTATTTTTTGATAACATACTGCATTCATCTTGCCATCAATTTTGACCAAATTTCCTGTGCTTTTATAGCTCACACATCCCCAAAACATCAGCGATCCACCTCCGTGTTTCACAGGCCTTGTTGACTCCTTTCCAAATGTAGTGTTTATGGTTGTGGCCAAAAAGCTAAATTCTGGTCTCATCACTCCAACTGACTTTGTGCCAGAAGGTTTGAAGCTGGTCTCTGTGCTGTTTGGCTTATTGTAAAGATGCTTTGTGGCATTTGCGTAGTAATGGCTTTCTTCTGGCGACTTGAACATGTAGCCCATCTTTCTTCAAGTGTCTCCTTATTGTGCATCTTGAAACAACCACACCACATGTTTTCAGAGAGTCTTGTATGTCACCTGAAGTTATTTGTAGGTTTTTCTTTGCATCCCGAACAATTTTCCAGGCAGTTGTGGCTGAAATTTTAGTTGGTCTACCTGACCATGGTTTGGTTTCCACAGAACCCCTCATTTTCCACTTCTTGATTAGAGTTTGAACACTGCTGATTGGCATTCTCAATTCCTTGGATATCTTTTTATATCCCTTTTCTGTTTTATACAGTTCATGTACCTTTTCCTGCAGATCCTTGTGACAATTCTTTTGCTTTCCCCATGACTCAGAATCCAGCAACGTCAGTGCAGCACTGGATGAAAGATGCAAAGGTCTGTCAGGAGTCCAGAAACTCATTGACCTTTTATACACACACACTAATTACAAGCAACAGATCACAGGTGAGGATGGTTACCTTTAATAGCCATGCAAACCCCCTTGTGTCAACTTGTTTGCATGTTATCAGGCCAAAATCACCAGGGTATGTAAACTTTTGATCAAGGTCATTTGGGTAGTTTCTGTTGTCATTATGATTTAAAATGAGTAAACACAGTTGATTGATAATAATTGGCTTCAGCCAAACACTAACCATGAGTGAAAGAAATTTTTTATGTTATCCATATTCTCTGAAAAATGGCCAAGAAATCAAAATTTTCCAGGGTATGTAAACCTATGAGCACAACTGTATCATATAATGGCAAGAATGTGTGTAGCTGATGTGTAAAAATTGTGATACCTACATGTTGGGCCTGCAATATGCATTGCCTGACTATACACAATGTAAGCGAATGTACAAAAATTTCTTCAAAAAATAGGATTTTTTGACTTCCCGTAAAATCCTTTTCTCTGAGTTCATTGACAGACGCAGCCTCTAATCTTGACATGTGGGGTATGCACCTTTTACCAGGAGTAGACTAGGCAGAACACAGTTCAGACAAAAAGCAAGCTAGCCCCTCCCAGGGGGCAGTTCTCACTCTGCATAACCCCCTCCGCCCTGCTAGCACACCAGTACGTAACAAGCAGTACAAACTCTGAACACAGAGGGGTGGGTGCTGCATCTGTCAATGAACTCAGAGAAAAGGATTTTACGGTAAGTCAAAAAATCCTATTTTCTCTTTCGTTCATTGACAGACGCAGTCTCTAATCTTGACATGTGGGGACCTCCCAAAGCAGTGTCAAACCAAAGAGGGGTGGGCAACACATGAACAACTGTGCCCAACGGAAAACTCTCCGGGAGGCGCCAGACGCGCCTACACCACTGCCTGCAAAGCTTTGCGGCCAAAAACAGCATCCGCAGATGCCGACACATCAACTTTGTAAAACTTAGCAAAGGTGTGCACGGAGGTCCAAGTGGCAGCCTTGCACACCTGAGACACCGACGCCTGGTGTCGGAAAGCCCAGGAAGTACTAATTGCCCTGGTCGAATGAGCCGTGACCGGAAAGGGGGGGTTTATGACCCCGAACCTCATACGGGTCACTGTCTGTCTAATCCAGTGGTTCTAAACTCCGGTCCTCAGGACCCACCAACAGGCCAGATTTTAAGTATTACCTTGGGGAGATGCAGACTAGAATGCTGCAATCACTGAGCAGCAAATTATATCACCTGTGATGTATTTCAGTTATCCTGCAAACCTGGCCTGTTAGTGGGTCCCGAGGACAGGAGTTGAGAACCACTGGTCTAATCCAACGCGAAATAGTGGCCGACGAGGCCACCAGTCCTTTGCGCGGGCCATCCGGCACCACAAACAACGAATCCGACTTCCGAAAGGAGGCCGTGACTGACAAATACACCCGCAGAGCCCTCACCACATCCAGGGAGTGCAACGAAACCTCCCTAGGATGAGACGGGCGCGGACACAAGGAAGGTAGGACAATGTCCTCATTAATGTGAAAAGAGGAAACCACCTTTGGAAGGAACGAAGGAGAAATGCGAAGCACTGCCTTGTCCTTGTGCAGGACCAAGTAAGGAGACCTACAGGACAAAGCCGCCAACTCAGACACCCGCCTGGCAGTTGTGATGGCCACCAAGAAGGCCACCTTTTGCGAGAGAAACAGCAAAGAGATGTCTCTGATCTTTTCATATGGTGGCTTCTGCAGTACTGAAAGTACCAGGCTGAGATCCCACGGTGCCAGGGGAGACCGCACCTGAGGCGCCACATGACGTACCCCTGTACAAAGGTACGAATCAAAGAGTGCGTCACTAACGGATGCTGGAAAAGAATCGCTAGGGCAGAAATCTGCCCCTTGAGGGTACTCAAAGCCAGCTGTTGACCCAGGCCTTGCTAAAGAAAGGCCAGCACACGAGTTACTGAAAAGGAATGTGGGTTCCACGCCCCAGCCTCGCACCAAGCAATACAAGCCTTCCAGATGCGGTGATAGATCTTGTGCGACGTGGACTTGCGTGCCTTAAGCATGGTGGGGATCACTGACTCAGAGACCCTCCTATCCCTCAATACCTGGGATTCAATGGCCAGGCTGTCAAAGCCAGTGAGTGTAAAGCAAGGTGCCGGATGAGCCCATGCGACAACAGATCTTCGCATAGCGGAAGCCGCCAGGGAACATCCCTTACCATGTCAGTGTACCAAGGACGCCAAGGCCAATCCGGAGCCACCAGGATAGCCGGAATCCCCTCCACTTCTATCCTGCGCAACAGGCGCGGAAGAAGCTTGAGAAGGCGTAAAGGAGCCGGTACCGAGACCACGGAGCCACAAGGGTGTCCACGGCGTCCGCCAATGGATCCCTTGCTCTGCACACAAAGTTTTGCACCTTGCAATTGAACCGGGACGCCAGCAGGTCTACATCTGGCGTGCCCCACCTCTGGCAGATCTGACGGAACACTTCCGGATGCAGGGACCACTCTCCCTGATCCAGAGTCTGGCGACCGAGAAAGTCCGCCTGCCAATTCTCTACGCCTGGAATGTAAACGGCGGAGATGGAAGGCACATGAAAGCTCTGCCCACCTCAAGATGTGGGCCGCTTCCGCGGCTGCTGTCACGCTCTTTGTGCTGCCCTGATGGTTTACATACCCCACCGCCGTGGCGTTGTCCGACTGCACCCGAACCGGTCAACCGCGTAACCTCTGACCAATGGGAGAGGCAGAGCCTGATCGCCCGCAGTTCCAGCACATTGATCAAAAGGCGGGACTCTTCCGAGGACCATCGGCCCTGGGCAGACAACCGCCCCAGGACTCCTCCCTAGCCTGCTAGGCTGGCATCGGTCGTGACAATCGACCCTTCCAGGGGAAGGAACGCCTTTCCCAGGCTCAACACCGGGGCCCGCAGCCACCAGGCAAGAGCCCCCCTGGTCTGGTGATCCAACCTGATCACCCGATCCAGAGACAAAGGAGACCTGTCCCACTGCAGCAGAATTGCCCGCTGCAGGAGCCGGGTGTGACTCTGGGCATACGGTACCGCCTTGAAGGCCGACACCATGAGCCCCAACACCCGCATGCAGAAACGTAAGGAAGACCGCCATCGTGACAGCAGAGCCCGTACTGCAGTTTGCAGCGTCAGCAACTTGGCCGAAGGCAAGAACACCCTCGCCTGCCCTGTGTCCAGTATCAGGCTCATATATTCCAGGCGGCGCGATGGGACCAGCGTCGACTTCTGAAGGTTGATCAACGAGCCGAAATCCCGCAGGGAGGCCAGGGTGATCGAGACTTTGTCCTCCAGGGCCGAAGCCGACTCCGCCCGCAGGAGCAATTCGTCTAGATATGCCACAACCGCAATGAGCCTCTGCCTCAGCAGAGCCAGGACCGGAGCCAACAGCTTGGTGAAGACTCGCGGAGCGGAGGCTAGGCCGAAGGGAAGAGCCACAAACTGGTAGTGGAGGTCCCCCACCGCGAAACACGGAAAACGCTGATGCCGAACATGAATGGAAACGTGGAGATACACGTCCCTGATGTCAAGAGAAGCCAGGAAATCCCCCTGGCGCAGCGCGGCCAAGACAGAATGGATTGATTCCATCCTGAATTTGGCGCCTTCACAAAGTGAAGGTCCAGAACCGGCCTGACCCCATCCTTATTTGGTACCACAAAGAGGTTGGAATAAAACCCGCGGAACCGTTCCGCAGGAGGGACCGGGACAATCACCCCTTGCCCTAACAGAGCCTGGACGGCCCACAACAGAGCTTGCCAATGCCCCAGAGGGAGTCTCAGATTTGAAGGGAAGAACCTGTCCAGGGGTCGGGTACAAAACTGTATCTTGTACCCGGACGTCACCACCTCCCGCACCCAAATATCCGAGATGCGGGTGGTCCACCGGTCCGCGAAACCCCAGAAGCCAACCCCCCCACGCGAGCGTCGGGCGGGGGCAGCCCATTATGCGGAGGCGGGCTTCTCCTCCACCTTTCCGGACTTGCGCTGCCAGGAACGCTTCTGGTTTCCCGCGGCAGCCTTGCTGGGCAGATTGATAGCACCCGCTGTGCCGGCCGCACGAAAAAAACGCTTCTGAGTAGAAAAGGAGGGACCCTGTTTACAGCGTTGCTCCCGCCGCTTGAGTTCCGGAAGAAACGTACTCTTCCCCCCTGTGAAATCCCTAATGATTTCATCCAGGGAAGTCCCAAACCGGCGACATCCCTGAAACGGCAGGTCCGTGAGGCCTTTTTTCGACGCATGGTCGCCCGACCAGCACCTCAGCCACAGCAGCCGCCTAATAATGATAGCAAAAACTGCCAGCTTTGACAACATGGGAGCTACGTCCAATGCCGCGTTGCAGATCTACCTGAGACCCTGCACCAGCTGGTCAGCCAGCTACACAAACTCCGAAGGGACCCCGAGGTCCCCCAAATCCTTGTGCAGCCCCGTCGCCCACTCCGTGAGTGTCTGCACCACCATCGCTGACGCCAGCACCGGCCGCATCCGCCACCAGGAACATAGCCTTGGACACCGCCTCCCTCCGCCTGTCGGCAGGATTCTTAAAAGACAGAGAGCCCTCCATAGGGATCGTGGTAGCCTTGTTCAGGCGAGCCACCAGAGAGTCAACCACGGGGGACACAAACTTCTGCACCAAGCTGTCCTCAAAAGGATAGCGCACAGAAAAGCGTTTAGGCAAAGTGAACGAATTCTGAGGACGCTGCCATTCCTTGTAGACAAACTGGTCAAAGTATGGCACATAAGGGAAAGCCCTAGGAGTCCGAGCCGGCCTATGGGACCCAAAGGCATAAGCCCCCTCTTGCGACGTCCCGGCCTGGCCCAAATGCAGCGTCTCGTGGACGGCAGCCACCAGGGAGCCCACCAGCGCCTTTTCCCGTGCTATGGTGGCCCCCTGCTCCTCCTCACCGTCAGAAGGGTCCAATTCCCCATCTGACAGGTCCATGGGGGTCCCTGAGATCACATAACCCCCTTCCGCTTCTTCGCCACCCCCCACCACAGACCGGTTCCACCCGGGCGAGAAACGCTTCCACAATTGAAGTAAGTTTGTCGAGTGGGACTACAGGTCCCTGCGCCGCTGGAGCCTCCATGGAGACTTCCAGAACCGACATACCCGGTTCAGCCGCCATGTGCCACTCCCCGGACTCTAGTGAGGCCTACAGGCAGCACCCCACACCAAAGGCCACCCCTCAGTCACCCCCACACAGTGGACCAGAAATGCACCGGATGACTGCACTGTGCCGCTACCAGCACCCCAGGAAGAAGCCAGCTATACTTACCGAAAAATGCCTGCCTCCACTACCGCTGCTGCTGCTGAGGTCCCCCACACGTGTCGAGTGTGCCGTCCAGAATGATCGCTGCATGGTCGGGGGCCCAAAGACAGCAGCACTGACGCGGAGGCGGCGGGATGCGGTGCGGAGGGTGGGGGGAGAACGACCAGAACCACCCTTGCCCAAACAGGGGGGGGGGGTTGGGGGGAAAGGGCACCCACCAGCCCCACCCTCTGCACCCCCCGAGGGGGGGGGGAGCGTACTCACCCTTCCAGATGGGCTTAGCGGGTAGCCACCCGAGACAGGCCTGCCGCCCCTACAGGTGGGGAGGGAGCTGTCGGCTAAGCGACGCCTCGACACGAGCTGCAGCCCAGTCACTCACCACGCAGGTGGGACATTTAACCCGCCGGCCGCCCCGCGCGGAACGGGGCCCGATGCGGCTGACCCCGCAGGC
Organism: Glandirana rugosa; assembly: GCA_018402905.1. Classification (NCBI taxonomy): domain Eukaryota; kingdom Metazoa; phylum Chordata; class Amphibia; order Anura; family Ranidae; genus Glandirana; species Glandirana rugosa. The sequence goes on along the minus strand of BLSH010402107.1, from coordinate 300,700 downwards.
AGCTAAGGGACTGCTCGCATCTGTCGGCCGCGCTGGGGAGACTACCTGGACCTAAAGATCTCCAGCATGTCACCCAGCCGGCTACTTGATTGCATTCTTCATCATATCTTTAAAAAAAAAAAATTGGGGAACCGCAGATCCCAGCAGGGAGCCTAGGTGCTACTCCTTGCACTAGGCAGATAAAACTGGTGTGCTAGCAGGGCGGAGGGGGTTATGCAGAGTGAGGACTGCCCCCTGGGAGGGGCTAGCTTGCTTTTTGTCTTTACTGTGTTCTGCCTAGTCTACTCCTGGTAAAAGGTGCATACCCCACATGTCAAGATTAGAGGCTGCGTCTGTCAATGAACGAAAGAGAAATAACCTTTTTCGTTAAGTAGAGGATGTACACATTTTAATTTGTGTGACATCAGATCAGCCATTCAGAAACCCCCTCCAGTTTCAGTGACTAGCATTAACCTATTTATCAAGAGGAATATTTAACTGCTAGAATGGAGGATGATGTAAGGAACGGTCTAGCGTATAGTGGATACACAGATGCATGTATATTCGTGAAAGACACATAGGTGCATATATAGATTGGACCCAAATTCTGGATATTGCAAACTATATATCTTTGCTAATTTTCTATGAACAGAAGAACTTCATATTCTGAAGGGACTCATAGGTCTCCTGATTATTTTATTATTTTGTAGATACTTGTTGGACAGGGATCATCTGTTGCTGGGATCCATTAAAAGCCACAAATCTCTGGAAAAGAACCAAGGTTGCCTGGAATTTGCTTGAAGAGGTTGAGTAATATACCCACTTCCTGTTTTCACTATAATTTCATATATTTTATACATACCCTATACTGGCAACACTCTAGACCTGTAGAGCACGTTGCTGTCAACTACACTGTGCAATATTGCTGTACCAAGCTTCAGTGCTAAATGAAGAGTGCAGGGCCAGAGGCAACGGTACGGGCCAGCCACATGTCTTCCATGCGTCAGAGTCTGGGTACAATTATCCAGGTAGCAAATGATCCTGAAGCTGCAAATCCTATTGCTGCTGTGGTGTCAAAGTAGCCGGGGGAGAAGGGATTCTACACGTGAGTAACCAAAAACAGTCTAAAATCTTCCAATATAATCAGCATATTAAGCCAAAACCCTGCTCTCAGTGAAAAGGATGTCTATCACTTAAGGACACTAGCAAAAATGATTTGTGAGAGTGGAAGGGGTTATATGTGCTGTCCTAACAACTCTACTTGCTAGTGTCCTCACTTGAAGCTGGCAGCTTATAACCCATGATCAAGATTAGAAGGTGCCTGTGTCCTGTACTGTGCAATTAAGTAACATATATGTGAACTGGTTATCCACTAGGGGATTTGAAAACCCGTATAGCTAGTTCTATGGCTTGCATACTACTGCCAAACTTCATAGCCTGGAAGTTCATTCTACTTCTTCCAAGTCCAGCTTTACTGTTTCATTGGTCACCTCTCTGCTCGCTTAATAGAGGGGGTGATGTTATTTCATTGTATACTCAGTGAGTGTAAAGGAAAAGCTCACAAGAATATGAAATGCTGTACCAGAAAATGCAAAGCTATGTGGTATGACAGACATGCAAACAAAAGTGTGGATGAACATTATTAAATTTAATTACCTTTCCTCCACCAATACCCATGCCACAGTTGTTGAGCTTGAGTTCTTGCAGAGTAAAGCATGCAGGACTTTTCAGCAGCGCCTCAAACCCTCGTACCCCATCTGGGCCAAAAGCATTGTCACTTAGATCAAGCTCTGTCAGCTGAGCACCTGCGGTCATCAAAGCTTCACCCAGTGAAATCTAAAAGAAACAGACAGATGTAAACCCTTAGACTAACAATATGAAATCTATGGTGCAGATGGAGTTTATGAAAGTAAAATTTCATATTTCATTTTTTATATTTCATATTCCTGATATGTGTATGCTGTACCATGTACTTGAGTTAAAAATTACCCTGTTCTCTTTGTGTAATACATGGTGTTTCTGGGAGTCCCCCTGCTTTCCGTTTTCAAATTCACCATGCGATTAAAGAAAAATCTCAGCCACCGCACACCATACATACCCAGCGTGTGTAATAAAGTGATAGCCTAACTTCATCCAGGCCACACAAGGTTTCACATATACGTTATTAAATGAAGCAATTCGCTTAATTAATCATTTACCAACAGCCAAATATTTAGGAATGGTAAAGTGGTGGATGCTTATCTCTGCAGTGATGTTTATAACCGGTTAAAGACCGGCTCGTGTACATTTAATGCTGCAGAGAGGCAGCGCAACGCGAATCGCCGTCTATAAACGGCGATTCGCACAGGCGCAGCTAGGGGGCGCACTCTTGTGCCTGACGCACGCTCCCTCACTGTAGCGGGTCGGGTGGACTCGATGTCTGCTGGCGACCCGCGATCGCTTAACACACGGAAAGAACAGGGAACGCCGATGTAAACGTTCTGACAGGCGGCATGACAGATCTACTGATCCCTGTACTCGGGATCAGTTAGATCTCTCATACCCCTGGCAACTCAGCCCCCACACAGTTAGAACACGCCTAGGGAACACAGTTAACCCCTTCATTGCCCCCTGCAGGTTAACCCTTTCCCCGCCAGTGAGATTTATACAGTAATCAGTGTTTTTTTTTTTAGATCTGATCGCTGTATAAATGGTCCCAAAAAAAATGTCAAAAATGTCCGACATGTCCACCACAATGTTGCAGTCCCGCTAAAAATCGCAGATCGCCGCCATTACCAGTAAAAAAAAAGGAAAAAAAACGCCATTAATTAATTCTCATGGTTTGTAAATACAAGCTTTTTGCAACTTTTGCGCAAACCAATCAATATACGCCGATAGCGATTTTATATTTTTTTTTTTGTACATGTATTATAGCAAACGGTAAAAAATATTTTCAAAATGGTCACACTTTTTTGTTTATAGCGGTGATCATAAGTGAAGCAGAGGTGATCAAATACCACCAAAAGAAAGCTCTATTTGTGGGAAAAAAGGACACCAATTTTGTTTGGGTACATCGTCGCACGACCGCGCAATTGTCAGTTAAAGCAACACAGTGCCGGATCGCAAATAGTGCTCTGGTCCTCATGTGGGAAATCCTTCCAGGGCTGAAGTGTATAAACAGCACTTCAAAAACCACCCTGGGGGGGCCAATGTGCCTATTAGTTGCTGTAAACCCGAGCATTTCTCAGACAGCTCGGTTCACAGAGACTGTGTACAGAGCGGATCTAAGCGGCTCCATAGCATGGGATCGCTGTGATGACTAATCGCAGAGTTCACAAACTTAAACAGTTTAGGGTTTATATTGGTGAACCCACCCCTTCCTCTTACAACAGAGAAAAGAGGAAGAAGGAACTATTGAATGAATGACTCATGAATTCATTTGTTTCAGATCAGCAGCATTTGCAGCAGATATTTAAGGCTGTGAACAGTTTTTAACCCTCCCCTTGCCGTATATCAGATGCTGGTCTCTCCAGATCTATTTTAACCCCCTCACCTTCCTCATCCTGCATATCTGAACATTAAAGAACTACTCCAGGATGGTGATTAAAACTGTACAATAGCCCTCTACTCCCTTACGCAAAACTGCTGACATGATTTTGATTAAGAATGTGCACTTTGTATAATACTCACTGATTAAAAATCTGTGATGTCATTTCACACAGATGCTTCATCAATTCCCATGCTCCAGGAGGAGGCATCACTTCCTGTTAATGTTCCTTGCAGCTCACGGAGACTACATATCCCATCATGTCCTGGAGATTTAGAGTCTAAGTGGGCAGGACTGTGGGTGAGGTAGATTACAGTAACTTTGATCCGGGTGGATGTCATATGACGTCCTCCAGGATTGCGACTCAGGCCACGCTGCAGAGCGATCTGCCTAATGTCTACTTGGACTGTGTAATTTCCAAAAAGGGGTCATTTGGTTCATATGTGTACTGTCCTGGCATTTTCAGGCCTCAAGAAATGAGATAGGCCATCAGTATATCAGGGATTTACCTATTTTCAGATATACAGTCCCTCCAAGTGGCACATAATTGTGAAGTGGAAGGAAAATGATAAATGGTTTCAAAATTTTTTACAAATAAATATCTGAAAAAGTGTGGCGTGCATTTGTATTCAGCCCCCGAGTCAATACTTTGTAGAATTACCTTTTGCTGCAATTACAGCTGCAAGTTTTTTTGGGTATGTCTCTACCAACTTTGCACATCTAGAGAGTGAACTTTTTATCCATTCTTCTTTGCAAAATAGCTCAAGTTCTGTCAGATTGGATGGAGAGCGTCTGTGAACAGCAGTTGCAGACAAAAAGTCTTGCCACAGATTCTCAATTGGATTTAGGTCTGGACTTTGACTGGGCCATTCTAACACATGAATATGCTTTGATTTAACCATTCCATTGTAGCTCTGGCTGTATGTTTAGGGCAATTGTCTTGCTGGAAGGTCAACCTCAGTCCCAGTCTCAAGTATTTTGCTCTAACAGGTTTTCTTCTAAGATTGTCCTGTATTTGGCTCCATTCATCTTTCCATCAACTCTGACCAGCTTTCCCTGTCCCTGCTGAAGAAAAACATCCCCACAACATGCTGCTGCCACCATGTTTCACAGTGGGATGGTGTGTTCAGGGTGATGTGCAGTGTTAGTTTTCTGCCACACACAGCGTTTTGCTTTTAGGCCAAAAAGTTCAATTTTGGTCTCATCTGACCAGAGCACCTTTTTCCACATGTTTGCAGTGTCCTCCACATGGCTTCTCGCAAACTGCAAACTGGACTTCTTATGGCTTTCTTTCAACAATGGCTTTCTTCTTGCCACTCTTGCATAAAGGCCAGATTTGTGGAGTGCACGACTAATAGTTATCCTGTGGACAGATTCTCCCACCTGAGCTGTGGATCTCTGCAGCTCCTCCAGAGTTACAATGGGCCTCTTAGCTGCTTTTCTGATTAATGCTCCCCTTGCCCCGCCTATCAGTTTAGGTGGACGGCAATGTCTTGGTAGGTTTGCAGTTGTTCCATACTCTACATTTTTGGATGATGGATTTAACAGTGCTCTGTGAGAGGTTTAAAGCAGGGTTAAGTTATAAAAAAACATCCCAAGCTTTGAACTTCTCTACAACTTTATCCCTGACCTGTCTGATGTGTTCCCTGGCCTTCATGAGGGCTGTATTTATACTGAGATTAAATTACACACAGGTGGAGTCTATTTACTAATTAGGTGACTTCTGAAGCCAATTTGGATTCAATAAATTTTAGTTAGGGGTATCAGAGTAAGGGTCCTTTCACACACACGGACCGTTCATCAGTTCATCCGTTTTTCATCTGTTTTTTCATCTGTGGTCATCAGTTATTCATCAGTTTTTTTTACATCCACTACCAATGCAAAAACGGATGAAAAACTAACCGTTCGTCAGTTACATCCGTTTTTCGTCCGATCCGTTTTTTCGATGGATGAAAAATAGGACTTTCATCCGTATAAAAAAAACGGATGCTGACGAAGCGGATGAAAACGGATGCAAGTGAATGATCATCAGTTGTCATCCGTTTTTCCATAGAGTTGCACTGATGTCCGTTTTTCATCCGTCAACGGATGGATGAAAAACTGACAAAACGGTCAGTATGTGTGAAAGGGGCCTAAAGGGGGCTGAATTCAAATGGAAGCCACACAAAAAAAAATTGTAAACAATTTACCATTTTCCTTCCTCTTCACAATTATGTGCCACTCTGTGTTAGTCTTTCACATAAAATCCCAAAAAAATACATTTACATTTTTGGATATAACATGACAAAATGTGGAAGATTTCAAGGGGTATAATTACTTTTCCTAGGCACTGTATACCCTAGTTTATCGACTGGAGTTTATAACTTTCCTACAGACAAAATAATATACACTGACTTGGGTTATTTTCACACAAAAATGTAGCAGCATACATTTGGCTTAAATGTATTAAATAGGATAATTTATTTGCAAAATTTTATAACACACTTAGAAAAAGGCTTTTTTTTTTTTTTTAATTTCGTAGGTTTTTTTGTTTATTTAACAAAAAATAAAAAATCCAATGGTAAATAAATCACATCAAGAGAAAGCTCTACTTGTGAGAAAAAAAATTATAAAAAACTTCAAATGTGTACAGTGTTGCATGACCGCGCAATTGTCATTCAACGTGTGACAACTATGGAAGTTGAAAATTGGCCTGGGCAGGAGGGGGGTAAAAGTGCCCAGTATCGAAGCAGTTACGTAGTGTGTTACCCATAAGCTTCTGACTTCACCCACCTGAATAATTGTACCCTGCTATGCAGTAATTTTTTAGGTTAGCAGATTGTCTCCTCACAGTGGATGAGACGAAGGGCACTTTCTATGAGCTGTGCAGATCTTATATAGACTGTTAGTAAAAGTGTGACGTCAGAGGAGGCAGCAGAGACCATCTAACTACACAGCACAATTGCTGGATCAGACCAGAAGTCTGAGACTCCTGGGTCCACCCACTGCAAGAAAACTACAGTAAGAAACTACAGTGGAGATTTTGTACAAAACTAGTGGCTGAGGGGATAGAGGGCATATCAGCCACCAGTCTCATGAACAGGATATGAAGGGGACAGAGGGATCATCACTAAACAAAAACTGCTGGATATCTGACCTGCAGGTGAACTGTGCACTGTAAGACCCCTTTCACACCAAGGTGTTTTTCAGGCGCTTTTGAGCTAAAAATAACGACTAAAAAGCGCCTGAAAAACTCTCCCCAATACACCCCAGTGTGAAAGCCGGAATGCTTTCACACTGGGGCGATGCGCTTGCGGGACAGTAAAAAAAAGTCCTGCAAGCCACATCTATACCGCCCCTGTCCATTGAAAACAATGGGGCTGCACTGCAGAAGCACCTGAACACCGATTCGGGAGCGCCACAAACCGGCACTTTTAACCCCTTGTGGGGGGTTAAAAGCACACCGCCGCCGTCAGAATCGCAGCGCCATAGCGCCGCTATAACGAGCGGTAGAACGCAGCAAATTAGTGGTGTTTTACCGCTAACGTTCAGTCGGCCCTGGAGTGAAAGGAGCCCAAGAACAAATTAAAAGGTACAGAAGCGCCTGTATATATATGTAATACATTTTTTGCCCAGAGTTCTGCTTTAATCTCTTCAGCTACATGCTCTGACTTAACCTTGGGAGAATCAGAAAGGGCTCTTTATAAGCCATGTCTGACAGATGTGAGCACCACCAAGACCACTTCTACAGAACAGAGAACTAAGTTGTGATTAAAATGGTATTCAGGGAGCTGTAATAACAAACGTATCCATGAGACACCCAGGTTCTACTAAGGTTCTCTCCGCTGAGGTCTTCTCCCCGCGGTCTTCTGCTGGGTCTCCCCCTGTTCTTCCACTGATGTTGTCTCGATGTGCTCTCCCGGTGTAATGCTGGGTCCCCCATGTGACAATACTTTTATAGCCATGGGGTGGGGCCACCCAGTGACTTCATCTGGAGGCCCCTTCCCTTGTGACGTCACAGCCTGGAGCAAGATAGGACGGTGACTTCACAAGGAGCAGGGGGTCTCCGGATGACGTCCCGGGGTGGCCCCGCCCCATGGCTATATAAGTATTGGCACACGGCGGACCCAGCATTACACCTGGAGAGCGCACCGAAACAACATCAGAGGAAGAACAGAGGGAGAAAACAGCAGAGAGAGGAGACCCAGGAGAAGATTGCAGAGAGAGGAGAAGAACTGGGGAGACGGAGGAGGGAGAAGAACTGGAGGATGAAGACAACGCCAGAGGGAGAAGAAGGCGGAAGAGGCGCCGGAGCTGCCTTAATAAATTACTTTAAAAACTTGTGTATTGTTTTCATTTCTTGACTTTGTTTGGGTAGGGGTACAATGTACCCCATACGCAATCACATAGGGTGGGAGGGACGGGATCTGGGGGCCCCCTTGTTAACGGGGGCTTCCAGATTTCGATATGCCCCCCCGCCCGCAGACCCCGACAACAACCAGCCAGGGTTGTTGGGAAGAGGCCCTTGTCCCCATCAACAAAGCACCCCCCCTTCCATGTTGAAAGCAAGCGGCCTATGGATCGGAAGGGGGGTGGGCGGTCGCTCGCTCGTCCCCCCAGCTCTTTCCTGACCTACCAGGCTGCATGCTCGGATAAGGGTCTGGTATGGATCTTGGGGGGGGGGGGTACTCCCTGCCATTTTTTTTGCCATGGGGGTTCCCCTTAAAATCCATACTGGTATTGTCTTGTGGGGGAACACACAAGTTTTTTTTTTTTTTTTTCATTTGGGCAAGGGGTCCCCCTTTAAGATCCTCAGCACGAGGCCTTAAAGTGGATGTAAACCCGATTCATGAAATTTGAGCTGGGCACATATATCTGCAGAGTTTTCTCATCTGTCTTCAAAGTCCTGTGTCTTGTAGCTCTGCCCCGCTCCGTTCCTTTATTATTAGCCTGAAAACTTTGACAAGCTCTCTGAGATGGGAGCCCGAGATGTGTCGTAGGAGGTTGCTATAAATAGATAAGCAAACTGCTAAACTATACAAAAGGCAAGCTCTGCGTGTGTGGGAAGGGGGTGTGTGCGCCTTTCCTCCAATCAGCACAGTCTCACAGTGTCTAGAAATTAAACCATCGTACACGGGAACCAGGAAGAGAAAATTCGAACAGAACGTGCACTTTCTAAACATGTATATCTTCTGTCTTCATCTTGATATACATGTAAAACGTATATAGGGAAAATTGGTTAATCACCGTGTATCATCTGATGCTGTTCACTTCACTGGGCATATGGAGGGTTTACATGGAATTTAATAACGCTGGACAAAAACACTAATGCTTTAGCATTTTTTGCTGGCGTTTAGTGGCGTTAGCGTTAAGGAGCGGGGCTGCCGGTGTCCTTAACAACCAGTGAATAGTTGGTTGTTAAGGAGCGGGTCGGGAAGCTGGCTGCTGTGTACTTAAAAGATGAGCCTCAGCTGTCACTGGACTTCTGGAGGGTTTTTTTTGCTGCCCCTAAAAGCCTGTGTGTATGAACACATAGGATAACATGCAGGGGTGTATAGAGACAGTTAAAAAAAAAACGTCTCATGCCAAAAGCAGCAGCTGTAAAAATACCCAGTGTGCACGAGGCCTAAGAGCAGATGATTCATGTAGCATTAACTTCCTGGATTCGAACTGCCCTTAGCACTTCCTCCAGATGAAAAAAATGCCCACAAAGACTTTTGGGATGCATGACATTAGTTTTGCCTAAGCCAAAAACTTGATTGTAGTAAGGTCACAATGTACAGTGTAGTCTCTGGGGTTATTTCTCGAGGTGGCTTTTATGGCTCTGAGTAAAGCTAGCCATACATGGATCCAAATTCAGCCGGTTCAGCAGAGACTGCCCAATTTTTGATCCATATATGGAGAGGCTGGTTGTACAGAAGTTGATCTACCGCCCGTTAGAAACGCCCACTGAATGCAGCCAGGCGCGTCTCCTGGACCCCAGACCAATTTTCTCATGCTCTCATGCTACACTGTAGCCAAACAATTTTATTTATTTTTTTCGCACAAATAGAACATTCTTTTGGTGGTATTTAATCAACTACTGGGTTTTTATTTTTTGCGATGCAAGTGAAAAAAAGAGCGAAAAATTTGAAAAGAAAAAAAACCTAGTTTCTATGATGAAATTTTGCAAATAAGTAATTTTTACTCATAAGTTTGGTCCAAAAAGTATATTGCTACATATCTTTGATACAAATAACCCAAATTAGTGGATATTATTTGGTCTGTGTGAAAGTTATAGAGTCTACAAGCTATGGTGCTAATCAGTAAAAATTGATCACACCTGATGTACTGATGGCCTATCTCATTTCTTGAAGCCCTGAAATGTCAGGACAGTACAAATACCCCCCAAATAACCCCTTTTTGGAAAGACACAAAATTTCCACAACAACAAGTTATTTCTCACACACGACATATGTATATTTGCAATTACACCCCAAAATATATTCTGCTACTCCTCCTGAGTATGGCGATACCATGTGTGAGACTTTTACACAGCCTAGCCACATACAGAGGCCCAACATCCAAGATAGTTATACTATGTTTGGATTGTTTATTTTAAATCTGGCTATCTGGGTTTTTAAGTAGCAATCGTGGAATTTTGGACTATATGTGATTAGTATAAATATATGTAGTATATTTGGTCTTCCCGAATGTTTTTGTTTTGCCTTTGAATGCATATGTCCCCATATCCACTATGATGCTCTTGATGTGGTTACTCTGTTTTAGCCTGATCCTTGTACACAACTCAAACGTATTTGATTATATACTTTGTTCTGAAGTAAATAGAATTATTGCAATATATATATATGCACACACACAGTATCTCACAAAATTGAGTACACCCCTCATATTTTTGTAAATATTTTATTATATCTTTTCATGTGACGACAATTTGGCGAGCCACGATGACCTGCCAGAGAGAAAGAACAGGGAAAAGCCGATGTAAACGGGCTGGTTCCCCGCTCTGTCAGTTGGCATGTAAAAGATCTACTGATCCCTGTCACTGGGATCAGTTAGATCTCTTATGCCCATGGTAGCCCAGCCCCTAACAGTTAGAACACACACAGGGAGCACAGTTAGCCCCTAGATCTCCCCCTGCAGGTTAACCCCTTCACTGCCAATGACATTTACACAGTAATCAGTGGATATTTACATTTCTGATCGCTGTATTAATGTCACTGGTCCCAAAAAGTGTCAAAAATGTCTGACATGTCCGCCCCAATATCAAAGTCCCGATAAAAATTTACCCCTTTGTGTCAGCTTGTGTGCATGTTATCAGGCCAAAATCAACAGGGTATGTAAACTTTTGATCAGGGTCATTTGGGTAGTTTCTGTTGTCATTATGATTTAAAAAGAGCAAACACAGTTGATAATAAATGGCTTCAGCCAAACACTAAATATGAGTGAAAAAGTGTTTTGTGTTGTTATTCAAATTCTCTGAAAAATGGCCAAGAAATCAAATTCTGCCAGGATTTGTAAACTTATTAGCACAACTGTACATATATATATTCTTTGTTTGGTCTTTCCTTCTTGCAGTGCCGGTGGTTCTGTGGGTTCTTTTGTCTGGGTGGTGCCCCCCCCCCCCCCCCGGTGGTGGCCAATTGATCCTTTCTCCAAACCATCCCCAGCACGGAAAGCCCCCACACACTTTGGAGTGGGGGACATGCCTCCTTCAGTCACCAACATGGGCTTTGTGCACCAGTTTGTGACATTTTCCATCATGGAGGTGGTTGTCTCTATTCCATTCCATAGATGGCACAGTCCATCAGGGAATGGGTGAGGCTGTCCGTGTCGGCATCACAGCCCTCTGTTTGGGCAACCATTCCCAATATTAGTGCCCACAGTGATGACGTTAGAGACTTTCCGATTCTGGTCTTCTCTGTCTCCTCCTTTGGACGCTGTCTGCGTAGTGAATGGGTGATGGGGAAGGTGCGTATCAGCGTGCACTGCAAGCTACACGTGGCATTCCGATGGCTGGCTGCCATTGGTTATTCACACTCATGTGACATCGGGGGGAGTGTTTACCCTGCTCCTCAGCGTGTCAAGTGGGCTGAGCATGGAGGAATTTAAATATGCTGATGGCGGTTGCACGTCCGCGTCTGTCAGCCGTACATTGTGGTGCTCATTGCAGGACAGCTGCCTGGCCATGTAAAGGGGACAAACAACTCAGGTAAAAAACATTTGCAAGTAGATACTTGATGCTCTTTTTTCCTACATTGAGTGGAAGTTTGTTGACACAATATAGGTTTTTATTTCATCTTCCCTTCCTTGTTTGTTCCCTTTTCTATATAGGAGCTTAAAATCATTGCATGTTTGAGTCCAGCTGATTCCCTAATATTTGAATTGTGTCCTATAATCTGGACCTCTAACTGGGTTTATTGAGGCTTTTTTCTTGCCCCCCTTTCTCTTGCTGGTTGCAATCTGAAAACGTCCTGGTTGTTACTCCCTTGGCCAGTGCATTTGTCTAGCATTGATTCAATATTTTTTTATTGAATACTTTTTGAGATTTCTTAATTTTTCCATGTACTTTTTGCTCTGTAGGAATATGTATTCAATTATATTCAAACTCTATTCTATTATAGACCTCCATCCTTCCTTGAGTGGTTTGAGATTCTCGCCATTTCCACTGGCACTGTAGGTAAGCTATTGATCAAGGAGAGAGGTTGTTTTGTTATGTTAAAATTTGGTTGTTTTTTTGTGTATGCACATATGTGCAGGCGGACATACATCCATGCATGCACATATGTGTGTATTAATATATATATTTACATGTTTTTTGGATATATATCGTTTTTGTATATGCATACTTTGATTTTGAATTGATGCACCAATCATTATGTGTGTATTAATCTTTATTATTATTTTTTCATGTTAGAATTACATTGAATCTGAACCTTCCTGATGAGGACTATTCAAAGTTGAAACGTTGGGAGTATTCATCTACAACCTAATATTCTTCATGCCGTGAATAATTTTATACTTTTGTGTACACCATTTATAAACCTTGTCGCTTCTAATGCATTTCTTGGGATGTGGCAGGTCCCCATACTTTGGTGTAATTTAGGAACACTGATCCCTTTAGTTTATGTACTTTGGTGTATATGTATATGAAATATTACACAACATTATATCATTTGGTAACTCAGATAATTTGTTCCACAGTGACTGCTTGTCAATGCAGTACTGTATGTGACATGAGATCTGGGGACGCTGGTGTATGCAATACCGTATGTGTCCAGAGGTGTGGTGGCGCTGGTGAGCCTCTGAGACGCTAGGAAACCTTCGGAAATGCTCGGGAACGGTTTACACTTACAGTATTTCCAAATACTTCAGAGAGTCTCCGAGGCTCACCAGCGCCCCCGCACCTCTGGCCACATGCGGTATTGCATGCACAGAGGCTTAATCCTGCTTGTTAAAATGCTCGTCTTTCAAAATGCTAGTTGACAGCGTTACTCGTGAACCAAGGTGCCACTGTACTTCAACAGGATGCACGACACAAACATGCTCGCAACTATTTTTACATGCCTTTCTCTCTTCCAGAGAATCTCCATTATTCCCAGTGATGGGAAATCCGCAATTCTCCCTAGGTCTACATGGCACGACTTTTTAAACTTTACATGACTTCTGTCGCTACCAGGTTTCCTATTTTCTGGCAGCGGATGCTTGGCCTTCTATATCTTCATTAGTGAGCTCCTTCAGGTCCATTTGCCTTGGACTTTCGGAGGGCCCTACAGCTACATAATTTTTTGCATTCTTTACCATCTCCACGTAATGCAAGTCGTCACCTCACTACCTTTGTGGAATACTGTTCTGACAAAGGGGTATTGCTCCATGTACTTCCCAAAGCATATAATCTATTGATCACCCTCCCCAAGGACCACCGGCTACCCTGTGTAACAAATTGGGAGACTGACCTTTGCCTGCACATTTACTCCAGACCAACAGAATAATATTATCAGGTTCACCATTAAATCCTCAATTTGCACGAGGATACAGGAAACCAATTTTAAAATTCTGGCACATTGGTATACACAGTCTGTGACATAAAGGTTTCCCAAACACTCACATTGTTGGAGATGCCAGGAGGAATGGGGAACATTACTACACATCTTTTGGTCCTGCCCCAAACTTAAACATTACTGGAGGGAGGATTATCCCAAAATTTACAGATCATGAAGTTCTGGATGACCCAGGCTTTTTTCTTCCCCATGTCTCAGTCATCCCAGCTAAAATCTACAAACGATTTATAATTAGTTACCTCCTTAACGCCACTATGTCTTGCATTCCACTAACATGGAAACATCCGCTGCTGGTGTCTGGCTTAACAAGGTGGAATAAATAAATAAGATGGATGAATTCCTCACAGCATAAACGTTAACAGTATTCCAAGACCTGGATGTTGTGGAATATGTTTGTCTACTCTGAAGAGGGGAAAGCGCTCTTTGAACCCGGGTTCACACATATGCGATCTCAAAGATCGCATGTGATTTGCACCCGCACTGCAGGTGCCGATCACATGCGATCTCTGAGCAGTGCGTGTTCAGCCATACAGTTGTGTGGCTGAACTCGCATTAGATTCGCAAAAAAAAAAAAAAAAAAAGGTGCATGTACCTTTTTTTCCCCGCACTAGAATCACACCACGTGGGTGTTCTCACCCATGCGATCTGATTCATGTGCGAGTTCACAGTTCACACTGTGATCTGTGAACAAAACTGGGGGTGTCATTAACTTTGTAATGACACCCGCAGCGGTTCGCAGAAAGCAGTGTGAACTGCCTGCATGAGAAGTGTGATGCGGGAACCGGCTCTGTAATCGCGCTGGTTCCCGCATCGCACATGTGTGAACCAGGGCTGAAGGTTAGACTACTGCTCTTGGTACACCCACAGTTTAGTTATTTATGACACCCCCCCGCCCTTCATTCGCCCCCCTCTTTTCTTCCTTGTCTTGTCTTTTCTTTTAACTACTTTCCTTTTTCCTTATAAACATAAAAAAGGTTGGGCATTGGTTTTCTTACTGTGACCAGTTCTACATGAATTTAGGCTTCCTATGAGGGAACGGAGAGTTTTATATTGTCTTCGTATTAGTTGGGAATTTGCTGATCACTTCTTATACCTGGATTTCATCTTTTTGCTGGCTATACTTATATTATGTATACAGTTGTATCACTAACTCTCTATTATTGTCTTGTTGACATGGAAACTGCCTTTCTGGTTAATATAAAATATTTGAGAAAAAGAAAGAAAAAACTGAATTATGTGAACAATAAATAAAGTTTATGTCCAGAATGAGACCAAAGTATTACAGATGAAAGGAAGCCTTGAAGGCAGATTTCTGAAAGTTTATTAACCAGTTGCATAATCTTTAGATGTTTGAAAGAATGTTATGCCAAGTAGATACCCAACATGTCTCGCTTTAAAATTGTGCACGCTCATGGAATGGCGACAAGCTACGGTACTTAAAAAATCTCCATATGCAACGCTTTAAAAAATGTTAACAGGTTACCTGTTTAGAGTTGCAGAGGAGGTAGAGCTCTAGAATTATTGCTCTCACTCAAACATTCGCAGCATTACCTTACGTGTGTGGTGCGAACACATACATATGCGTGCGCGACCTACGCATTCATTTGCTTCTGTGCGTGAGCATGGAGGGATGGGGGTGCTTTAAAAAATATTTTATTTATTTTTACACTATCCCTTTCATTTTTTTTATCTTTTATTCCTATTACAAGGAATGTAAACATGCCTTGTAATAGAAAGAAGTGCGACAGGTCTTTTTTATGGAGAGATTTGGGGTCAAAAAGACCCTAAATCTCTCCTTTACCTTTAAAAGCAAAAGACGTCGCTCCGGTCCTCCAAGGATATAGAGGTGATCAAAGACAATCTAGTCTTTTATCACCTCTGTGACCAGCCGGCTGCAATGTCAACAGTTTTTTCGGGCAAGCCAGTGGAAACAGTAAGCCCAAAAAACACCGTCGAGCAGTGAGAGATGTCCCCTCCCACTGCTTCTGAAAACGCTCCAGCTGCTCATGAGCTTTGGTTTCAAGAGAAAGCCAGCCTCCGGTTAAATAAAAAAAAAAAAAACTGGGGTTATGGCTTTAGTGATCATGATCCCAGTAAACCACTTGCTTTTAGAGTTACAAATGAAGTCTAGAATTATTGTTCTCGCTCCAACATTCGCATTGATACCTTATATGTGTGTCGTGAACACATACATATGTGTGCGCAACCTACGTATGTGTTCGCTTCTGCGTACGAGCATGGAGGGGTAGGATGGCGCTTTAAATTATTTTTCTTATTTTCTATACAGTATTTTTTCACTGTCCCTTAAGTTTTTGTTTTTTTTTTATCACTTTTATTCCTATTACAAGGAATGTAAACATCCCTTGCAATGGGGGGCATGGCCTGGGGAACGATGTGAGAGAATGTGTAGAGAGCTGCGGTTCCCGAAACTCCTAATACAGATTTCCTGCACAATATCGGTCTCCACTGACAGCAATATCACCACTAAACTTACTCATACTAGTGGGAAACATGCCCCCACCAAAGACCACCAAGAATGCAGTCAGAAAGCTGGCCAAATATCGGGCAAAAGATAAGGACCAGCAGGCTGAAAATGGTGCCGGCACCTCCCCTGATGCGGAATCTACCGCCTCTGAGCTCAGGGTTAGAAAGCGATAGCTCAATGCCAGGGCACCCTCACAACGAAAATGGAGGAAGTCAAAATTGACATCTCTCTAATACGCCAGGACTTCTCAGCCCTAAAGGACAGAGTAAAGGAGACAGAAAGTAGGATTAGCACCGCGGAAGACATCCTATACCCGCTGCAACACACCACTGAAGGCATGCATAGGCAGAAGCAGCAACTGTCTGCTAAACAAGACAATATGGAGAATCGCCTGCACCGGTGTAATTTTCGGTTCATAGGACTACCGGATTCTGTGGAAGGTAATGACCCGGTGGGATTCTTAGAGAACCTCATCACCACCAATGGACAGGGGGCCTTATCGGTTATGTTGTTGGTGGAGAGGCACAGTTGGACACCACGCCCCCTGTGGTGGTGTCATTGAAACAGTCAACTCCCCAGCAAGTAGCTGGGGAATTTCAAAAATACTATTCCACTCTGTATACGTCCCAAAGCAAACATACCCCACCACAAATTGCGGCATACATACAGCACATACACTTTCCCCAGCTAGATGAGGATCAACTAAAACTATTAGATACTCCAATTACATCGGATGATGTATCCACTGCAATCTCCCAAATGGTAAATTCTAAAGCCCCTGGCATGGATGGTCTATCTCTAGAATTCTATGCCACATATGCAGAAACGTTGGTGGATAAATTAGTAACCCTATATCAACATATACAGGGCAAAAAAGTATTTAGTCAGCCACCAATTGTGCAAATTCTCCCACTTAAAAAGATGAGAGAGGCCTGTAATTTTCATCATAGGCACACTTCAACTATGAGAGACAGAATGAGAAAAAAAAAATCCAGAAAATCATATTGTCTGATTCTTAAAGAAATTATTTGCAAATTATGGTGGAAAATAAGTATTTGGTCACCTACAAAAAAAGCAAGATTTCTGGCTCTCACAGACCTGTAACAACTTCTTTAAGAGGTTCCTCTGTCCTCCACTCGTTACCTGTATTAATGGCACATGTTTGAACTCATTATCAGTATAAAAGACACCTGCCACAACCTCAAACAGTCAGACTCCGAACTCCACTATGGGCAAGACCAAAGAGTTGGCAAAGGACACCAGAAACAAAATTGTAGACCTGCACCAGGCTGGGAAGACTGAATCTGCAATAAGTAAGCAGCTTGGTGTGAAGAAATCAACTGTGGGAGCAATAATTAGAAAATGGAAGACATACAAGACCACTGATAATCTCCCTCGATCTGGGGCTCCACACAAGATCTCACCCAGCGGGGTCAAAATGATCACAAGGATGCTGAGCAAAAATCCCAGAACCACACGGGGAGACCTAGTAAATGACCTGCAGAGAGCTGGGACAAAGGTTACCATCAGTAACACACTACACCACCAGGGACTCAAATTCTGCAGTGCAAGACGTGTCCCCCTGCTTAAATCAGTACATGTACGGGCCTGTATGAAGTTTGCTAGAGAGCATTTGGATGACCCAGAAGAGGATTGGGAGAATGTCATATGGTCAGATAAAACCAAAATAGAACTTATTGGTAAAAAACGCAACTTGTCGTGTTTGGAGGAGAAAGAATGCTCAGTTGCATCCAAAGAACACCATACCTACAGTGAACCATGGGGGTGGAAACATCATGATTTGGGGCTGTTTTTCTGCAAAGGGACCAGGACGACTGATCCGTGTAAAGGAAAGAATGAATGGGGCCATGTATCGTGAGATTTTGAGTAAAAACCTCCTTCCATCAGCAAGGGCATTGAAGATGAAACGTGGTTGGGTCTTTCAGCATGACAATGATCCCAATCACACCGCCCAGGCAACGAAGGAGTGGCTTCATAAAAAGAATTTCAAGGTCCTGGAGTGGCCTAGCCAGTCTCCAGATCTCAACCCCATAGAAAATCTTTGGAGGGAGTTGAAAATCCGTGTTGCCCAGTGACAGCCCCAAAACATCACTGCTCTAGAGGAGATCTGCATGGAAGAATGGGCCAAACTACCAGCAAGAGTGTAGAAACCTTGTGGAAACTTACAGAAAAAGTTTGACCTCTGTCATTGCCAAAAGGGTATATAACAAAGTATTGAGATGAACTTTTGTTATTGACCAAATACTTATTTTTCACCATAATTTGCAAATAAATACTTTAAAAATCAGACAATGTGATTTTCTAGATTTTTTTTTTCTCATTCTGTCTCTCATAGTTGAAGTGTACCTATGATGAAAATTACAGGCCTCTTATCTTTTTAAGTGGGAGAACTTGCACAATTGGTGGCTGACTAAATACTTTTTGCCCCACTGTATTGGACACCGAGGCCTTACCCACCTCCATGCAGGAGTCAAAAAAAGGGATTTTATTAAAACTTACCGTAAAATCCTTTTCTCTGAGTTCACTGACAGACGCAACTCTTCTTAATTGACACGTGGGTTTTATGTCGTCCTATCAGGAGTGACTAGGCAAAACAGATGCAATCACTTGAGTCTCTTTTCCTAAAATGCCATTCAAAATTATTTTAGGGAAAAAAACTGAGGACGTACCTCCACCCATTCCGGAGCCACAGGTTATGTCACCCCGTTTTTCATAAATCAGTCGGTGGTTAACACGTTCAAGAGGGTGAATTTTTCTATTCTCCGGACATTAAAAGTAGTATCCATGTGAAGTTGATACTCTCTGTCTTACTCTTTTTTTTTTAGATCTTTTAGTGTAACAGACTAAAAATTTCATAAATAAACGTTTAATACCACTTTTTATTCATAAACCAGTTATTGTTTTCAAGTAGAGTTATGAAACAATATATGGGAAAACCGTTACTGTCTCCAGTTTGAAAAAGACA
>BLSH010402107.1:267376-280352 GCA_018402905.1 Glandirana rugosa | reverse complement strand
GAGCAGACAACTGAACCAATACCCCTCCCCAGCCCGTCAGGCTAGCATCCGTCGTTATAATCGACCAGTTGAGGGGAAGAAAGGATTTCCCCAGAGTCAGTGCTGGAGCCTGGATCCACCAAGTCAGTGATCCCCTGGTCTGGTGGTCCAAACGGATCAGTCTGTCCAGGGATAAGGGAGATTTGTCCCACTGTGACAGAATCGCCTTCTGCAGGAGCCGAGTGTGACTCTGGGCGTAAGGTATTGCCTCGAAGGACGAAACCATGAGCCCTAACACCCGCATGCAGAACTTTAGGGAGGACCTCCGGCGTGACAGTAGGGTCCGAACCGCCGCTTGCAGCCCCAATAGCTTGTCGGGAGGCAAGAACACCTTCGCCTGCACCGTGTCTAGAATCAGACCAAGGTACTCCAGGTGACATGAGGGGGCTAGCGAGGACTTTTGCAGGTTGATGAGCCAACCGAAGTCCCTTAGTGTAGAGGCCGTGATTCTCACGTCCTCCTCCAAGGACACTGCCGACTCCGCCCTCAAGAGCAGGTCGTCGAGGTACGCTACCACTGCGATACCTCTCTGTCTTAGCAGTGCTAGGACCGGTGCCAACACCTTGGTGAACACCCTGGGAGCCGAGGCCAGACCGAAAGGTAGGGCCACAAACTGGTAGTGCAGGTCTCCCACTGTGAAGCGCAGAAAACGCTGGTGTTTTTGGCAGATGGGAACGTGCAGATAGGCGTCCCTGATGTCCAGGGATGCCAAGAATTCCCCTTGATGCAGGGCGGCAACGACCGAGCGAAAGGACTCCATCTTGAACTTCTGTGCTTTGACAAAGCAGTTCAGAGCTTTGAGGTCCAGAATCGGCCTGACCCCGCCCTTTTTGGGCACCACAAAGAGGTTTGAGTAAAAACCGCAGAACCTCTCCTCCAGTGGAACTGGCACCACGACGCCCATGTCCGCAAGGGACTGGACCGCGCCTAACAGCTCCTCCAGGCGCCCCTGCGGGAGTCTCAGCTTTGAGGGAAAGAACCTGTCTGGGGGCAGAGCTTTGAACTCTACCCGGTATCTGGTGGACACCATATCCAGGACCCACCGATCGGAGATGCGAGCTGTCCAGCAGTCCGCAAACTCCAATAACCGGCCCCCCACCCGAGAGATGGGCGGGGGCAACCTGTCACGCTGAGGAGGGCTTATCCTCCGCTTTACCGGGTTTCCATTGCCAGGTTCTCTTACCAGACCCAGCCAGGGCCTTACCGGACTTGGAACCCGCCCCGGCCGTGCTGGAGGCACGGAAAAAACTTTTTCTGCCCAGAAAAAGAGGGGCCCTGTCGTCGGCGAAAGTCCCTCCGTTTGGGTTCCGGAAGAAAGAGACTCTTCCCCCCCCATGAAATCCTTAATGATTTCGTCAAGCTGCGGTCCAAACAAATGACCCCCTTGGAAGGGAAGGTCCGTGAGGCGTTTCTTAGATGCCTGATCACCTGACCAAGACCTCAGCCACAACACCCGTCTGATGATTACTGCAAAGGCGGAAATTTTGGACAGCATGGGCATGATGTCCAGCAGGGAGTCGCACAGATAATGGAGGCCTTCCGCCATGTGTTGCACCTTATGCAACTTATTCCTCGCACAATTGCAACTTAAATATTTGCTCACCGAGGAGAGGCACTCAAAAAGAGACTGTGCTGTCATTGCTGAGGCCAGAGCTGGCTGCATAGCAAAGCCTGCTACCTGAAAGATAGCCTTAGACACTATTTCCGTGCGACGATCCGCCGCGTCCTTAAAGGAGGGCGAACCCTCCACAGGAAGGGTGGTAGCCTTATTCAGGCGGCCACCAGTGGGTCCACCGAAGGGGAAGCCCACCGCTTAAGGAAAGCATCCTCAAAGGGATAGCGCTCCGCAAAACGCTTAGGCAAAGTGAAGGAATTTTTGGGGAAACCCCATTCCTTAAAAACAGCCCTCTCAACAAATTGATCATAGGGAAAAGCCCTAGGGGACTTAGGAGGCCTCAAAGACCCACAGACATAAGTGGAAGTCTGTGCCTCCGCTGACTGATCAAGGCGCAGGGCCTAGCGAATGTCAACAATTAGCGCCGCCACAATTGCCCTGTCGCGCGCCACTGAGGTCCCCTGGTCCTCTTCAGTATCTGAGAGAACCAATTCGCCTTCAGAGAGTGCCACGGGGGTCCCCGTGACAACCGAAGCGACTTCATGATCTGAATCCTCGCCTGAGGAGACATGGGGGGCCAAGTGCTTAGCGGGGGGCTCCGGGGCCGGAGCAGTAACCACCTTTGGAATGAATTCCAGAAAAAAGAGCCCGCAAAAGGTCCAAAGTGACCGCAGGGGCTTGTACGGAGCGCTGCTCTGCCGGCTCAAAATCAGAGGGCGCTGCAGGGTCCATTGCCGCAGCGTTGCCATCCCCAGACATAGGCCTGAATGGGACACCCCCCCCCCCCCATGTAATCACCACCACCTGAAACCAACCAGGGAGCCTGGGAAGATTAGCCCACTAATAGCAACACCCCACGGAGCCAGCCAAAACTGCTGCTTCTAGCCCTGTGAGAGAAAAAAGCGCGCCTGGGGACTGTACCACACGTGCAGTTGTCGGTTCTCTGAGGAGAAAGCGCGCGCAGTTACACAGGGCGCAATACTACAAACCGCCACCGGGGAGAAAATGGCGCCCGCGCAACATGAGCCAACCGCCGCAAAATGGTGGCGGGGCTAAACTGCAATCCGAACGACCGTTCCCAGCGGGAACAAACTTTCCCAGCGGGAACACCGGTACAGGCCCAGGGCCCCTTGGATCACAAACGCGAACGCGGCAGGCCAGGGGGGGGGGGGCTGGGGGTGAGGGGGACAACCCAATTACTAGGTGCACCCCTGACAGGGAAAAAGCTACCGCTAAATTTTAACTGCCCCGGATGCCGCTCCCCACGCCTTAAGGCGGGGGATGGGTCCACTCACCAGTCCGAAGGGCGTCGCGGGTAGCCACCCGAAGCAGACTTACCCCCCTTGTCCCGGGAAGGATTGCTGCTGGCCAAGGCCACTGGAAAGGCAAAAGCCAGACCCTGGGCACAAGTGGCAACAGCCACAGGCTGCCCGCACGGAACGGGCCCTGAGCGACGTAGCCCTGTCATTTCAGGGTAGCTCGCCAGGAGGTGGCCGGGCAGGGCAAAGCTTTGGATTCGTGATATCCGCTCTATGCCAAAGCCGGCTACTTAATAGAAGTCTTCATTTTTTCCTCAGAGAAAATTTACATGCAGAAAACACAGGTCCCAGAGGGAACCCAGTCAACTCCTTTGCACTAGGCAAACAAAACTGAATGCTATTGGCCAGCAGGGGGTTTTATAGGCTCAGGTGAGGACGGCCCCCATGGGAGGGGTCAGCCTATCCCTGATGCTTTTGCATCTGTTTTGCCTAGTCACTCCTGATAGGACGACATAAAACCCACGTGTCAATTAAGAAGAGCTGCGTCTGTCAGTGAACGTAAGAGAAAGATCATTTAAAAAAAAAAAAGTAGATCTTTTGATTTAAAAAGATCCACAAAAGCCTAAATCGTTTTTCATAGCCTCTGTGACCAGCCAGCCACACCATTGAATTGTTTCAAGCCAGTGGAAACAGTAAGCCTGAGAAACACCAGCGAGCAGCGCACGGAGGTGGGGTTTGCGGTTATTGGGGGTGGACGTCATGAACCACTCTGAACACTTTCACGAGAAAGCTAGCAGCCGGCTGAAAAAAATGAAAATTAAAAAAAAAACTGGGGTTATGACTGATAGCTTCAGCCATAATCCTGGTAAACCACTTGCAAACTGCAACATATACAGTTAGGTCCAAATATATTTGGACACAGGCACAACGTTAGATTTTTTTCAGGTATTTAAAGGAGAAGCACAGCCAAAGCTCGTTTGGCTGGGCTTCTTCCTATGGATCACAGGAGTGCAATCAGTTTTGCACACCTGTGACACGTTTTTAGCAAAGAGCGGACTCTAGTCTGCTTTCTGCTGACGTCACGGATGTCATATCCAGGCACCACGTCATCACGACAATGGAAGTCCGGATCCGCCAGGTGCCTGGACTGACAACCGTCTCAGCCTCTCAGCGAGCCGCTGAGAGCCTGAGACAGCCCGCTTTGCCCCTCCACAACCCAACACTCCAATGAGCATGGAGGAAGATGAGCAGAGAGCTGTGAATGACAGTCTACAGCTCTCTGCTCACGGAGCTCGGAAAACTGAGCGATCAGCAGTGTTTGATCGATTGGTTATCAGTGTAGGGGCGGCGGGGGATTGATGCTGCATCCACTTAGGTAAGTATGAATGGGGGGAAAAAAAAAATACTTCTCTTTTAACGTATTCACACTATAGTTCTATAATAGATATGGGCTGAAAGTGCACACTCTCAGGTCTAATTTGGGGGTATGTACATCCAAATCAGAGGAAGGGTTTAGGAATTACAGCTCTTGAGAACAGCCACTTCCACCCCCCCCCTTTCTTTTTTTTTTTTTCAAGGGACCAAAAGTAATTGGACAATTGTATCAAAGCCGTTTCATGGCCAGGTGTGGGCTACTCCTTCGTTATTTCTTAATCAATTAAGCAGGTAAAAGGTCTGGAGTTGATTTTAAGCGTGGTATTTGCATTTGGAATCTATTGCTGTGAACCTACATCATGCGTTCAAAGAAGCGGTCCATGCAAGTGAAACAGGTCATTGTAAGGCTTTAAAAACAAATCCATCAGAGAGATAGCAGCAACATTAGGGGTAGCCAAATGAACAGTCTGGTACATGCTGAAGAAAGAAGAATGCACTGTTAAGCTCAGCAATATAAAAAGGCCTGGACGTCTACAGAAGACAACAGCTGTGGATGATCACAGGATACTCTCTATGGTAAAGAAAAACCCATTCACAACATCCAGCCAAGTGAAGGACACTCTCCAGGAGGTAGGTGTATCATTGTCAAAGTCTACAATCAAAAGAAAACTTCACGAGAGCAAATGCAGAGGGGTTCACAACAAGGTGTAAACCATTCATAAGCCTGAAAAACAGAAAAGCCAGATTAGACTTTGGCAAAAAACATCTAAAAAAGCCAGATCAGTTCTGGAAAAGCATTCTTTGGACGGATAAAACTAAAGGCCATACACAAGATATACGAAAATCGTTAGTAAAATTTCATCCAAAAATACATTTTTTGTCGTTAATGAACTAAACATTCAATTTTCGTTTAATTAGTACAGTTTTCATCCAAAAAAAAAAAATCGCAAGAGCAAGACTACGTATGCTCAGAAACAAAAAAATGCATACAAAACTATTCAACACATTACGTCATTTCTGAAGTTGTATTCTGTCGCATGAGAATTTTCGTATGGTGAACAATCTCTTCACTTTCGTCATGAGATTAGCATGCAACAAAAAATGGACGAATGGTTGTTCGAATATCTGATGTGTACGAGGCTTAAGATTAGTCTGTACCAAAATGACGGGAAGAAAAAAGTGTGGAGAAGGCTAGGAAAAGCTCCTGGGTTGCTACTGCAGTGTGCTTTGGATCATTGTCCATCTGTACTGTGAAGCACCGTCCAATTAACTTTGCTGCATTTGGCTGAATCTGGACTGACAGTAGATCTCTAAACACTGCAGAATTCATCCGATTGCTTCTGTCAAATCATCAATAAACACCAATGACCCAGTGCTACTGGAAGCCATGCATGGCCATGCTATCAAACTGCCTCCACCATGTCTTACAGATCACGTTGTGTGCTTTGGATTGTGAGCTGTTCCAATGCATGCTCAATTGGGTTTAGATCAAGTGATTGCCATTGCAGAATATTCAACTTCTTTTCCTGTAATGGCTGAGTCAATCATCTGATCTCAACCCAATTGAGCATGCATTTCACTTGCTGAGGGCAAAATTAAAGGCAGAAAGACCCTCAAACAAAGAACAACTGAAGATAACTGCAGTTAGAGCCTGGCAAAGCATCAGAAAGGAGGAAACCAAGTCTTTGGTAATGTCCATGGGTTCCACGCTTCAGGCAGTCATTGCCAGTAAAGGATTCTCAACAAAATATTAAAAATGAATATTTATGATTGCATTTATTTGTCTAATTTTATTTGAGCCCCTGAAAATGGGGGGACTGTTTATATAAATGGTTGCAGTTCCTAAAATTTGTACTTGATATTTATGTTCAACCCCTTGTATTAAAGCTGAAAGTCTGCACTTCAAATTTGGATTGTTTCATTTTAATTTTATTCTTGTGGCATGCAGAGCCAAAAGTATGAAATTTGTGCCTGTGTCCAAATATACGAGGACCTAACTGTATATATACGTATTGCGGTCGGCAAGTGGTTAGGTAGTTATATTAAGGTTGAAGATACCTGTACATCCAGTTCAAATTGTGTTTGTTTATATTGCCACCAATAGCAGAGCATTATTTATACCTGGGGCTTCCACCATTTGACATGAAATTATCTTGTATTATCTTCAGGAGCCTATACACACACACAATGAATAAATGGTTTTGATCCCTTTGAAGGTCTTGTCACAAAGACTCAACTATATCATTATTTCCATTGGTGATATCAACTCTCATATACACTATTAAAGTTGTTCTTCACATACAGATACACCCCTCCCTCTCTTCTACTTATCCTGTCCCTCCGAAACAGAGTGTACTGTTGAATACTCGCAAGCTAGCCATATGAGCTGCCAAATCTGGTTTCTGATACTCCTACAAAGTCATACTCCTCAAGTATCAGGGGTTCTAGTTCTTCCACTTTATTAGTAGACTTCTAGCATGTGTGTACAATAAATACTATTTAACAGTGTAAAAGGTATGAATATATTTTATCCTTGCTCACTCTTGGACTACATGCACCCCCTACCCCTAAACCTTGCCCACATCTGCATTCACTGCAAACTGTGACCCTTGTTCACTGCACAGTATACCTCTCATTGTTCCCTCCACCACATGCGAGTTTAAAACTTCCTCCAACCTTCTGACCATGTTCCCTCACAACAGAGCTGTATCCTTCCCATTTAGGTGTAGTCTGTCTCTAATGTAGAGCTGGTATCTGACCGCAGAGTCAGCTTAGTTCTCTAAAACCTTCCTACTTACACAAGTTTCTCAGCTACTTTAGCTCTCAAAGCTTGAGCTGCCTCTTTGGTGTTGCTTGTGGTACAGGCAGTATTTCTGAAAACACTACTTTAGAGGTCCTTTCCTTTAACATAGCACCCAAGTCCCTGAAATAATTTTTAACAACGCTTCGCTTACTAATGTCATTAGTATCAATATGTACCGTGACAGCTGGGTCCTCCCCAGCCACAACTCAACAATGTGTTCATCAATGTGCCACATCTGAATTCCTGGAAATCAAAATCCCCAAGACCAGTATCTGTACCTTTGCTTGTATCCCTGCCCCCATCCTTACTGGATTAGTCATTCCACTGGCAGCTAGAGGGCTCCAGCACTGCCACTCCTGAGTGGATGAATTCCGAACATAGTGCAGCTGGGCATACTTACTGGGATGCAACCACCCAGGACTAGACTTAATACTTTCACCTCTACCCTATCTTCTAACTGTAACCCAGCTTCCCACCTCTGGTGTCTGTAACTCCAAATCCCAGTTACCCAATTAATCTAGGTGAAAAAAAAAAAGGCACAGGTCCATCCAATTTAACCACTTGAGGACCGTCAACCGCAGGTTGACGGCAACAAGTTGGCTCGATAAGGCAAATCGCCGTCATACTATGGCGGCCGCGATCAGGAGCCGTGTGCGTGCGCGCGCGCACCCCCTAGGCGCGGGTACTGCAGCAGCATTCAACACAGGGCCGATCAATCTTCAGGGCCAGGCCAATGATTTTTGGCCTGGCCCTTCTGATCGGCCCTGCCAATGACATTGCTCCTCTGCCTCTGAAATGTAAACAGAGGCAGAGGAAGTTAGCTCCCCTTCCTCCCTGAAGCCCTTTTTGGTTTCAGCGAGGAAGAAGGAGCATCAAA
The DNA here is from genome assembly GCA_018402905.1 of Glandirana rugosa. Classification (NCBI taxonomy): domain Eukaryota; kingdom Metazoa; phylum Chordata; class Amphibia; order Anura; family Ranidae; genus Glandirana; species Glandirana rugosa. The sequence goes on along the minus strand of BLSH010402107.1, from coordinate 272,385 downwards.
AAACGCGAGTTGCACAACAGCACACTGACACCAGGTCACATAGGCACATTTAACCCCTTGTAAGGAAAGTAAAAAAGCGAGTATGGCGCTGTCTGTAATTATGTGTATCCACAAGAGATCGTGTTGTTTGTCAAGTGGAATCAATAAATATTGCTGCTATGCCCTTGTGCTGTGGTCTGGATCATGTGTCTTAAAGTGGCAGGGATTTTCCCCTTTAAACATGCTCAAATTAAAAACTGCTAATGTTGTATCAATTATCTTTAAAAAATATATATTTAAAATCACTCACGTGGAAACAAGTGACAACAAATGTGCAAACTGTTAAAACAGTGCAAATGTGCAAACGAATGCAGAAATCAAACCTCACAGGTGTGTTTCCTAACTCTCCAGGTGGGAGTGAAGGTCTATAATGGAGGACAGTGGAACAGCACCTTCGTAAACCTGCTTGCTCCCGTCTTTCTCCGTCTACTGGAAGGGAGGGGGACCTCACAGGTCAATCCCTCATACCCATGAAGATCCACATATAGTAAAAGAGAGAACTCAATGTGAAAGTAATGCTGGCAGCGGTATTTTACAAGTAGTATACACTCACAGTTGTGCTTTGAGGAAGTCTCAAGAGAAGTCAGACAGGTGGATCGTTGTGGCTCCTGCGTTCCACCAAAACTGAAAGTGCGAAATGACGCTCACTGGCTCTGCCTTACGCGTTTCGTCATAGCGACGTCATCGGGGGCGGCTAGCTAGATAGAGCGTTATTTTTTCAATCAGATTACCCGCCGTATATACCTTTTATAGGTTTTAACGCCCGGCGGTGACCCCAGTTAGGTTTTAGTGTGCGTTAGGGTCAGTGTAAACGCCAGGCAGGGTCAGTTAGCGAGGTACTCTGACACGCACGCACATTAGGTAGGTGCTAGATATTGTAATATCTAATCAGATCAATATCTGCAATCTGATCAGATATATATTAGCGCCCCCACTAGATTAGGGTTCTAAAAAACGCAGTGTTAGCGGGATCAGCCCAGATAACCGCTAGCACCTGCGTTTAGCCCCTCCGCCCATCCCAGCCCACCTAAGTGCAGGATCAATAGATCGCTGTCACTTACAAAACACAAAATACATATCTGCAGCCTTCGCAGAGATCACGCCCGATCCCTGCGAATTCTGACAGTGAATTTGGTAGCGTTTGAAGCAGGCTCTGACAACCAGGTGCGCTTTTTTGCCTGTGAGTCACGCTAGTGTACTTTTCAAATTTAGAAAGCCCAAAATGTCTGGCCGCACGTACACTAGCTTAGTGGCCTACAATATGCTGAGTTTGACAGATGAGAGCGATGGGGAAGCCTCACTGTCAGAATCAGGCTCAGCATATGAACCTGTAGACAGCAGCGGCACCCTGACAGACAGCTCTGACGACAAAGTTGTGGTCCCTGCTAGAGCCAGGCGTACCAGACCCCGTTCTGCTGTCACTGATGTGCGTGAACCGCAGGGCTCTCGTATGCAGCAGAGAGCCAGTACTAATGCTGCTACCCATTCTGGTGACCTGGCAAGCACCAGCGGCCTAGTACCCCCTGGACGTAGACGAACCAGCACTGCAGTAACACTTGGTGACGTGGCGAGTCCCATAAGTGCAGTACAAGCTGGTGTGGCTAGCACGAGTAATGACCCGCAGCCACGAAGATGAAGAACACAGGCCCGCAGAGCCCATAGTGCCCTTCCTGACGCGCTTGCAAACCCTGATTGGCAACCCACCACTGATGCAGCGCCCGTAGTTCCCCCATTCACTGGCCAACCAGGAATCACCGTGAATACAGCTGATTTTACGGCCACTGATTTTTATTTGCTGTTTTTCACAGAAGGTCTCTATAGATCTATTGTGGACCAAAGCAATTTATATGCTGGTCAATTCATCGCCATTAATCCCCATTTGATACTTGCCAGAGACTGAAAACCAATCACGGTTCCAGAGTTTACGACCTTTCTGGGCTCTTTCCTTCCTCATGGGCATAACTAAAAAATCTGAATTGCGGTCATATTGGTCCATGCACCCAATTCACCATATGCCCATGTTGTTTGCTTGCATGTCCAGGGCACGGTACGAGCAGATTTTGCGGTTCATGCACTTTAGTGATAATGAACTTAGTCGTCCACGGGGTGACCCTGAATTTGCCTGGCTCTACAAAATTCAGCCCCTCATAAACCATTTCAACCAGAAGTTCACCACACTTTTTATTCCCAACAAAGTTGTGTGCGTGGACGAGTCTCTGGTTAAATTTTCTGGCCGTCTTGCTTTCAAGCAGTTTGTCCCCCAGCAAGCGTGCCAGATACGGGGTCAAGATGTATAAGCTCTGTGACAGGGCCACAGGTTATACACATAGTTTCCTGGTTTATGAGGGCAAAGATAGTCAGGTAGAGCCTGAAGGATGCCCAGACTACATAGGGAGCGCTGGCAAGATTGTGTGGAGCTTGGTGTCACCCTGATTTGGAAAGGGGTACCACTTATACGTGGACAATTATTACACGAGCGTGCCACTGTTTAGTCACTTATTTGATCATCAGATTGGCGCATGTGGCACCGGGCGACCTAATCGCCAGGGCTTCCCCCAATGGCTTGTAGAATCCTGTCTTAGTCGGGGGGAGAGAGCCTGCGCTAAGTCTAATAATTTGCTCGCGATGAAGCGGAGGGACAATCGGAATGTTTTCGTGCTGACCTCCCTTCATGCAGATATGGCAGTGCAAATTTCTACGGCGACTGGTCTTGTGGAGAAACCCCTCTGTGTCCACGAATATAACCTAAATATGGGAGGGGTGGACCTCAATGATCAGTTATTGGCGCCGTACCTAATTGCCCGTAAAGCAAGACGCTGGTACAAAAAAGTGTCTCTATACCTTTTTCAATTGGCTTTGCTGAACGCTCATGTCTTATACAGAGCGTCAGGACTGACAGGATCCATCCTCAAATTCATGGAAGAGATCGTCACAGCCCTTCTGTATCCAGATGGTGCTGCACCCCCTGTTCACAATGTGAATGCAGTTAGCCGGCTGCATGGGAGGCACTTTCCACGCCTCCTCCGTGGTACCCCAGGCCAAAGAACACCCCAAAAGAGATGTCGTGCCTGCAGACGACGCGGATACAGGCGTGACACCCGCAGTTATTGCAAAACCTGTCCTGACCAGCCTGGTCTCTGCATCAATGACTGTTTTGAACGCTATCACACATTAGTAAATTATTAGCGTAGGGTGCAGCAGACACAGCGATAGGAACACTGACATAGGGTCTCCAAAGATGCCAGTGCATTTTGAGAGACCCAAACCTGGTGCCGATTTTCAGTTACAAAAAAAAAAAAGGCGTACCAAAAAAAACCCCAAAAAAATTAAAAAAAAAATGAAAACAAAAAAAACAAAAAGTTAAAAAAAAACAAAAAAAATATATAAAATAAAAAAACCAAAAACAGTTGTACATTTCTTTTTTTCTCTCTCTCTCCTGTTTTCTCTCTATTGTTAATATTTTGTATGCATACCTGTTTGTTACTGTTTTTATGTTTTCTTTGCAGGTATGTAATTTTTTATGTTAATGCTTACCTGTAATGTTATATTGTTAATGTGTTTTATATTTTTTTCTTTTTAGCAGGTATGTAATGTTTTTATGTAACTGTTTTATTAATTGTTTATTCCTTTTCAGGTACGCCATTCAGCTGCAGCACTGATTTATTAATGGTGACAGCAAAAGCGTTTGCTCCCACCATTCATAAAGCAGCAACTCCAGCGTTGTTGGCGGTGATTTCACCACCACAGTTAAAAAATAGGGCAAATATACCGGAGCATAGGGGCAGTGGGTGGAAATTGGGGCGGATTGCCCCTATGCTCCGGTATATTTTTTTAAAAAGTGGCTATGCCCACCATTAGAAGTGGGAGGATGAAGGGAGGTTTTGTAATGGTGGGCATACCCACCGATTGAGTCTTTTTTTTCATGAAAAAAAGAACATTACTATATATGCCCAACAAGGACCCGCGACATACTAGTGTGTTGCTGGTCTTCTCAGGCTATCCTGTCCCACCGGGGAACATGAGAATGCAGCTGGTGGTTCCACCAGCTGACCATAGAGCTGATTGAAGACTAGAATGGCTCCAATCATCTCCATGGCTTAAGAAACCGGAGGCTACGAGCATTTTGTGACTTCGGTTTCGCCAGATATAAACAGCGCCATTGGGAAATTGGGGAAGCATTTTATCACACCGATTTTGCTGTGGTCAGATGCTTTAAGGGCTGGGGAAAGATCTAGAGTTTAGTAGACTAAATTAAAAAAAAAAAAAAATATGCGACAATACCCATTTTTTTATCATAGGGGATATTTAAAATCCCTGTGATAAAAATAAAAATGATAAAAAAAAAAAAAAGATGAAGGGGACAGTGTAAAAATAAAATAAAAAAAGCAAAATGATAAAAAAAAAAATGCAACCCTGCGCCCTGTGCACGCGCGCATAATTGGACGCAAGCGTCAGTCTCGTGTCGTATGTAAACAACAATTTCACCATGCATGTGAAGTATCAACGCGAACGTCAGATCGAGGGCAGTAATTCTAGCAGTAGACCTCCTCTGCAGATCTGAAGTGGTAACCTGCAAAGGCTATTTAAGGGTTTTAAAAATGTATATAGTTTGTCGCCACTTCGCGGGTGTGCGTTATTTTTAAAGCATGTCATGTTTGGTTTCTATGCACTCGGCATGAGATCAACTTTTATATTTCGCCAAAAATTTGGGCAAAATAGTGTGTTTTTGTGCATTAAAATTCAAAAAAGTGTTTTCCCAAAAAATGCGTTTGAAAAATTGCTGCGCAAATACTTTTTGAAAAAAAAAATTGTAACACGCACTATTTTAATCTGTAGGGCCTCTGCTTTAAAAAATATATAATGTTTAGACTGCAAGCGCAACTATGAAGTGTACGTACCACTTTAACAACAAATGTATGCTGTGCTCTGACTGCGAACGCAGGTTAATACGCGCGCACGTGTCCCGCGTC
>BLSH010402107.1:229682-239883 GCA_018402905.1 Glandirana rugosa | reverse complement strand
CGGCAGAGGGGTCCACTCACCAATCCTCGACGGGCGCGGCGGTAGCCACCGGAGCAGACTTACCATCCCCTAGGGGAGGCATGCTGCTGGCCAGGCCCTTGGACAGGCGTACCTAGTCACTGGGCTCTAGTGGGTTTTAGCCACTGGCCGCCCGCACGGAACGGGCGCTATGCGGTGGGCACCCCGAAGGGCGTTCGCATAGTGTCGGCCGGACTGGGGAAAGATTTGGATTCTAGATATCCTCTATACCACCAGCCAGCTTCTTGATAGCAGTCTTCATCAGATGAATCTTCAGGAGACCGCAGATCCCAAAGGGAACCAGGTCTACTCCTTGCACTAGGCAAAAGAAAACTGATGTGCTATGCAGAGCAAGGGGATTATATGCTGAGGTGAGGACGGCCCCCTGGGAGGGGCCAACCTATGCTTTTGTTTGTTTTTGCCTAGTCTACTCCTAGTAGGATGAGCATAACCCCATGTGTCATAAGAAGGCTGCGTCTGTCAGTGAACGGAAGAGAAACAGACATTTTAGACAACATGGGAAGCAGGCCCAAAGGTGCGTCACACAGGTACTGAAGACCCTGTAAAAGATAATCTGCTCACTGTGACGCCCCAAACGAGCTCCCGGAGCTCAATTCATTGTGCAATGCAGCCTCGTTAAGGGAATGCGCCGCCATGTCTGACGCCAGAGCTGGACGCATGGCTGACCCCGCCAAAAAGAACAATGCCTTGGCCACCCCCTCCGCCGGCCCTCTTCGGCCGGAGCCTTAAAAGGTGGAGACCCCTCCAAGGGGATGGTCATCGCCGTATTCAGGCGATCCACCAGAGGGTCCACTGCGGGGGACGCCCATCTCCTCAGAATTCTGTCCCCAAAGGGATAGCACTCAGAGAAACTTTTGGGCAGTGAAAAGGAATTCTGCCGGCGCTGCCATTCCTGAACCACAAACTGTTCAAAAAATTGGACATAAGGTTACACCTTAAGGGTCCAAGATGGCGTAAAAGACCCACAAATGTAGGAAGTCTCCTGCGACTCCCCAGCCTGATCCAGCCGTAAAAAACTCACGGATGTCGGAGATCAGGGGAGCCACCCACACTTTTTTGCGCTCCCACTGGGGCCCCTGGTCCTCCTCACCGACCGAGGGCTTCCAGTACATCATCTGGGAGCTCTACGGGGGTCCCTGTGACCACAGCGCCCCCTTCCGGTACCAATTCCTCCCCTGAAAGGGGGGGTGGACACTTCCTCGACACCCCCTTGGCACGGCTCGGTACCCCCCGGGCAAAAAACTATCAGAGTGGATGTTTGCCGTGGAACCAGAGGTCCCAGCGCAGCTTGAGCTTCCACGGACCCCTCCGGATAAGAACTCGCAGGTTCAGCCACCGGAATACATTGGAGGCCTACAGGCCATGTCACCCCCACAATGTGACCCCACCTACTGCCCCTCAGAGCGACCGGGATACATCCAGGAGGTCTCTGCACCGCCGCCACCGACACCCCAGGGAAAAAACAGCTAATACTTGCTGTGTTTGAGTGCCCTGTAACCACTACCAATGCTGTTCACCACTGCCAAGCCGACTGCCGCTCTATGAGTACCGCTAAGCAGGAGAGAGAACGGTGCTGAACGCACGTTTTCTATTCGGCAAGCACACCAAAGATGGCCGCCGAGCGGTCACAAGAGGCCAAAAAGCCCATGGCAAAATGGCCGCGACTACGGCAAAATGGCAGCCGAGCGGCCACACGAGGCCAAAACACCCTTACAAAAGGTCGCGGCTACGGCAAAATGGCCGCCAATTGCGGCTCTGGCAAAATGGCGGCGATACGCCGCACAATGGCTGGGAAAGACGGCATGGCAGTGTAACAATCGCGGGGGGTGCGGCGCGGGGGTGGGGTGAGAACAGGGCAGTGGAACCCGGACCCTCATACCCTCCACCGGAGAACGGCACCGCTAGTCGCCCCCCCCCCTCCGCACCCCAGAGGCGGGGAGGGGGTATGTCACTCACCTCTCTCGACGGGCGCAGTGGGTAGCCACCCGGTTACAGACTTTCCTCCCAGCTGGCGGAGAGGGATTGCTGCAGGCCAAGGGCCCCTGGATGGGAACAGAGTCCGGTCACTGGGCACAAGTGGGGATCACCCATTGGCCACCCGCACGGAACGGGCACGATGCGGCGGACTCCAACAAGGCTAAGGGTTAGCTCGAACCGGTCGGCCGCGCTGGGGAAAGTTCAGGATACTAGATCCTCTATGCCCCAGCCGGCTTCTTGATAGCAGTCTTCATCAGATATAGCTTGAGAAAACAAAAAAGCGGTAACGAAAAAGGTGAACCACAGATCCCACAAGGGAGCCAGGTCTAACTCCTTGCACTAGGCATAAAAATACTGATATGCTAAGCAGAGCAGGGGGGTTATATGTGAGAGTGAGGACGGCCCCCTGGGAGGGGTCAGCTTGCTTTTTTTCTATTTGCCTAGTCAACCTAGTTTACCTAGTCTAAAGAAGGGCTGCGTCTGTCAGGGAACGTAAGAGAAAATACGTCTGCATGGCGGTTGCTTAACACTGGGAGGACGTACATTGACGTCCTCCCAGAATTGAGCTTCACGCGCGCCCCCTAGGGCGGGCACACGGGATTATCTGTGACCGCCGGGCATCACGGATCGCGGTGAATGGGCGCTGTGAGCTGCCTTTCACCACATTATCGCTTCGTCAAATGATGGAGCGGTCACATGTATACAAGCCGGCTCTTCCGCCGGCTTTTCTCTCTCCTCTCCACACCGATCGGTGCAGTGTGAGAGGAAAGAGGGTGGAGAGAGGTTGTGCTGCAGCACTGTGGGCAATGTGTAATGCCCACAGCACTGTTAAGTGACAGTGGGGGACAGGCTGCACCCACCCCACCATCCTTTAACACCCACCACCCACCCAGCCATCCTCACCCCATCCATGCTCACCCACCCATCCATCCTCACCCCATTCATGCTCAGCCACCCATCCATCCATGCTCACCCACCCAGCCATCCTCACCCCATCCATGCTCATCCAACAATTCATCACCCAGCCGTGCTCAGTCATCCCCATTCGTGCTCATTTATCCCCATCCGTGCTCATCCATCCCCATCCGTGCTCATCCATCCCCATCCGTGCTCATCCATCCCCATCCGTACTCATCCATCCCCATCCGTGCTCATCCATCCCCATCCGTGCTCATCCATCCCCATCCGTGCTCATCCATCCCCATCCGTGCTCATCCATCCCCATCCGTGCTCCGTCATCCCCTTCCATGGCTCATTTGTGCCTCATTCATGCTCATCCATGCCACTACAGTGCCCATCCGTGCCACTACAGTGCCCATCCGTGCTACTACACTGCCCATCTGTGCTACTACACTGCCCATCTGTGCTACTACACTGCCCATCCGTGCCACTACACTGCCCATCCGTGCCACTACACTGCCCATCCGTGCCACTACAGTGCCTATCCATGCCACCACAGTGCCTCACAAAAGTGTAAAAGGTAGTCAAGTTAGATTTGAAATGTATGCCCCTAGAACACCTGATGGTGCTCCCTGCATGTTGAACCTCTGTATGTGGCCAGGCTATGTAAAAGTGTCACACATGTAATATCGCCATACTCAGAAGAAGTAGCAGAATATTTTGTGGGGTGTCATTTTTGCTATGTACATGCTGTGTGTTAGAAATATTGTTTAAATGGATAACTTTGTGTAAAAAAAAAAAAAAAAAAAAAAAAAAAGCGTTTTCATTTTCTTTCCACAAAATTGGTGGAAAAAATTACATGTTCAAAAGAATCATTATGCCTCCTAGAATAAAGGGATTTTATTAAAACTTACCGTAAAATCCTTTTCTCTGAGTTCACTGACAGGCGCAGCCCTTCATTGACAAGTGGGGTTGTATGCACATTCCCCTCCCAGGAGGCCGTCCTCTCTCTCCCATATAACCCCCCTGCTCTGCTTAGCATATCAGTTCGTAACAAGCCGTACAAAATGCACCACAGAGGGGTGGTTGCTGCGTCTGTCAGTGAACTCATAGAAAAGGATTTTACGGTAAGTTTTAATAAAATCCCTTTTTCTCTTACGTTCACTGACAGGGCAGCCCTTCATTGACAAGTGGGGATGTCCCAAAGCTGTGTCAGTAAAGAGGGGTGGGCAAACAACAACTGTACCCAACAGAATCCTCTCAGGAGGGGCCAGTTGCGCCTACACTGCCGCCTGTAAAACTTTACGGCCAAAAGCAGAATCCGAAGATGCCGACACCTCAACTTTATAAAACTTAGTAAATGTGTGCACCGAGGCCCAAGTAGCCACCTTGCACACCTGTGACACCGAAGCCTGGTGTCTGAAGCCCAGGAAGTACTAACTGCCCTGGTGGAATGAGCCGTGACTGGAAAAGGAGGGCTTTGCCCCGAACAGTATACGCATAAGTCACGGTCTGCCTGATCCAACGGGAAACAGTAGCCGACGAGGCCGCCAACACTTTGCGCGGGCCTTCCGTCAGCACAAACAACGCATCAGACTTCCGAAAAGAAGCTGTAGCCGCCAAATACACCCACAAAGCCCTCACGACATCCAATGAATGCAACTCAAATTCCTTAGGATGCAATGGGTGCGGACATAACAAAGGAAGAACAAGATCTTCATTAATGTGAAAAGAAGAAACCACCTTCGGTAGAAACGAAGGAGAAGGGCACAAAACCGCCTTGTCCTTGTGAAGGACCAAGTAAGGAGAATTGCAGGATAACGCTGCCAGCTCAGATACCCACCTAGCGGATGAAATGGCCACCAAGAAGGCCACCTTCTGCGACAGCAATTGCCAAGGTATATCCCTGATTTTCTCATATGGCAGTTTCTGCAGTACAGAAAGTACCAAATTCAAATCCCACAGTGCCATAGGTGACCGTACCTGAGGAGCCACATGACGTACACCCTGTACAAATGTACAAATCAATGAATGTGACGCCAAAAGCCGCTGAAAGAGAATCGCTAGAGCCGAAATCTGACCCTTGAGAGTACTCAATGCCAACCTTTTACCCAGGCCCTGCTGCAAAAAAGCCAGCACCCGGGACACAACATAAGAGCGGGGGTTCCAACCCCCCGCCTCACACCAGGCAATATAGGCCTTCCAGGTGCGATGATAAATCTTGCGCGAAGTACACTTGCGTGCTTTAAGCATGGTAGGGATCATGGAGTCAGAGACACCCCTATCCCTCAGCACCTGGGACTCAATAGCCAAGCCGTCAAAATCAGCGAGGGTAAAGCAGGGTGCAAGATGGGTCCCTGAGACAACAGATCTTTGCGCAGCAGAAGGCGCCAGGGAACATCTGCCACCATTCGCACCACGTCGGCGTACCAAGGACGCCGAGGCCAATCTGGAGCCACCAGGATTGTCGGAATCCCCTCCGCTTCCACCCTGCGAAGTAGCCGCGGTAGAAGCTTGATGGGAGGAAACGCATACAGAAGTCGATACCGACACCAAGGCGCTACCAGCGCGTCCGTGGTGGCCGCCAGCGGGTCTCTCATCCTGCACACAAAGGTTTTCACCTTGTGATTGAATTGAGACGCCATGATGTCCACATCTGGCGTGCCCCACTTGATGCAAATCTGGCGGAACACCTCTGGATGTAGGGACCATTCCCCCTGATCCAGCGTCTGGCAACTGAGAAAGTCCGCCTGCCAATTCTCCACGCCCGGAATGTAAATGGCGGAAATCGCCGGCGCAGCCGCTGCAGAGCTCCTCGTTCTGCCCTCATGGCTCACATACGCCACTAGTGGCGTTGTCCGACTGAACCCGAACCGGGAGGCCACGCAACCTTATCGTCCAGTGGGACAGACAGAGCTTGATCGCCCTCAGCTCCAGCAGATTGATCGGAAGGCAAGATTCCTGCGCCGACCAACGGCCCTGAGCAGACAACACTACCAGGACCCCACGCCAGCCCGATAGGCTGGCGTCCATCGTGACTATCGACCAATTGAGGGGAAGAAACCACTTCCCCAACGTTAGAGCCGGGGCCTGAAGCCACCAGGTCAATGACCCTCTGGTCTGAGGATCAAATCTGATCAACTGGTCTAAGGACAGTAAAGACTTGTCCCACCGAGACAGCATCGCTCGCTGAAGGAGCCGAGTGTGACTCTGGGCGTAGGGTACCGCCTCGAAGGCTGAAACCATGAGCCCCAACACCCGCATACAGAACCGTAAGGAGGACCACGGGCGTGACAGAAGGGTTCACACCGCTGCTTGCAGTGTCAGTAACTTGGCCGGAGGTAAGAACACCTTCGCCTGCTCCGTGTCCAGAATCAGACCCAGATATTCCAGGCGACAGGACGGTGTCACCGTCAACTTCTGCAGATTGATCAGCCAGCTGAAGTCCTTTAACGAGGTCATGGTGATAGCCACATTCTCCTCCAGAGCCGAAGCAGACTCCGCTCTCAGGAGCAGGTCGTCTAGGTATGCTACCACCGCAATGCCTCTCTGCCTCAGTAGCGCCAGCACCGGGGCCACCAGCTTGGTGAACACCCGAGAACACCAGACCAAAGTGCCACAAATTGGTAATGGAGTTCTCTCACCGCAAAGCACAGGAAGCGCTGGTGACGGAGACAAATGGGAACATGGAGGTACGCGTCCCTGATATCCAGGGACGTCATGAAATCCCCTCGATGCAGGGCGGCCACGACCGAACGAACAGATTCCATCCGGAATTTTCACGCTTTCACAAAGTGGTTTAGCGCCTTCAGGTCCAGAACTGGCCTGACCCCCCCTTTTTTTGGGGACCACGAATAGGTTGGAATAGAAACCGTGAAACCTTTCCAACTGAGGTACTAGCACGATCACCCCCTGGTCAGAGAGTGCCTGAACAGCCCTTAGGAGGGCCTCCCGACGCCCCTGAGGGAGTCTCAAGTTCGATGGGAAGAATCTGTCTGAGGGTAAAGTACTGAACTCTATTCTGCACCCGGAGGAAACCCCTTCCTGCACCCACCGGTCGGAAATGCGGGCAAGTCCATCTGGCTGCGAACCCCAGAAGACGTCCCCAGGCAACCCATCATGCAGGAGGACTTCTCCTCTGTCTTTTCGCTCTTGCGTTGCCAGGGTCGGTTACGGGCCCCTGCGGCAGGCTTGCTGGGCAGGTCCCTGCTTGCGGCTTAACTCCCACCACCTGGGCTCCGGAAGAAAAATACTCTTCCCTCCAGTGAAATCCATGATGATTTCATCCAACTGTGCTCCTGAGACGACCACCCTGAAAGGGAAGATCCGTAAGAACCTTCTTGGACGCATGGTCACCCGACCAGGAGCGTAAACAGAGTACTCGTCTGATAAAGACTGCAAAAACAGACATTTTTGACAACATGGGAAGCAGGTCCAGAGCTGCGTCACACAGGTACCGAAGACCCTGATACAAATGGTCTGCTCTCTGCGACACCTCAAGCGTCCTACCACATTGCAAATCATTCTGCAGCTCCGTCGTACAATCAGACAGATTGCGCCGCCATGGCAGACGCCAGGGCCGGCCTCATGGCTGATCCTGCCAACAGGAAAAGTGCCTTTGACACCACCTCCATCCGCCTATCGGCAGGATCCTTAAAGGAGGGAGACCCCTCCAAAGGAATGGTCATTGCCTTGTTCAGGCGAGCCACCGGGGATGCCCACTTCTTCACAAAACTATCCTCAAAAGGATAGCGTATAGTGAAGCGTTTAGGTAGGGCGAAGGAATTCTGTGGACGCTGCCATTCCTGATAGACCAGGTGGTGAATTGATCATAAAGATAAGCCTTAGGTGACCTGGGTGGCCTAGCAGACCCGCAAACATATGCGGACTCCTGCGACTCCCCTGATTGGTCCAGTCGCAAAGACGCACGGATATCAGAAATCAGTGCAGCCACCAGCGCCTTTTCATGTGCAACCGAGGCCCCCTGGTCCTCTTCACTGTCCGAGGGAACTAGCTTACCCTCAGAGAATTCCACGGGGGTCCCGTCACCCCCGAAGCCATTTCCGGTTCCGACTCTTCCCCTGAGGAAACGTGGGAGGCGGACACTTTTTAGGGGCCCCCAGGGCCCTGCTCGGCCCCACCCAGGGGAGAAATTCCCCAAAAACTGCTCTCATCTGGTCCAGGGACACCAGGGTCCCCAGCGCAGGTTGCGCTGCCGCTGACTCCTCCTCAGAAGGACCCGCAGGGTCATCTGCCTTCGCACCACCGGAACTGACAGTTAAATTAGAAAAAAATTACCTGAGACCCCCACCCCACAGAACGCCAGGGAGACCCCAGGAGGACTGCACCCACTGCTACCAGCACCCCAGGGAGAGCCCAGCTATACTTGCTTTTTTGCCCACAAGCGCTGCTCCCAGCAGGAGTGCTTAATGACCGCCAGTAAGAAGCCTGTGCCGTCTGTAGTCAGCCACGCTGTCCCAAGTGAAAGAGGTAGCAAAACGGCAGCAGCGCGTTTTTTATTTCTCCAGGGACATCCAATATGGCCGCCGAAAACGTCCACAAGAGGCCAAAGCCTGTATTCAGGCCTCAACTATGGCAAAATGGCCGCCACTGGCACTAGAGGGAAACCCTCAGCAAAATGGCCGCAGCTACAGCAAAATGGTGGTACAAACGCACGAGGTGCGGTACGAACGAACGGGGTGCGGTGAGGGGGGAGGGGGGGGAAGAGGGGTGTAGGAGGGGGGCGAGGACACCCAGGGGGGGACACTAGCCAAGCGAACACACTCCACCGGCCGGCCAAGTGGCTAAAAATCACCCAGCCCCCCCCCCTCTGCACTCCTAGGGGGGAGAGAGGGGGTCACTCACCAGTCCTGACGGGCATAGCGGTAGCCACCCAGTTGCAGACCTTCCTCCCATCCGGAGAGGGATGCTGCAGGCCGCAAGCCCCTGGACAGGATCAGATCTGGTCACCGGGCGCAAGTGGGGGTCACCCACTAGGCCGCCCGCACGGAACGGGCACGATGCGGCGGGCCCCGCCAAGGCTAGGACTAGCTCGCATTGGTCGGCTGCACTGGAGAAAATGCAGGATTCCAGCTATCCTCTATGCCCCAGCCGGCTTCTTGATAGCAGTCTTCATCAGATAGCTTGACAAAAATAAAAAAGCGGTAGCAAAAAAGTGAACCGCAGGTCCCATAAGGGAGCCAGGTCTAACTCCTTGCACTAGGCATAATAAAACTGATATGCTAAGCAGAGCAAGGGGGTTATATGGGAGAGAGAGGACGGCCTGCTGGGAGGGGCCAGCTTGCTTTCTATTTGCCTAGTTAACACCTAGTAGGATGTGCATATAACCTCACATGTCAATGAATGGCTGCGTCTGTCAGTGAACGTAAGAGAAATACGTTGGGATGTTTGCTTTCCAAAATGGGGTCATTTTGTGGGCGTTACCATTGTCCTGGTGTTCCAGGACCTTCAAAATTGCAAGAGGTAGTCAAGAAATTATATGTGTAACTTATTCTCCTAGATCGCCTGATGGTGCTCCCTCCATGTTGGGCTTCTGTATGTGGCCAGGCTGCGTAAAAGTCTCAGACATGTGGTATCGCCATACTCAGGAGGAGTAGCAGAATGTGTTTTGGGGTGTAATTTGTGGTATGCATATGCTGGCTGTGAGAAATAGCCTGTTAACATAAGAGAATTTTGTGGAAAAAAAAAGAAAAAAAAAATCTTATTGCAAAGAATTGTGGGAAAAAATTACAACTTTAAAAAATTCACCATGCCTCTTACTAAATACCTTGGAATGCCTACTTTCCAAAAAGGGGTCATTTGGGGGTATTTGTACTTTCCCGTCTTGTTAGGGTCTCAAGAAATGAGATAAGTGGTCAGTACATCAGGTGTGATTAATTTTCAGAGATTGGCACCATAGCATGTAGACTCTATAACTTACATAAGGACCAAATAATATACACTAATTTGTTTTGTTTACCAAAGATATGTAGCAGTATAAATTTTGGCCAAAATTTATGAAGAAAAAAAGGGATTTTATTAAAACTTACCGTAAAATCCTTTTCTCCGAGTTCACTGACAGACGCAGCTTCTTCATTAACTTCATGGGGTTTTATGTTCGTCCAACTAGTGGTGAATAGAGTAAAGAACTCTGGGATTGTTCTGCCCTTTCATGTTTATGGGGGTTTACTGGGGAAAAACCTTTCATCCGTAAGGTTCCATAAATCATTCTCCGTACCACTTAAAAAATTTCAACATTAAAAAAGGGTGTTAAGAAACGTTATTC
>BLSH010402107.1:199736-212979 GCA_018402905.1 Glandirana rugosa | reverse complement strand
TAATTTTATAGCAAAAAAAAATGGTTTTAACTTGTAAACACCAAGTCCAAAAAAATAGGATTTTATTAAGAACTTACTGTAAAATCCTTTTCTCTTGAGTTCACTGACAGAAGCAGCCTCTATACATGACACATGGGGACGTCCCAAAGCAGTGTCCAACAAGAGGGGTGGGTAAACAATAACAACTGTACCCAAAAGAATCCTCTCAGGAGGCGCCAGCCGCGCCTATACCCGTCGCCTGCAAAACTTTGCGGCCAGAAGCAGCTTCCGCAGATGCCGACACATCACCTTGTAAAAATTTAACAAAAGCATGCACCGAGGCCCATGTAGCCGCCTTGCACACTGACTCACCGAGGCTTGGTGTCTGAAAGCCCAGGAAGTGCTAATCGCCCTGGTGGAAAGAGCCGTAACCGGAAAAAGGGGTTCTTGGCCCCGAACAGTATACGCATGGATCACCGTCTGTCTGATCCAACGGTAGCCGACAAATACACCCGCAGAGCCCTTACTACATCCAAAGAGTGCAAAGCAATCTCCTTGGGATGAGATGGGTGTGGACACAATGAAGTGAGAACAATGTCCTCATTAATGTGAAAAAAGGAAACAACCTTCGATAGGAACGAAGGGGAAAGGCGCAGCACTGCCTTATCCTTATGAAGGACCAAGTAGGGAGACCTACATGACAAAGCCGCCAACTCAGACACCCGCCTAGCGGATGTAGTGGCCAGCAAAAAAGCCACCTTTTGTGACAGCAATTGTAAGATAATATCCCTGATTTTCTCATATGGCGGTTTCTGCAGTACAATAAGTACTAAATTTAAAAACCCTGTACAAATGTACGTATCAAAGAATGCGTAGCTAAAGGACGTTGAAAAAGAATCGCCAGAGGCGAAATCTGACCCTTGAGTGTACTCAAAGCCAAATTGATATCCAGGCCTTACTGCAAGAAGGCCAGCACCCGGGATATAGAGAAAGAGCGGGGGTTCCAACCCCCCCAACTCACACCAGGCAATATAAGCCTTCCAGGTGCGATGATATATCTTGTGCGACGTACACTTAGGTGCCTTAAACATGGTAGGGAACACAGAGTCAGAAACTCCCCTATCCCTCAGCACCTGGGACTCAATAGCCAAGCTGTCAAAGCCAGTGAGGGTACAGCAGGGTGCAGGATGGGTCCCCGACAGCAGATCTGCGCGAAGAAGCCTGTATCGGGACCAAGGTGCAACGAGTGCGTCCGTGGCGGCGGCCAATGGATCCCTTGTCCTGCACACAAAGGTCTGCACCTTGAGATTGAACCTGGACGCCATTAGGTCCACGTCTGATGTGCCCCACCGTTTTGGGATGTAGACGGCAGAGATTGCCGGCACGTGAAGGTCTGCCCACCTCAGAATGTGGGCCGCCTCCGCAGCTGCTGCCGAGCTCCTTGTTCCGCCCTGGTGGTTCACGTACACCACCGCCGTGGCGTTGTCCGACTGATCACGAACCGGGAGCAGCCTTGCCGACCAGTGGGAGAGACAGAGCCTGATTGCCCTCAGCTCCAGCACATTTATTGGAAGGCACGATTCCTGAGTCGACCAATGGCCCTGAGCAGACAACTGCCCCAGGACCCCTCCCCAGACCGATAGGCTGGCGTCCGTTGTGACTATCAACCAATTCAGGGGAAGAAAACGACCTTCCCAAAGTCAATGCCGGGGCCCGGAGCCACCAGGTCAATGACCCCCCGGTTTGATGATCCAATTTGATCAGCTGGTCCAGGAGGGGGTGGACGCTTTTTAGTCATCCCCTTGGCACGGCTCGGTCCCCCTGGGGCGAAAAACTCTCCCAAAATGGATGTTAGCTGATCCAGGGGAACCAGAGGTCCCAGAGCAGCTTGCGCTTCTGCGGACCCCTCCGGAGAAGAACCCGCAGGTTCAGCCGCCATTGAACCACCGGAACACTTTGAAGGTCTATGGGCCATGACACCCCCACAATGCTGCCCCATCAAAACTGCCCCACAGAGCGACCAGGATATGCACAGGAGGACTCTCTGCACCGCTGCCACCGACACCCCAGGGAAAAGTCAGCTATACTTGCTGTTCTGTATGCCCTACACAGTCACTGTAGGTGTGCTGTCCGCCACTGCCAAGCTGCTGCCACTGTGTGTGCACCGCTGATCAGGAAGAGAAGAACAGAGCCGACACGCAGGTTTTCTATCAGTGGGACATACCAAAAATGGCCGCCGAGCGGTCACAAGAGGCCAAACAAGCCATTAAAATGGCCGCGGCTATGGCAAAATGGCCGCCAGACGCGGCTCAGGCAAAATGGCGGCGATACATCGCGAAAGGGCGGCGTACCGCCGCATGGCGGTACCGCAAGCGCGGGGGATTGTGGCGGATAGTAAAAAAGGGATTTTATTAAAACTTACCATAAAATCCTTTTCTCCGAGTTCACTGACAGACACAGCTCTTCATTGGCATGTGGGTTATATGCAGATCCTATTAGGAGTTAACTAGGCAAAAGAAAGAAAGCAAGCTGGCCCCTCCCAGGGGACCTTCCTCTATTTCCCATAAAATCCCCCTGCTCTGCTCAACCTATCAGTTCGTAACAAGCCGTACCAAAAAACGCAGAGGGGTGGGTGCTGCGTCTGTCAGTGAACTCGGAGAAAAGGATTTTACGGTAAGTTTTAATAAAATCCCTTTTTCTCCGACGTTCACTGACAGACGCAGCTCTTCATTGACATGTGGGGATGTCCCAAAGCTGTGTCAGTAAAGAGGGGTGGGTAAACGACAACAACTGTACCCAACAGAACCTCTCAGGAGGCGCCAGTCGCGCCTACACTGCAGCCTGTAAAACTTTACGGCCAAAAGCAGCATCCGACGATGCGGACACATCAACTTTACAAAGCTTAGTGAATGTGTGCACCGAGGCCCAAGTAGCCGCCTTGCACACCTGTGAGCCTGGTGTCGAAAAGCCCAGGAAGTGCTAACAATCTTGGTGGAATGAGCCGTGACTGGAAAAGGGGGTACGGTACCTTGCCCCGAACAGAATACGCATGAGTCACGGTCTGTCTGATCCAACGGGAAACAGTAGCCGACAAGGCCGCCAATACTTTACGCTGACCGTCCGTCAGTACAAACAACGCGTCAGACTTCCGAAAGGAATCTGTAGCTGCCAATACACCCGCAAAGCCCTTACGACATCCAAGGAATGTAACTCAAATTCCTTAGGGTGTGAAGGATGCGGACACAATAAAGGAAGAACAATATCTTCATTAATGTGAAAAGAGGAAACCACCTTCGGTAAAAATGAAGCGACGGGCGCAAGACGACCTTGTCCTTGTGTAGGGCCAAGTAAGGAGACTTGCAGGACAACGCTATCAACTCAGACACCCGCCTAGTGGATGTAATGGCCACCAAGAAAGCCACTTTCTGCGACAGCAACTGTAAGGGAATATCCCTGATCTTCTCATATGGTGGCTTCTGAAGCACAGAAAGCACCAGATTCAAATCCCACGGCGCCACAGGTGACCATACCTGAGGGGCCATATGGCGCACACCTTGTACAAATGTACGAATCAACGAATGTGACGCCAGAGGGCGTTGAAAGAGAATCGCCAGAGCAGATATCTGACCCTTGAGAGTACTCAAAGCCAAGTTTTTATTCAGGCCCTGCTGTAAAAAGGTCAGGACCCTAGACAGCACATAAGAGCGAGGGTTCCAACCCCCCGCCTCACACCAGGCAATGTAGGCCTTCCAGGTGCGCTGATAAATCTTGCGTGAAGTACACTTGCGCGCTTTTAGCATGGTAGGGATCACGGAGTCATCGACACCCCTGTCCCTCAGCACCCGGGACTCAATAGCCAAGCCATCAAAGCCAGCGAGGGTAAGCAGGGTGCAAGATGGGTCCCTGAGACAACAGATCTTTGCGCAGCGGAAGGCGCAAGGGAACATCTGCCACCATTCGCACCACGTCGGCGTACCACGGACACCAAGGCCGATCCGGAGCCACCAGGATCATCGGAATCCCCCCTGCTTCCACCCTGCGCAGTAGCCGCGGTAGAAGCTTGATGGGAGGAAAGGTGTACAGAAGACGATACCGACCCCAAGGCACTACCAGCGTGTCCGTGGCGACTGCCAACGGGTCTCGTCCTGCACACAAAAGTTTTTACTTTGTGGTTGAACCGAGACGCCAGGTGGTCCACATCTGGTGTGCCCCAATTGTGGCAAACCTGGCTGAACACTTCTGGATGAAGGGACCATTTCCCCTGATCCAGCGTCTGGCGACTGAGAAAGTCCGCCTGCCAAGTTTCTACGCCCGGAATGTAGATTGAGATTGCGGGCACGTGAAGTTCTGCCCAATGCAGAATGAGAGCTGCTCCGCAGCCGCTGCCGAGCTCCTCGTTCCGCCCTGATGGTTCACATATGTGCCACCGCAGTGGCATTGTCCGACTGAACTGGAATCGGGAGGCCGCACAACCTTACCATCCAGTGGGAGATGCAGAGCCGACCAGCGCCGCTGGGCAGACAACTGTCCCAGAACCCCCCCAGCCCGATAGGCTGGCGTCCGTCGTGACAATCGAACTTTCAGGGGAAGAAAGGAATATTCCAAGGTTAGAGCAGGGGCCCGTAGCCACCATGTCAAGGACCCCCTGGTCTGAGGGTCCAGTCTGATCAGTCGGTCTAGGGACAGTGGGGCCTGTCCCACAGCGACAGAATCACTCGTTGAAGGAGCCGAGTGTGACTCTGGGCGTAGGGTACCGCCTCGAAGGCCGAAACCATGAGCCCCAACACCCGCATACAGAACCGTAAGGAGGGCCACCGGCGTGACAGTAAGGTTCGCATTGCTGCTTGCAGGGTCAATAACTTGGCCGGAGGTAGAAACACCTTCGCCTGTTGCGTGTCCAGAATCAGACCCAGATATTGCAGGCGACAGGACGGTGTCAGTGTCGACTCCCGCAGATTGATCAGTGATCCGAAATCCCTGAATGAGGTCATTGTGATGGTCACGGTCTCCTCCAGAGCTGAAGCAGATTCCGCTCTCAGGAGTAGGTCGTCGAGGTATGCTACTACAGCAATGCCTCTCTGCCTCAATATCGCCAGCACCGGGGCCACCAGCTTGGTGAACACCCGAGGAGCCGAGGCCAGACCAAAAGGTAGTGCCACAAATTGGTAATGCCGGTCTCCCACCGCAAAGTGTAGGAAACGCTGGTGTCGGGGACAGATTGGGACGTGGAGACACGCATCCCAGATATACAGGGACACCATGAAGTCCCCTTGGTGAAGGGCGGTTACGATCGAATGGACAAATTCCATCCGAAATTTTCGCGCTATCACAAAATGGTTTAGCGCTTTTAGGTCCAGAACTGGCCTGGCCCCTCCCCTATTTTGCGGACCAGGAATAGGTTTGAATAAAAACCGTGAAACCTCTCCAACTGAAGTACTGGCACAATCACCCCCTGGTCTGAGAGTGCCTGGACAGCCCTGAATAGGACCCCTCGACGTCCCTGAGGGAGTCTCAAGTTCGATGGGAAGAGCCTGTCTGGGAGTAGTGCTGAACTCTATCCTGTAGCCGGGGGACCCCACTTCCTGCACCCACCGGTCGGAAATGCGGGTAGTCCACCTGTTTGCAAACCCCAGATGACGTACCCCACTCGTAATTCGGGTGGGAGCAACCCATCATGCAGAGGAGGGCTAGTCCTCTGTCTTTTTGTTCTTGCGCTGCCAGGGATGCTTACCGGCCCCTGCTGTAGGTTTGCCGGGTCTCGACCCCTTGCCCGCTGCGCCGGGGGCACGAAAAAACCTCTTCTGACCCGAAGAGATAGGTCCCTGCTTTTGGCGGAATTCCCGCCGCTTGGGTTCGGGAAGGAAGATACTCTTCCCCCCAGTGAAATCCTTGATGATTTCATCCAACCGTGGCCCGAAGAGACGGCCACCCTGAAAAGGAAGATCCACAAGACCTTTTTTGGACGCGTGGTCACCAGACCAGGAGCGTAACCAAAGTACCCGTCTGATAATGACTGCAAAGACAGACATTTTTGACAGCCTGGGAAGCAGGTCCAGGGCCGCGTCACACAGGTACTGAAAACCCTGACCCAAACGTTCTGCTTTTTGCGACGCCTCAAGCGTCCTGCCGCAGTCCAAGGCATTCTGCAGCTCCGTCATACAAATGGACAGATATTGCGCCGCCATGGGCCGGTTGCATGGTTGATCCTGCCAACAGGAAAAGTGCCTTAGACTCTATCCAGGGGTATGGTTGCTGCCTTGTTGATGCGAGCCACCGGGGGGGTCCACTGTGGAGGACGCCCATTTGTTCACGAAACTATCCTCAAAGGGGTAGTGTATCACGAAGCGTTTTGGTATGGCGAAGGAATTTGGAGGCCGTTGCCATTCTTGATAAACCAAATGATCAAAAAAATTGATCATACGGGTAAGCCTTAGGTGATCTAGGAGGTCTAGCTAACCCGCCAACGTATGCGGCAGCTTGCGACTCCCCTACTTGGTCCAGTCGCAGAGACGCACCGATACCAGTAATCAGTGCGGTCACCAGCGCCTTTTTGCACGCCACTGAGGCCCCCAGGTCCTCTTCCCCATCTGAAAGGACTAATTCACCTTCTGAAAGTTCCACGGGGGTCCCCGTGACCCCCGATGCCATTTCCGGTGCCGAGTCTTTCCCTGAGGAACAGGGGGGAGGCGGGCGTTTTGTAGGGGCCACAAGAGTCTTGCTCGGCCCCACCCGGGGAATAAATTCCCCAAAAAAATGCCCTGAGCTGGTCCAAGGACATCAGGGTCCCCAGCTTATGTTGTGTAGCCACGGACTCCTCCTCAGAGGGTCCCGCAGGGTCATCCCATCGGAATTGCCAGTCAGGACTAGCCACAAAAGCTCTGACACCCCCCCACAATGTAGCCCTGCCACCGCCCGACAGGACGCCAGGGAGACCCCAAGAGTACTGTGCCCACCGCTACCAACACCCCAGGGCGAGTCAGCTATACTTGCTGTTCCTATTAGAGTGCCCACGAGCGCTGCTCACAGCAGCAGTGCACAATAGAAACCGCCAGAAAAAACCTGTGCTGTCAGCCACGCTGTCTGCAGGTGAAAGTGAAAGTAAAACAGCAGCAGCACGTTTTAAATGCTTAAGGGACTCCAATATGGCCGCCGGGACTGTCCCAGGAAGGTCAAGCCTGCCAGCTATACAGCTGTATAGGCCGGACTAAGGCAAAATGGCCGCCGCTGGCACTAGAGGGAAAACCCTCGAGAAAATGGCCGCGGCTACGGCAAAAAAGGGATTTTATTAAAACTTACCGTAAAATCCTTTTCTCCAAGTTCACTGACAGACGCAGCTCTCCATTACGTGTGGGGTTTATGCTGGTCTCACTAGGAGTTAACTAGGCAGGGAAAAGAAACAGCTGGCCCCTCCCATGGGGGCCATCCTCTCTTCCCACATAAACCCCCTCATAGCATAGCTCTTCAGTTCGTACACAAGCCGTACAAGAACAGAGCACAGAGGGGTGGGTGCTGCGTCTGTCAGTGAACTCGGAGAAAAGCATTTTACGTTAAGTTTTAATAAAATCCTTTTTTCTCCTATCGTTCACTGACAGACGCAGCTCTCCATTATGTGTGGGGATGTCCCCAAGCTGTGTCAAAAAGATGGGTGGGTAAACGCTAACAGTACCCAAATGAACCTCTAAGGAGCCATCAGACGCGCCTATGCTGCCGCCTGCAAAATTTTTGAGGCCAAAAGCATCATCCGAAGATGCAAGCACAGCAACCTATAAAACTTAGCGAAAGTGTGAACCGAGGCCCAAGTGGCCGCCTTGCACACCTGCAACACCAAGACCTGGTGCCTCAGAATCCAGGAAGTGCCAACAGCCCGGGTAGAAAGAGCCGTGACCGGAAAAAGGGGAACCTTGCCCCGAACAGAATAGGCATGGGTAACGGACTGTCTGATCCAACGAGAAATCATAGCCAACGAGGCCACCAACCCTGTGCGTGGACACTCTGACAGGCATCAGCTTTTTGAAAAGAAGCTGTGGCAGCCAAGTACACTCGTAAGGCCCTCACTACGTCCAAAGTATGCAACTCAATCTCTTTTGAGTGTGACGGACGAGGGCACAATGAAGGAAGGACAATATCTTCATTCATTAATGTGAAAGGAAGAAACCACCTTCGGAAGGAATGAAGGAGAGGGTCGCAAGACAGCCTTGTCCCAATGTAGGACATGGTAGGGAGACTTGCACGATAGTGCTGCTAATTCAGACACCGTCTGGCGGAAGTGATGGCAACTAAAAAGGCCACCTTCTGCGACGGCAATTGTAAGGAATCTCCCTGATATTCCCATATGGCGGTTTCTGAAGTACAGAAAGCACCAAATTCAGATCCCACGGAGCCCTCTGAGCTTTCACCCAAGGCGCCACATGTCGCACACCTTGTACAAAGGTACGAATCAACGAGTGCGAAGCCAAGGTCTCTGAAAAAGAATCGCCAGATTCTGGCCGATATCTGGCCCTTGAGTGTGCTCAAAGCCAGGTTATTGTTCAGGCATCGCTCCAAAAAACTCAGGACCCTGGACACGACATTAGAGCAAGGGTTATGACCCTCCGTCTCGCACCAAGCTATATAAGCCTTCCAGGTGCAGTGGTAAATCTTGCGGGAAGTACACTTGCAAGCCTACCACAACGTGGGGATCACCGAGTCAGCGACTCCCCTGTCTCTTAGCACCTGGGACTCAATAGCCAAGCTGTCAAAACCAGCAAGGGTAAAGCAGGGTGCATGATGGGCCCCTGAGACAGAAGGTCGTCTCGCAGCAGGAGCCGCCAAGGGGTGTCTGCCACCATGTGCACCACGTCGGCGTACCAAGTGCGCCGAGGCCAATCTGGAGCCACCAGGATTATTGGTATCCCCTCCGCCACTATCCTGCGTATCAATCGCAGAGGCAGTTTTTATCGGAGGGAAAGCGTACAGAAGGTGGTAATGGCCCCAGGGGGCCACCAGAGCGTCCGCGGCCACTGCCAACGGATCCTTCATTCTGGACACAAAGGTCTCCACCTTGTGATTGAATCAAGACGCCATGAGATCCACATCTGGCGTCCCCCATTTGCGGCAAAGCTGATGGAACACCACCGGGTGGAGAGACCACTCTCCCCGGTCCAGCGTCTGGCGACTGAGAAAGACCACCTGCCAGTTCTCCACACCGGGAATGTAAATGGCAGAGATTGCCGGAAGGTGACGTTCCGCCCAACGTAGTATCAGAGCTGCCTCCGCCGCAGCTTCTGGACTCTCTGTGCCGCCCTGATGGTTCACATACGCCACTGCTGTGGCATTATCCGATTGATTTCGAATCGGACGACCCTGCAATTCCACCCAGTGAAAAAAAGTACAATCTGAGTGCTCTTAGCTCCAGGACAATGATGGGGAGGCGAGCCTCCTGCGCCGACCAACGGCCCTGGGCAGACAGCTGCCCCAGGATCCCTCCCCAGCCTGAAAGACTGGCATCCATGGTGATGATCACCCATTGAAGGGGCAGGAACGAGTTCCCCTGAGTCAGTCACCACTCCGGACGACGCCATGGGTAGCCACCCAGTCGCAGACCTTACGCCCCTGTTTGGGCGGTATGCTGCAGGCCAGAAAGTCGCCCTTCCCGAATCGCATCCGGGGCTGGGCGTAAGGGGGGATCACCCCAGGCAGCCCGCACGGAACGGCGGGACTGGCTCGCATCGGTCGGCCAGGCCGGGGAAAGTACAGAGCCCATGGACTCTCTATGCCCCGACCGGCTTCTTGATAGCAGATCAATTGCTTGATAGAAGACAGATAAAAGTAAAAGAAAATTAAATAAAAAACGGTCACAAACAGGACCGCAATTCCCCTGAAGGGAAGCCAGGTCAACTCCTTGCAAACTAGGCATTAGAACTGAAGAGCTATGCTATGAGGGGGTTTATGTGGGAAGAGAGGATGGCCCCCATGGGAGGGGCCAGCTGTTTCTTTTCCCTGCCTAGTTAACTCCTAGTGAGACCAGCATAAACCCCACACGTAATGGAGAGCTGCGTCTGTCAGTGAACGATAGGAGAATGGCGGCGAATCGCTGCATGGCGGTAAAATAGTGTAAAAACATTCCGGGAGGGGTGCGGAGCGGGTGGGGGGAGAGGGGGTAGGGGGGCAAGCCCCCATGGGCAACAGCCCCGCGACCCTGCAAGCTAAAAGAAACAAAATTTTGAAATTTTTGTGCCCGGCGCTCCCCCCTTCGCTCCCTAAGGGGGGAATCACTCACCACTCCAACCGGGCGTAGCGGGTCGCCACCCTTCGCAGACCTTCCTCCCCATCCGGAAGGGATGCTGCAGGCCCCAGCCCCTGGACAGGAAAACACGTCCGGTCACTGGGCGAAGTGGGGGTCTCCCACTGGCCGCCCGCACGTTACAGGCACGATGCGGCGGGTCCGGCCTAAGCATAGGACTGGCTCGCATCGGTCGGCCGTGCTGGGGAAAGCACAGGATTCTAGATATCCTTTTTGCCCCAGCCGGCTTCTTGATAGCAGTCTTCATCAGATGGCTTGAGAAAAAAAAAAAAACGGTAACAAAAATCTGAACCGCAGGTCCCATAAGGGAGCCAGGTCAACTCCTTGCACTGGGCATGTTAAAACTGATATGCTGAGCAGAGCAGGGGGATTATATGGGAAAGAGGACGGCCCCCTGGGAGGGGCAAGCTTGCTTTTCTTAATAGGATCTGCAAATAACCCACATGTCAATGAAGAGCTGCGTCTGTCAGTGAACGTAGCATAAAGAACACCTTGACACCAGGACCCTCCACCGGAATTACGGTACCGCTAGTCGCCCCCCCCCCCCGCACCCCAGGGGGGGAGGGGAGGGTGTCACTCACCAATCCCAACGGGCGCAGCGGGTAGTCACCCGGTAGCAGACCTTCCTCCCTTCAGGTGGAGAGGGATGCTGCAGGCCATTAACACCCCTGGACACGAGCGCAGCTCGGTCACTCGGACGAAGTGGGGTTCACCCACTAGCCCCCCCCCGCACGGAACGGTTACGATGCGGTGGACCCCGCCAAAGCCAAGGGTAGCTCGCATCCGTCGGCCATGCTGGGGAAATTTCAGGATTCGAGTTATCCTCTATGCCCCAGCTGGCTACTTGATAGTCTTAATCAGATGGCTTGAGAAAAGCAAAAAGAAGAAAAAATGGGGAACCGCAGATCCCATAAGGGAGCCAGGTCTAACTCCTTGCACTAGACATAAAAAAACGGATATGCTATGCAGAGCTGGGGGTTATATGCTGAGTGAGGACGGCCCCCTGGGAGGGGTCAGCTTGCTTTATTTCTTTTTGCCTAGTCTACTCCTAGTAGGATGTGCATAAACCCCTGGTGTCATGAATAGAGGCTGAGTCTGTCAATGAACGTAAGAGAAATAATAATTTCTTAATTTTCCCAAGAATTGTGGGAATAAATACAACTTCAAAAAACTTGTCATGCCTCATACTAAATACCTTGGAATGCTTACTTTTCAAAAAGGGGTCATTTGGGGGGTATTTGTACTTTCCTGACATTTCAGGGCCTCAAAAATGAGATCGTTCCCCGCTCTCTGGCTGTGGCCGCTCATCGCGGCTCGCCGGCGGACATCGGGTCTGCTCAAGCTGCCAGCACACTCCTCCAGAGTACGGCAGCGCGCGCGCACCCCCTTGCGGCCACCCGCCGATAACCGCCTTTTTACGGCGATTCGCAGTAGCCGTCCACACTGCCGCAGTAAATATATTGCCTGCGGTGTGGAACCGGTTAAGACAACAAAGTTACATGTAAAAATAGAAAAAAATGGTACAGTGAGGAATTGGTACATGATATCATACTTACTAATGCAGGAGGAATTTCAGATCTTAGTCTCCCAGTGAACATATCGCTCCAGTGGCAACGCTAGAACAATGACAAATTGTAAAATTTATAGATTATCAGGTCAGGCAACACAATGCATTAAATAAACAGTCATTGCCATTTTGTAAAGTCCAAGTAATAGGTTACAGTATCAACAATTGCCATGTGTCTTATTTTAAGGCCCCAATCACACCTGAGCGTTTTGTAGCTTGAAGCTACAAAACGCTGGAGGGGAAAAAATCAATTATTCTCTATGGAGATGATCTCCACTCCAAAACGCCTGAAGCTAAAAAAAGTTCTGGAAGTATTTTTGAGTCTTGATTTAGGCATTTTCTCCTTTTTACTTTGGTGAGCTTTTGACCTGTACAAAATCGTGGCAAAAATTGTGGTAAAAAATGTGCCAAAATCGCGGCAAAAAAAAAAGCGTGTCTTTCTGCCTGAAAACGATACACCCAGGTGTGAATACAGCCTAAGTGATGTTCAACATTTTTTAGCGACTGCTTATGTTTGTTCAGTATTTAGCAATAACTATAATACACATTTCAATGTATCTCTATGGATATAGTCTCCAACATGATGTGCTCTTGACTTAAATTCTGTAAGCAAAGTCTGGTGCACAATAATTCGATTTATCCCGTTCAACCAAGCAGATCGAACGAAAAAAAAACCTGTCAGTGGCTGTACTAACAATTTGACATTAGTACAGCAATCTCCCCTGCTGAGCTATTGTGTTCTGACAGGGGGACGAGACGGGACAGGCCGCCCCCCCCCCATTGGCTGAGAATGCTGATCGGCAGCAGTCGACTGCTGGTTTTCCAGCATTGTCATCCGACAGAAGGCAGTTGACGGGGCTTATAATATTTGTACTTGCTGTAAAATTCTTTTCTCGATTTTAACCACTAGAGCTCCAGCAAGTTTATCCCCCTTCAAGACCAGGCGATTTTCTGCGATCAGGCACTGCGTTATTTTAACTGACAATTGCGCGGTTGTGCGACAATGTACCCAAATAAAATTTATGTCCCTGTTTTACCACAAAAATACCTTTCTTTTGGCGGTATTTGATCACCTCTGAGGTTTTTATTTTTTGCACTGTAAAGAAAAATAGACGGACAACTTTGAATAAAAACTATTTTTTAGTTTCTGCTATAAAAACACATCCAATATAACAAAGTACACAAAAAAAAAAGGGATTTTATTATAACTTACCGTAAAATCCTTTTCTCTGAGTTCACTGACAGACGCAGCTCTTCTTAATTGACACGTGGGTTTTATGTCGTCCTATCAGGGACTATCCTGCTGTATTTTGGGTGCACAGTTAATTCTTCTCGA
The DNA here is from genome assembly GCA_018402905.1 of Glandirana rugosa. Lineage (NCBI taxonomy): Eukaryota > Metazoa > Chordata > Amphibia > Anura > Ranidae > Glandirana > Glandirana rugosa. Next base: position 199,815 of record BLSH010402107.1, on the reverse strand, counting down.
CGCAGACAGTCACTTGAGTCTCTTTTCCTAAAATGCCATTCAATATTATTTTAGGGAAAAAAAAAACACATGAAACAAT
>BLSH010402107.1:181821-194062 GCA_018402905.1 Glandirana rugosa | reverse complement strand
ACCCAACAGGATCCTCTCAAGAGGCGCCAGCGGCGCCTACACTGCTACCTGTAAAACTTTACGGCCAAAAGCAGCATCAGCGGATGCCGACACATCAACTTTGTAAAACTTTGCACCGAGGCCCAAGTACACCTGGGACACCGAAGCCTGGTGTCTGAAAGCCCAGGAAGTACTAACTGCCCTGGTAGAATGAGCCGTGACCGGAAAAGGGGGGACTTTGCCCCGAAAAGTATGCGCATGGGTCACGGTCTGTTTGATCCAACGGGAAACAGTAGCCGACGAGGCCCCCAACCCTTTGCGTGGGCCTTCTGTCAGTACAAACAACGCATCAGACTTCCGAAAAGAAGCTGTAGCCGCGAAATACACCCGCAAAGCCCTCACGACATCCAGAGAATGCAACTCAATCTCCTTGGGATGTGACGGGTGCGGACATAATGAAGGGAGAACAATATCCTCATTAATGTGAAAAGAGGAAACCACCTTCAGTAGAAACGAAGGGGAAGGCTGTAGGACCGCCTTGTCCCTATGAAGGACCAAGTAGGGAGAGCTACAGGACAACACTGCCAACTCAGACACCCGCCTAGCGGATGTAATGGCCACCAAGAAAGCCACCTTTTGTGACAGCAATTGTAAGATAATATCCCTGATTTTCTCATATGGCGGTTCCTGCAGCACAAAAAGTACTAAATTTAAAAATCTACGGTGCCAACGGCGACCGTACCTGAGGAGCTACATGACGTACACCCTGTACAAAAGGTACTTATTAAGGAATGGGACGCCAAGGGGGCATTGAAAGAGAATCGCCAGAGCCGAAATCTGACCCTTAAGGGTACTCAATGCCAATTTGTTATCCAGGCCTTGCTGCAAGAAGGCCAGCACCCGGGACACAACATAAGAGCGGGGGTTCCAAACCCCCGCCTCACACCAGGCAATATAGGCCTTCCAGGTGCGATAATATATCTTGTGCGAAGTACACTTGCGCGCCTTAAGCATGGTAGGGATCATGGAGTCAGAGACACCCCTATCCCTCAACACCTGGGACTCAATAGCCAAGCCGTCAAAGCCAGCGAGGGTAAAGCAGGGTGCTGGATGGGTCCCTGCGACAGCAGATCTTCGCGCAGTGGAAGACGCCAGGGAACATCTGTCACCATCTGAACCACGTCGGCGTACCAAGGGCACCGAAGCCAATCCGGAGCTACCAGGATTGTCGGAATCCCCTCCGCTTCTACCCTGCGCAGTAGAAGCTTGAGGGGAGGGAAAGCGTACAGGAGTCAATACCGACCGCAAGGCGCTACCAACGTGTCCGTGGCAGCCGCCAGCGAGTCCCTTGTTCTGCACACGAAGGTCTGCATCTTGTGATTGAACCTGGACACCATGAGATCCACGGCAAATCTGGCGGAACACCTCTGGATGTAGGGACCATTCCCTCTGATCCAGCGTCTGGCGACTGAGAAAGTCCGCCTGCCAATTTTCTACGCCCGGAATGTAAACGGCGGAGATTGCTGGCACATGAAGTTCTGCCCATCTCAGAATGAGAGCCGCTTCCGCAGCTGCTGCAGAGCTCCTCGTTCCGCCTTGATGGTTCACGTACGCCACCGCCGTGATGTTGTCCAACTGAACCCGAACCGGGAGGCCGCGCAGCCTTACCGTCCAGTGGGAGAGGCAGAGCCTGATCGCCCTCAACTCCAGCACATTTATGGGAAGGCGGGCTTCCTGCGCCGACCAACGGCCCTGAGCAGACAGCTGCCCCAGGACCCCCCTCCCAGCCCGATAGGCTGGCGTCCATCGTGACTGTCAACCAATTAAGGAGGAGAAAGAACTTCCCCCAACGTTAGAGCTGGGGCCCGCAGCCACCAGGTCAACGATCCTCTGGTCTGATGATCCAATCTAATCAGCTGGTCCAGGGACAGCGGAGACTTTTCCCACCGTGACAAAAACGCTCGCTGTAGGAGCCGAGTGTGACTCTGGGTGTAGGGTATCGCCTCTAAGACTGAGACCATGAGCCCCAACAACCGCATACAGAACCGTAGAGGAGGACCACTGGCGTGACAGCAGGGTTCGCACCACTTCTTGCATTGTTAGTAACTTGGCCGGAGGTAAGAACACCTTCGCCTGCTCCGTGTCCAGAATCAGACCCAGACATTCCAGTCAACAGGACGGGGTCAACGTAGACTTCTGCAGGTTGATCAGCCAGCCGAAGTCTTTCAACAAGGCCATGGTGATAGCCACATTCTCCTCCAGGCCCAAAGCAGACTCCGCTCGCAGGAGTAAATCGTCGAGGTATGCTACCACCGCAATGCCTCTCTGCCTCAATAGCGCCAGCACCGGAGCCACCAGCTTGGTGAATACCTGAGGAGCCGAGGCCAGACCGAAGGGAAGTGCCACAAATTGATAATGTAGATCCCCTCCGCAAAGCGCAGAAAGCGTCAGTGCCGGGGACAAATGTGAACATGGAGATACGTGTCCCTGATATCCAGAGACGCCATGAAGTCCCTTTGGTGCAGGGCGGCCACGACCGAACGGACAGATTCCATCCTGAATTTTCGCGTCCTCACAAAGTGGTTTAGCGCTTTTAGGTCCAGAACTGGCCTGACCCCACCCTTTTTGGGCACCACAAATAGGTTTGAATAGAAGCCGCGGAACCTTTCCAGCGGAGGTACCGGCACAATCACCCCCTGTTCGAAGAGTGTCTGTCGAACAGCACCTAGGAGAGCCTCTCGACGTCCCTGCGGAAGTCTCAAGTTCGATGGGAAGCACCTGTCTGGGGGTAGAGTGCTGAACTCTATCCTGTATCCTGAGGACACCACTTCCTGCACCCACCGGTCGGAAATGCGGGCAGTCCACCTGTCTGCGAACCCCACAAGTCGTCCCCCCACCCGAGATTCGGGTTCGGGCAACCCATCATGTGGAGGAGGACTTTTCCTCCGTCTTTTCACTCTTACGCTGCCAGGGCCATTTACCGGACCCCGAGGCAGACTTGCCAGGCCTGGGGCCCTTGCCCGCTGCACCGGGCGCACGAAAAAAACCTCTTCTGGCCCGAAGAAGCAGGACCCTGCTTACGGTGGAATTCCCGCCGTCTGGGCTCCGGAAGAAAACTACTCTTCCCCCCGGTGAAATTCTTAATGATTTCATCCAATTGTGCCCCAAAGAGCCGACCACCCTGAAAGGGAAGGTCCGTGAGGCCCTTTTTAGACGTGTGGTCCCCCAACCAACTGCGTAACCACAGCACCCGTCTGATAATGACTGCAAAAACAGACATCTTAGACAGCATGGGAAGCAGGTCCAAAGCTGCGTCACACAGGTACCGAAGACCCTGTATCAGACGATCCGTCCGCTGTGAAGTCTCAGGCGAGCACCCGCAGCTCAACTCATTGTGCAACTCAGTCGCACACTCCGTAAGAGATTGCGCCACCATGGCTGACGCCAGAGCTGGTCTCATGGCCGACCCCGCCACCAAGAACAGTGCCTTGGATACCGCCTCCGTCCACCTATCGGCCGGAACCTTAAAAAAGGGAGATCCCTCCAATGGGATGATCGTTGCCTTATTCAGGCGAGCCACCGGGGGGTCCACTGCGGGGGATGCCCACTTCTTCACAAAGCTATCCTCAAAGGGATAGCGCACAGCGAACGTTTGGGCAATGAAAAGGAATTCTGCGGACGCTGCCATTCCTTATAAACCAGCTGGGCAAAGAATTGATCATAGGGATACGCCCTAGGGGACCGAGGTGGCTTAAAAGACCCACAAACGTAGGCAGTCTCCTGCGACTCCCCAGCTTGGTCCAGTCGCAAGGACGCACGGATATTGGTGATCAGGGAGGCCACCAGTGCCCTTTCGCGTGCTACCGAGGCCCCCAGATCTTCCTCCCCATCCGAGGGCTCCAGTTCACCATCTGAGAGCTCCATGGGGGTCCCCGTGACCACTGAGGACCCTTCCGGTTCAGAATCCTCCCCCGAGGAAGGACGCTTTTTAGCCACCCCCTTAGCACGGCACCTCCCGAGGAAAAAATTCCCCCAAAATGGACCTTAACTGATCCAGGGGAACCATAGGGCCCAGCGCAGGTTACGCTTCCACCGACTCCTCCTGGGAAGAACCCGCAGGTTCAGCCGCCATTGCCACAGGAATACTGCTAGGCCAAATAGGCCTCAACACCCCCACAATGCAGCCCCACCAGTGCCCCACAGAGCCACCGGGAGATACCCAGGAGGCCTGCACACACCGCTACCAACTCCCCAGGGAGAGCCCAGCTATACTTGCTGTGTATATTGCTCTTCAAGCGCTGCATCACAGTAGGGGTGCTTTTGACCGCCTGTCATGAGCCTTCGCCGTTCTGTGCCTTCCACGCTGTCCGAGAGGAAAGAGGAAGAAAACGCCGCCAGTCGCACGTCTTCATCACCAGGCACATCAAACATGTCACAAGAGGCCAAAGCCTGTCCACACAGGCCGCGACTATGGCAAAATGGCCGCCGATCCACCACTAGAGGCCAAAATAGCCCACAAAATGGCCACGGCTACGGCAAAATGGCGGAGATCCGCCGCAAAATGGCGGTGTATCGCCGCATGTCGTTTTTAGCGTGGGGGTGTAGGAGGGGGCGACAACAGACCAAAACAGCAAGGGGACCTGTAGCCTAGAAACCCTCCACCGGCCGGCCCAGTCCGCCAAAACGCCCAGCCCCCCCCCTGCACCCTGGGGGGGGGAGAGAGGGGGGTCACTCACCAATCCGACGGGCGTAGCGGGTAGCTACCCGGTAGCAGACCTTCCTCCCATCTGATGGGGAGGGATGCTGCAGGCACAGCGCCCCCGGACGCGAGCACAGCCCAGTCACTGGACGCGAGAGGGGGTCACCCACTAGCCTCCCGCCAAGGCTAAGGCTAGCTTGCATCGGTCGGCCATGCTGGGGAAATTTCAGGATTCAAGATATCCTCTATGCCCCAGGCGGCTACTTGATAGCAGTCTTCATCAGATAGCATGAAGGCCAAAAGAAGAAAAAATTCTGGGGAACCTCAGGTCCTAGCAGGGAACCAGGTCTAACTCCTTGCACTAGGCATAATAAAACTGATATGCCATGCAGAGCAGGGGGGTTATATGCTGGAGTGAGGACGGCCTCCAGGGAGGGGCCAGCTTGCTTTTTTTCTATTTGCCTAGTCTACTCCTAGTAGGATGTGCATGAACCCCACTTGTCAATGAAGGGCTGCGTCTGTCAGTGAACGTAGGAGAAAACTAAATTCTTAATAAATTTAGGCCAATGTGTATTCTGCTACATATTTTTGGTGAAAATAAAAAACCAATAAGCATATATTGATTGATTTGCACAAAAGTTATAGCGTCTACAAACTATGGTGATTTACAAAATCAGCTACATATACTGTGACACTGTGGCGGACAAATTGGACACCAAGTGACAGTGGGGGCCAGTGACATGAATACAGCGATCAGTGTTAAACATATGCACTGTCACTGTACTAATGACACTGGCAGGAAAGGGGTTAATATCAGGGGCGATTAAAGAGGTAAATATGTTCCTAGGGAGTGATAAATAAATGCTTAGCAGACACACAGGATCTCTACCCCCCTCCCCCTTCTCACAGAACGGGGATCTGCCTTGTTTACATTGGCAGACTGCCTGCTGTCTCTCTCTAGAAATGTTTGACGGGCGAAAAAAAAAAAAATAATAATAATTTTCCCAAGAATTGCGGGGAAAAAATACAACTTGAAAAAACTTGCCATGCCACATACTAAATACCTTGGAATGTCTACTTTTCAAAAAGGGATCATTTGTACCTTCCTAACATTTCAGCGCCTCAAGAATTGAGATAGGCTGTAAGTGCATCAGGTGTGATCAATTTTCAATGATTGGCACCATAGCTTGTAGACTCCAACTTTCACACAAACTAAATAATATACACTTATTTGGGTTATTTTTACCAAAGATATGTAGCAGTATAGGTTTTGGTACAAATTTATGAACAAAAATTACTCATTTGCAAAATTTTATCATAGACAGAGTTCACTGACAGACGCAGCTCATCATAACGTGTGGGTTTATGCTCGTCCCACTAGGAGTTAACTAGGCAGGGAAAAGAAACAGCTGGCCCCTCCCATGGGGGCTGTCCTCTCTTCCTACATAAACCCCCTCATAGCATAGCTCTTCAGTTCGTACACAAGCCGTACCAGAACAGAGCACCGAGGGGAGGAGCTGCGTCTGTCAGTGAACACGGAGAAAAGGATTTTACGGTAAGTTTTAATAAAATCCCTTTTTCTCCTATCGTTCACTGACAGACGCAGCTCATCATAACGTGAGGGGACGTCCCCAAGCTGTGTCAAAAAGAGGGGTGGGTAAACGCTAACAACAGTACCCAACTGAACCTCTAAGGAGGCGCCAGACGCGCCTACACTGCCGCCTGCAAAACTCTGTGGCCAAAAGCAGCATTCGAAGATGCAAACACATCAACTTTATAAAACTTAGTGAAAGAGTGAACCGAGGACCAAGTGGCCGCCTTGCACACCTGTGACACCGAGGCCTGGTGTCTGAAAGCCCAGGAAGTGCTAACAGCCCGGGTAGAATGAGCCGTGACTGGAAAAGGGGGAACCTTGCCCTGAACAGAATACGCATGTTTCACGGTTTTTCTAATCCAATGAGAAATCGTAACCGACGAGGCCGCCAATCCCTTGCGCGGGCCCTCTGGCAGTACAAACAAGGCATCAGATTTTCGAAAAGAAGCTGTAGCAGCCAAGTACACTCGTAAGGCCCTCACCACATCCAAAGCATGCAACTCGAACTCCTTTGGGTGCGATGGGCGAGAGCACAATGAAGGCAGAACAATATCTTCATTAATGTGAAAAGAAGAGACCACCTTCAGAAGGAAGGAAGGAAGGAAGGAGAGGGTCGCAAGACCGCCTTATCCTTATGCATGACTAAGTAGGGAGACTTGCACGACAGTGCTGCTAATTCAGACACCCGTCTGGCGGAAGTGATGGCAACAAAAAAGGCCACCTTCTGCGACAGCAGTTGTAAGGAAATCTCCCCGATATTCTCATAAGGTGGTTTCTGAACAACAGAAAGCACCAAATTCAGATCCCACGGAGCCATCGGAGTCCTCACCCAAGGCGCCACATGTCGCACACCCTGTACAAAGGTACGAATTAACGAGTGCGAAGCTAAAAGGTCTCTGAAGAGAATCGCCAGAGCCGATATCTGGCCCTTGAGAGTACTCAAAGCCAGTTTTTTTGTTCAGGCCCTGTTGCAAAAAAGTCAGGACCCTAGACACGACATAAGAGCGAGGGTTATGACCCTCCGCCTCGCACCAAGCTATGTAAGCCTTCCAGGTGCGGTGATAAATCTTGCGAGAAGTACACTTGCGAGCTTTTAACAAAGTAGGGATTACGGAGTTGGCGACTCCCCTGTCCCTTAGCACCTGGGACTCAATAGCCAAGCCATCAAAGCCAGCGAGGGTAAAGCAGGGTGCAAGATGGGCCCCTGAGAAAGAAGATAGTCTCGCAGCGGGAGCCGCTAAGGGGCGTCTGCCACCATTTTCACCACGTCGGCGTACCAAGTGCGCCGAGGCCAATCTGGAGCCACCAGGATAATTGGTATCCCCTCCGCCACTATCCTGCGTATCAATCGCGGAAGCAGTCTTATCAGAGGGAAGGCGTACAGAAGACGATAACGGCTCCAGGGGGCCACCAGAGCGTCCGTGGCCACTGCCAATGGATCCTTCTTTCTGGACACAAAAGGTCTCCACCTTGTGATTGAACCGAGACGCCATGAGATCCACGTCCGGCGTCCCCCATCTGCGGCAAATTTGCTTGAACACCTCCGGGTAGATGGACCACTCTCCCTGGTCCAGCGTCTGGCGACTGAGAAAGTCTGCCTGCCAGTTCTCCACCCCTGGAATGTAAATGGCTGAGATCGCCGGAACGCGAAGTTCGGCCCAACGCAGTATCAGAGCTGCCTGCCTCCGCTCCTGAAGGACTCTTCCAGGTCCTTCAGGAGCTCTTCCATACACTCGTATAAATGTTGTGCCGCCATGGCGGACGCCAAGGCCGGTCGCACAGCGGAACCTGCCACCAGGAACAGCGACTTTAAAAGCGCCTCTGTTTTTCTATCAGCGGGATCCTTAAAAGGAGTCCCTTCCAGAGGAATGGTCGTCGCCTTACTAAGGCATGCTATCGGTGGGTCCACCACAGGCGATTCCCATTTTTTAAAAAAGCGTTCCTCAAAGGGATATCGAGCAGCGTACCGTTTTGACACCGAAGAAGAGTGCTGTGGACGCTGCCATTCACGATAAAGAAAATGATCAAAAAAGTAATTGTAGGGATAAGCCTTGGGGGCCCTAGGGGGCCTAGAGGACCCACACACATACGCAGCAGACCGCGATTCGCCATCCTGATCCAGCTGCAGCTTAGTGCGAATGCCAGCAATAATGGTGGCCACCAACGCTTTTTCGCACACAGGCGCCGCCCCCTGATCCCCCTCGCCGTCCGATGGACCCAGTTCCCCATCAGATAAGTCCGCTGGGGTCCCTGAGACAGTGCACCAGGGAACACAGGAGGACTGCACCCACCACCACCAGCACCCACAGGGAGCCCAGCTATACTTGCTGTTCCGCTGCCTGTTTTTGGATGGATCATCAGAGGAGCTGCGCCGTCAGATCACCACCGTTCCACAGAGAAGGGAGATGCTGCAGACACGTGTATTTGCAGAGCATGCAGTCAAAATGGCCGCCGTTAAACACTAGATGCCAAAACACACCTTCAGGGAACGTGCAGTACCGCAAATGGCCACTCTGAGCACTAGAGGGAAAGCCCCATAGACCCAAAATGTCTGCGGCTATGGCAAAATGGCGGCGGTCCGCCGCAAAATGGTGGCCGATCGCCGCATGGCGGCGAAAATCGATACGAACGCCCAGACGATTGGTGCGGGGGGGGGGGTGGGGGGGTGAACGGGAGCTCCACTCATCCCACCAGCGGCTACCCAGCAAGAAAAAAATTTATTTTTTATTTTTTGTTTTGCGGCCGTCGGTCCCCCTTTCCGCCCCTAAAAAGGGGGGAAGGAAGGAACTCTCACTCACCACTCCGACGAGGGCCATGGGTAGCCACCCAGTCGCAGACCTTCCGCCCCCTCTTGGGCGGTATGCTGCAGGCCAGAAATCGCCCTTCCCAAATCGCATCCGGGAGTGGGCGCAAGGGGGGGGGTCACCCCAGGCCGCCCGCACGGAACGGACACGATGCGGCGGGTCCCCATACGTCGGGACTGGCTCGCATCGGTTGGCCAGGTCGGGGATAGTACAGAGCCCATGGACTCTATGCCCCGACCGGCTTCTTGATAGCAGATCAAATGCTTGATAGAAGTAAAAGAAAATTAAATAAAAAGAATGGTCACAAACAGGACCGCAATTCCCCTGAAGGGAAGCCAGGTCAACTCCTTGCAAACTAGGCATTGAAACTGAAGAGCTATGCTATGAGGGGGTTTATGTAGGAAGAAAGGACGGCCCCCCATGGGAGGGGCCAGCTGTTTCTTTTCCCTGCCTAGTTAACTCCTAGTGGGAGAAGAATAAACCCCACACGTCATGATGAGCTGCGTCTGTCAGTGAACGATAGGAGAAAAAATTACAACTTGCCATGCCTCTAAATACATTTTGACTGTCTACTTTCCAATTTGGGGGAGATTTGTACTGTCTTGGCAGGTTAGGGCCTCAAGAAATGAAACAGGCCGTCAGTACATTAGGTGTGATCAATTTTCAATGATAGGTACCACAGTTGTAGACTCTAACTTTCACACAGACCAAATAATATACACGGATTTGGGTTATTTTTACCAGAAATGTAGCAGTATAAATTTTAGTCAAAATTTCTAACAGAATCTAAGAGAAACAAATTTTATTTCGAAGTTTTCGAACTTTTTTCATTTGTAAAAAAAAAAAAAAAAAAAAAAATATATATATATATATATATATATATATATATATATATATATATATATATATATATATATATAGTGGCGATTAACCGGTTAAAGACCGACTCGCGTACATTCACTGCTGCAGAGTGGCAGCATAACACGAATCGCCGTTAAAGAACGGCGATTTGCGCAGGAGTGACTACGGACGAGCGCGCACCGCCGGCGGCACGCTCTCATGCCTGCCGCGTGCTCCCTCAGTGTGGCCGCGGGTCAGGTGGACTGGTTGCCGGCGACCCGTGATCGCCTACTACACAGGAAGAACGGGGAACCACCAATGTAAACACGCCGGGTCCCTGTTCTGTCAGTTGGCATGACAGATATACTGACCCCTGTAATTGGGATCAGTGAGATCTGTCATGCCCCTGCCAGCCCAGCCCCCACACAGTTAGAACACGCCTAGGGAGCACAGTTAACCCCTTGATTGCCCCCCTGCAGGTTAACCCCTTCCCTGCCAATGACATTTATACAGTAATCAGTGACTATTTTTAGATCTGATCGCTGTATAAATGTCAATGGTCCCAAAAGTGTGTCAAAAATGTCCGATATGTCAACCGCAATATCACAGTTCCAATACAAATCGCCGCCAATACTAGTAAAAAAAAAAAGTAAAACACGCCATAAATGAATTCTTGTGGTTTGTAAACGCTGCAACTTTTAAGCAAACCAATCAAAATACACAGATTGCAATTTTTACCACAAATATGTAGAAGATATATGTCTATCAGCCAAAACTGATGAGTAAATTTGTTATTTTATATTTTGTTGGATATGTATTATAGCAAAAAGTGAAAAATATTATTTTTTTTTCCCAAAATTGTCACTCTTTTTTTGTTTATAGCAGTGATCAGAAGTGATGTAGAGGTGATCAAATACTACCAAAAGAAAGCTCTATTTGTGTGAAAAAAATGATAAAAAGTTCATATGGGTACAGTGTTGCATGACTGAGCACAGGTTAATGCAGGACCTGTTTTTAGTCTAAGAAATTACACTTACTGTGAAGAAACTATATATACCCTGGGTCTCTCAGTCTAGCTCTTTTGGCCATACTTATCCTGGGGGTCACAGCTGTTGGGGGACACCACAGAGCTGGTCCAGGCTCTGCAGTGATCCCAACTATAATGTCAGGATCCAGCCAGATTCCTGACCAGCAACTTGCTCAGCCTCTCAACCTGCTGCTGAGAGCCTGAGCCAGCTGCTCCCGCCCCTCCACAGCCCGGTGCTTGCTAGGAGATGAGGACAGAGCCTGTGATTGTGCGCCAAGTGGACCTGAAAACTGAGCGATCAAAGACCACTGATCTCTCAGTTTTCTGGTTCACTCTGAGCACAGATCGGCGGTCTTTGATCGCTCATTTCTTGGTGGAAAGCTGGCGGGGTGACAGCTGCAGCATTTAATTTACCACTTGCCGACCGTGTTACGTAGTTACACGGCCGCAAGTGGCACTCATTGTTCTGGGAGGACGTTATAACATGTCCTCCCAGAATCGCTCTCCCGCGCGCCCCCAGGGGCGCGCACCTGGGAGCATCCGTGACCGCCGGGTCTATGAGACACAAATCACGGTAAATGGCCGCTTGGAGCGGCCGTTTATCACGTGATCGCTCCGTCAAATGATGGAGCATCACATGTAAACAAGCCGGGCTCCATCTCCTGCCATGTGCAGAGGTCTAATAGTGCCTGCCCTGCAGCGGCCAAGCAGCTCTCTCCAGGATGGGCGGCCTGTAATGGAGGATGAGGATCTGTCAGAACTGGCGCCCGCTGATCATCACGGAGCCTGTCTGTCTTCCAGAACCTCAAGGTACAGAATGCCGGTCCTGCCCGTCCTTGACATACACAGCATCCTGTGACGTCACCTGCTGCCAGTCACCCCACACACAGCCCTGACTGATGACATGTCGTCACCTACTGTCATCACCATTGTCCCTCTAATCATCTCCCTGTGCCTGGCATCCCATCAACCCCCCCTCTTTATCCCCCTGTACCCCACTGCCAGCTTCCTGTAACCCCCCCTCCTCTTTATCCCCCGACATGGAACTCCAAGACCTTCTGTCTGTCCGAGGCACTACTAGTCGCCCGCGGTCAAGACTGTCTAGGAGTAGGAGGTAATGTCCGGCGGGTAGGACCTCTCTCGACGAACCGGCGACGTCCCGTCCGTGATAATCTGGAGACGTGTACCGTCCTCTACCTCGGGCCGAACAAATGTACACTACGAGGTAGTAAACTGCCTCGCTAGTGCACTATTTGCCGGCGAGGTTCGCCGGTAAATGGCACTAAACACAGAGTATC
>BLSH010402107.1:143190-179561 GCA_018402905.1 Glandirana rugosa | reverse complement strand
CACTGCCAGCTTCCTACTCCACTGTCAGCTTCCTACCACCCTGCCCCCTGTCATCTTCATCCCCCTGTACCCCACTGCCAGCTTCCTACCACCCTGCCCCCTGTCATCTTCATCCCCCTGTACCCCACTGCCAACTCCCTACCACCCCGCAACCAATTAGTGAGTGTAAACCAGATGTTAATGTTTACATTATTAAAGTTTTTTTTTTTTTTTTAGATAAGTCTATGTGCGCGTTTGTTTTTTGGGAAGTTGGGTGGAGAAAGAAATTGCTAGGGTGGGGGGGGGGCACCCCTGAAAAATGTTTGCCCAGGGTCCATTCAGTATTATAGACGGCCCTGGGTGCCCCCAGGCTGGCAGGGGGAGCAGGCGGCACACACTGAGGTAAAGCCATAGAGGTTCCAGCCAGCTGTAACACCCCCCTTACATGGAGAACATCTCATCAACTGCAGCCAATGGCAGGCTCTATTGCTGTCCTAGCCTTGTCCCAAAGCCCGCACCACATTGCATGGCAGGAGTTGTAGTTCTCCACACGACACACTAGACTTGGCCCGTGCTTGTGCTCTGCAGAGACTACACCTTCCAGAATGCACTGTTGGGTGCTCAAAGAGAATGTGTCGGCTTCTCCTGCTTGTAGTAGGGGACAGAGGAGTGTATAGAGGGAACATCTGTCTGCACCCTGTCTGTGGCGGGATCGTCTGTGGCTGTAGTGTTTGGTGGCTGCTGTAGCAATGTGGTGTTGCCGTATTGGCTGGGTGAGAGCTTGCTTGTCATTACCATAATAGGACCATCTCTTGTGTCATTTTTAAAGTCTGACCATCTTTTGTATTTTGCCTGCACTGTCTCTGACCATCTCTTGTATTATGGCTGCACAGTCTCTGACCATCTCTTGTATTATGGCTGCACAGTCTCTGACCATCTCTTGTATTATGGCTGCACAGTCTCTGACCATTTCTGGTATTATGGCCGCACAGTCTCTGACCAACTCTTGTATTATGGCTGCACAATCTCTGATCATCTCTTGATTTATGGCCGCACAGTCTCTGACCATCTCTTGTATTTTGCCTGCAGTGTCTCTGACCATCTCTTGTACTATGGCTGCACAGTTTCTGACCATCTCTTGTATTATGGCCACACAGTCTCTGACCATCTCTTGTATCATGGCTGCACAGTCTCTGACCATCTCTTGTATTATGGCTGCACAGTTTCTGACCATCTCTTGTATTATGGCTGCACAGTCTCTGACCATCTCTTGTATTATGGTCGCACAGTCTCTGACCATCTCTTGTATTATGGCTGCACAGTCTCTGACCATCTCTTGTATTATGGCTGCACAGCCTCTGACCATCTCTGTTATTATGGCCGCACAGTCTCTGACCATCTCTTGTATTATAGCTGCACAGTCTCTGATCATCTCTTGATTTATGGCCGCACAGTCTCTGACCATCTCTTGTATTATGGCTGCACAGTCTCTGATCATCTCTTGATTTAGGGCCGCACAGTCTCTGACCATCTCTTGTATTTTGCCTGCACAGTCTCTGACCATCTCTGGTATTATGGTGGCACAGTCTCTGATCAACTCTTGTATCATGTCTGCAGTCTTTTGGGGGGAGCCTACAGGGGAGTCAAGAGGGATAGCACTGCTAGGATGGGGGTCATGGGAGGAGTCAGACGTGTGTGAACTGTGGAAAGGATAATTTATGATGAAACCAGAGCCACCAAGCTGGAGCCCAGAGAGGTCAGTGACAGTACTGCAAGGCCAGTCTAAGGTGGTCACTGATGTAAGGGGGGAGTGAATACAGTAAGGTAAGGGGGCACTGATATAAAGGTTCATCCTTATATCAGTAACCCCCCTCCCCTTACCTTAGTGCTTTCACTCTGCGGAAGGTGCTCTGTGGTCCCCCCACATTAGACTTCCTGTTTTGAATGCAAGTTGGAACTCTGCAGACACTGATGTAAAGGCGAATGATGTGCACTCTTATATAAGATGGTCTCTGGTCACCAGAGCCCCCCTTACATCAGAGTTCCCCTTTAAACCAAAGTCTGCAGCATTCCCCTTTACATAATCATCCGTAGCATTCCCCTTTACATCAAAGTTTCCCTTGCACTGTAAGGGGGAATCCTGCAGACTCTGATGTAAGGGGGAACTCTGAGCTGGGTTATATTAACCTGACCTTCATGTAAATTGAGAAATGTGGTTTCTCTGCGCCCTGAGCCCACCCTTTTTGAAGCCTATTAGAGCCTCTGGCTCTAATCACATACTTCAAAATACCATTCCCTCACTGGAATCCATAGCCCAGCGACCTGTATGTAGATCGGGGGGCTGGACGCAGGGATGGGGGGGGGGGGGGTGGCGCCCATGTGCCCCTAATAGACGTGCTACCACTGTTTTTCTTCATTATGGGTGTGAGTGGGGCCTCATGTCTAAGATTTGCCTAAGGCCTCACAAAGCCTAGAGTCGCCTCTGCCGATCGGTGCAGTGAGACGGGAGAGGGGGGAGAGAGGAGATGCAGCGGTGCTGTGGGCAGGATTTGAAGTGCCCACAGCACCGCTATGTGCCAGGCAGGGACCCCCATCAAGCTTCACACATGCCCACGCCCTCATCCATGCCCACCCATCTGTTTCCACCCATCAATCCATGCTCATCCATCCATCACCCATGAATCCGTGCCCACCCATGACCCATCCGTCACCCATGCATCCATGCTCACCCATACATCCGTGCTCACCCATCCGTCACCCATGCATCCATGCTCACCCATCCGTCACCCATGCGTCCCTGGTCACCCATCCGTCGCCCATGCGTCAGTGCTCACCCATCTGTCACCCATGCGTCAGTGCTCACCCATCTGTCACCCATGCGTCAGTGCTCACCCATCTGTCACCCATGCGTCCGTGGTCACCCATCCGTCGCCCATGCGTCAGTGCTCACCCATCTGTCACCCATGCATCCATGCTCACCCATCCGTCACCCATGCATCCGTGCTCACTCATCCGTCACCCATGCGTCCGTGCTCACCCATCCGTGCTCACACATCCGTCACCCATGCATCCATGCTCACCCATCCGTGCCCACCCATCCGTCACCCATGCATCTGTGCTCATCCATGCGTCCGTGCTCACCCATCCGTGCTCACTCATCCGTCACCCATGCATCCGTGCTCGCCCATCCGTGCTCACCCATCCGTCACCAATGCGTCCGTGCTCACCCATCCATCACCCATGCATCCGTGCTCACCCATGCGTCCGTGCTCACCCATAAGTCACCTATACATCCGTGCTCACTCATCCGTCACCCATGCATCCGTGCTCACCCATCCATCACCCATGCATCCATGCCCACCCATCCGTACTCACCCGTCACCCATGCACCCGTGCTCACTCATCACCCATGCTCACGCATCTGTCACCCATGCATCCGTGCTCACCAATCCAGCCGTGCTCACCAATCCAATCATGCTCACCCATGCAGCCTCATCTGTGCTCACCCATCCAGCCTCATCCGTGTTCACCCATGCATCCGTGTTGACCCATGCATCCGTGCTCCGCCATCCATCCGTGCTCACCCTTGCATTCGTGCTCACCCATGCATTCATGT
This sequence comes from Glandirana rugosa, assembly GCA_018402905.1. Lineage (NCBI taxonomy): Eukaryota > Metazoa > Chordata > Amphibia > Anura > Ranidae > Glandirana > Glandirana rugosa. The sequence continues at coordinate 175,966 of BLSH010402107.1, read as the reverse complement.
TGATCCATGCATCCATGCTCAGCCATGCATCCGTGCTCTGCCATCCATCTGTGCTCACCCATGCATGCATGCTCACAAATGCATCTGTGCTCCGCCATCCATCTATGCTCACTAATCCAGTCATGCTCACCCATGCAGCCTCATCCATGCTCACCAATCCAGCCACGCTCACCCATCCAGCCTCATCCGTGTTCACCCATGCATCTATGCTCCGCCATCCATCTGTGCTCCGCCATCCATCCGTGCTCCGCCATCCATCCGTGCTCCGCCATCCATCCGTGCTCCGCCATCCATCCGTGCTCAGCCATCCATCCGTGCTCAGCCATCCATCCGTGCTCACCAATGCATCCGTGCTCACCAATGCATCCGTGCTCAGTCATCCCCATCTATGGCTTATTCTCCCCCATTCGTGCTCATTTATGCCTCATTCATGTTCATCCATACCACATCAGTTCTCATCAATGACACATCCATGCCACTACAGCACCGATCAGTGCCACTACAGCGCCCATCAGTGCCACCACAGTGCCTCACAATAATGTAATAGGTAGTCAAATTGGATTTGAAATGTATGCCCCTAGAACGCCTGATGGTGCTGCCTGCATATTGGGCCTCTGTATGTGGCCAGGCTGTGTAAAAGTGTCACTCATGTGGTATCCCCATACTCTGGACGAGTAGCAGAATATATTTTAGGGTGACATTTTTGCTGAGTACATGCTGTGTGCTAGAAATATTGTATAAATGGACAACCTTGTGTAAAAAAAAAATGCGTTTTCATTTTCTTTCCACATTTTCCAAAAACTTGTGGAAAAAATGAACCGTTCAAAAGACTCATTATGCCTCATAGAATATACATTGGGGTGTTTACTTTCCAAAATAGGGTCATTTTTTGGGCGTTTCCATTGCCCTGGTGCTCCAGGAAATTATATGTGTAATTTATGTCCTTAGAACGCCTGATGGCGCTCCCTGCAGGTTAGGCCTCTGTATGTGGCCAGGCTGTGTAAAAGTCTCACACATGTGGTATCACTATACTCAGGAGGAGTAGCAGAATGTGTTTTGGGGTGTAATTGGTGGTATGCATATGCTGGGTGTGAGAAATAACCTGTTAATATGACAATTTTGTGGAAAAAAAACTGAAAAAAAAAATCTTCATTTTGCAAAGAATTGTGGGAAAAAATGACAACTTCAAAAAACTTGCCATGCCTCTTACTAAATACGTTGGATTGTCTACTTTCCAAAAAGGGGTCATTTGGGGGGTATTTGTACTTTTCTGTCTTGTTAGAGCCTCAAGAAATTAGATAGGCCGTCAGTGCATCAGGTGTGATCAGTTTTCAGTGATTGGCACCATAGATTGTAGACTCTATAACTTTCACAAAGACAAAATAATATCCACTAATTTGGGTTATTTTTACCAAAGACATATAGCAGTATAAATGTTGGCCAAAATTTATGAAGAAAAGTTGCTAATTTGCAAAATGTTACAACAGAAATAAAGAAAAATGCATTTTTTTACAAAATTTTCTGTATTTTTCCAATTATTGCTCAAAAAATAAACACCCAAATGGTGATTAAATACCACCAAAAGAAAGCTCTGTTTGTGGGGAAAAAAGGACAAAAATTTCATATGGGTACAATGTTGCATGAGTGAGTAATTGTCAATCAAAATGTGAGAGTAAAGAAAGCTGAAAATACCGTATATACTCGAGTATAAGCCGACCCGAATATAAGCCGAGGCACCTAATTTTACCACAAAAAACTGGGAAAAGTTATTGACCCGAGTATAAGCCTAGGGTGGCAAATGCAGCAGCCAGAACACAGGAATTGTAGCCAGAACACAGGGACAGGGAGCTAGAACACAGGAATTGTAGCCAGAACTCAGGGATTGTAGCCAGGACACAGGGATTGTAGCCAGGACACAGGGATTTTATCCAGGACACAGGGATTTTATAAAGGACACAGGGATTTTATACAGGACACAGACTGTAGCCAGAACACAGGTAATGTAGCCAGGACACAGGGATTTTATCCAGGACACAGACTAGCCAGAACACAGGTATTGTAGCCAGGACACAGGGATTTTATCAAGGACACAGACTGTAGCCAGAACACATAAGGGATGAGTAAGGCAGATTCACATTAAACAGAGCCATGCTGCTTCTAAGAGCAGTTCTGTGCTGTGTAACTGTGATTAAACACATTGGGATGCAAAGAATGCAGAGAGAGAACTGCAGCTCTTCACGGAGATCAGGAGGTGGGCGGGACTGAACAGCTAACATCAGCTTGTCCCGCCCACCTCCCCCACCTCCCGACATCAAGCTGAGAATCTGACACCTCTCTCAGCATTCTCTACATTCCAATGTGTTTAATCACACTTACACAGCACAGAACGGCTCTTAGAAGCAGCGCGGCTCTGTTTAATGTGAATCTACTCATCACCCACAGACACTGACTCGAGTATAAGCCGAGGGGGGTCTTTTTCAGCACAAAAAATGTGCTGAAAAACTCGGCTTATACTCGAGTATATACGGTAGGTCTGGTTAGGAAGGGGGTTTAAGTGCCCAGTGGTCAAGTGGTTAATGCTGCAGCTATCTAGGGGAGTAAGAATGTTTGTTTTTTTTTTTCCTACTATGCAGATAAGCAAAAAGAAAATTCAGGAAAAGATCACAATACCCTAAAAAAATTCCTTCCTCCTAGGATAAAATTGGATTTTTGTGTTCACTGTAAAATCCTTTTTTCTCAGTTAATCGACGAACACAGCGCTCCATTAATCCTGACTATAGGGTTATATCGCCTTCTGCAGGAGTAGGACTAGGCAGAACAAAAAACTTGGCTACGCCCATGCGCCATCCTCAGCTGGTATATAACCCCCTCTCTGCTATAAGCATTCAGTTTAGTAGCAAGCAGTATCAGAAGTATGAAAACTCCATAGAGAGGTGGGTGCTGTGCCCATCAATGAACTCAGAGAAAAGGATTTTACTGTGAGTACAAAAACTCAAATTTTCTCATTAGTTCATCAATGGACACAGCGCTCCATTAATCCTGACTATAGGGATGTCCAAAAGCAGGGCCAAAGGAAAATGAGGGGTGTGGAAAATAACCCAAGGCTAAACACAAGAGCCCTAACTGGGCACAGAAGCCCCATCTGAAATAAAAATTAAAGAAAAACACCCCTAGGGGGAACAGCCCCTTTTAAACTGTAGCCTGCAAAAAAAAAAAAAGCCAAAAGAAGCATCCGCAGAAGCCAAAATATCTACTTTGTAGAATTTGGTGACAGTATGCACAGACGACCAAGTGGCTGCCTTGTAAACCTGAGATATTGCAAACAAAAAGTGTTGCGCTAGTGATTGATACCACATATGATTAAATAAAGTGCACTTAGTCCATATAAAGACACCAATAAACAGTTCAATAAAGTGATAAGTGCAGAAAACAATTGATTGCAGACGGTTCACATCCAACTCAGGAATAGACGTCTTAGAACAAAGTGATTAATAAGTAATCAATAAAGTGCCACCGTGCTTGAAATCACAAGATTTGTGAAGATCCCGCCACTATACAAAGGTTGCGCTTACAAATTCATCTCCTGTTACAGGAGATCCGATTTTGAACCTTTATTGTATATCCACAAGGATGTGTGCTGAAATGGAGTATAGACCCCCACTGCTGTATCACAGTCACAATCTTCTCGTATTGAGATGCAGGATATCACATGAAAAGAAAGACTCCCATAGCGTGATACAGTACAAATAATGCAATTTTTAATAAAAAGTATTGCACTTACAATTTAGGCAATAAAACAGGTGTGTCACAGAAACAAAATAACAAGGTCAACATCAGCTAGAATTGCGGCGTGTCAGACAGGGGCCATCACCCCGCTTGGAAGAAGTCCACTAGTGACGAAACCAGTTGGGTAACGGCCCCTTTCTGACACACCGCGATTCCAGGTGATGTTGACCTTGTTATTTTGTTCCTATGACACACCTGTTTTTATCGCCTAGATTGTAAGTGCAATACTTTTTATTAAAAATTGGATTATTTGTACTGTATCACGCTATGGGAGCCTTTCTTTTCATGTGATATTCTGCATCTCGATAAGCTAAGATTATTGTGACCGTGATACAGCAGTGTGAGTCTATATTCCATTTCGGCACACATCCTTGTGGATATAAAATAAAGGCTCCATCTGATCTCCTGTAACAAGAGATCAATTTGTTGTGATAAGTGCAACCTTAGCATGGTGGCGGGATCTTCACGAATCTTGTGATTTCAAGCACGGTGGCACTTTGATTACTTATTAATCACTTTATTCTAAGACGTCTATTCCTGAGTTGGATGTGAACCGTCTGCAATCAAATGTTTTCTGCACTTATAACTTTATTGAACTGTTTATTGGTGTCTTTATATGGACTAAGTGCACTTTATTTAATCAAATGTGGTATCAATCACTAGCACAACACTTTTTGTTTACATTGTCTAATTGTGTTTATACCTCACCTATATAGTGTTGCAGCTGTAATCAAGCTATATTTTGAGCGTATTTTTCACAAGCGCAGTACTTCCTCCTTTTGCTCTATTAAACCTGAGATATTGACACTTGATGACGGAAGGCCGAAGAAGTACTAAGCGCCCGAGTAGAACAAGCAGTGACAGGGAAAGGAGGAACCCAACCTTTAATAGAATAGACCTGAGTCAACGTCTGTCTGATCCATCTGGTGATGGTAGCCGAAGAAGCGGCCAGCCCTTGTGTAACCACAAAAAGCAAGTCTGACCTCCGAAAGGACTAACTGGCTGCCAGATACACCTGAATCACTCAAATGACATCCAAGGCATGCAAAGCAAATTCCTTGGTATGAGCTGGCTTGGGACACCAGGCAGGAAACACAAAGTCCTCATACAAATGGAAGTCCGAGACAACTTTAGGTAGGAACGATGGACAGGGATGAAGAACCACCTTATCTCTGTGGAGCACCAAATAGGGAGTATGACAGGATAATGCCACCAACTCTGACACCCTACAGCAGATATACTAGCCACCAAGAATGCCACTTTCTGGGACAACATAAGCAAGGGAATCTTACGAATATTCTTAAATGGAGGTTTCTGGAGAACAGAGTACTACGTTTAAATCCCACGGCGGCAAAAGAGACCGTATAGGTGGAGACACATGCCAAACTCCCTGAATGAAGGTACGAACTAAAAAAAAAAGTGTGTGGCTAGGGGTCACTGAAAGAAGATTGCTAAGGCAAACACCTGGCCCTTGATGGTACTCGAGGCCAACTTCTGCTCAACACCCCATTGAAGAAAGTCCAAGATCCGAGCTACAGAAAAGTAGCGAGGATAAGCGTCAATCGACTAACGCCAAGAAATGTACACTTTCCATGTATGATGGTATATCTTGCTAGAAGTCAACTTCCTTGCCATCAACATAGTAGGAATCACTTATCCAGACAAACCTCTATCCCTTAGTACAGGGATATGCAATTAGCGGACCTCCAGCTGTTGCAGAACTACAAGTCCCATGAGGCATAGCAAGACTCTGACAGCCACAAGCATGACACCCAGAGGCAGAGGCATGATGGGACTTGTAGTTTTGCAACATCTAGAGGTCCGCTAATTGCTTATCCCTGCCTTAGTACCTGGCTTTCAACAGCCAAGCCATCAAAACCAGCAACTAAAGCAGGATGGAAGCTCAGCCTTTGGGACAACTGGTCCCTCTTTGAGAGGTAGCCTCCAAGGGACGTTTACAGCCAACCAGGGTGGATAAAAATCAATGTTTTTTTTTTAAAAAATCAGATTTTTTTGATTTAAATCAGATTTTTTTTTTATTTAACCACTTCCCATCCGCAGGACGTCTATTGACGTCCTGGGATTTCAGTGGTGATATCTCAATGATGCCGGCATCTGCAGGCATCATTGAGGTATCATTTTTTTTCCTCAGGCGATTCCCATCACCGTAAAAATGATCATAGCGGCAGGTCAGCCGCTTGATCGTTCTTACAGGCGGCGGGAGGGGACGTCCCACCCCCACCCCCGCCGCCCTCCGGTGCTTCTCCCGACTCACCTGAGCGATCGGTGGCCGGTAGAAGGTATCGCCAGCCGCCGCAACCAAATGCCAGAGATTTCCCAGGGTCATCTCTATGGCTCTCGGAGGCACGGGCGCACGTCGTGACGTCACTTCCGGGTCTCCGAAGTAAACAACAGCCGTTAAAGGGGGAAGGAAAGGCTGAGATCGTCTTTTTTTTTTTTCTGATCTCAGCCTTTCCAGCCTGTAGGAGAGATGTAGGGTCTTATATACCCTGCATATGTCCATAAAGAGGACCTGTCACACACTTTTCCTATTACAAGGGATGTTTACATTCCTTGAAATAGGAATAAAAGTGATAAAAAAAAAAATAAAGTGAAAGTGTCAAAATAAAAAAAAAAAGTAAAATAAATAATAAAAAAAAAATGTAAAGCGCCCCGTCTCCGCGAGCTCGCGCACAGAAGCGAATGCATACGCAAGTCGCGCCCACATATGTAAACGGCGTCCAAACCACACATGTGAGGTATCGCCGCGTGCGTTAGAGGGAAAGCAATAATTCTAGCCCAAGGCCTTCTCTGTAACTCAAAACACCTAACCTGTAAAAAATTTTCAACATCGCCGATTGAGATTTTTAAGTGCCAAAGTTCGGCGCCATTCCACGAGTTTGTGCAATGTTAAAATGTGACATGTTTGGTATCTATTTACTCGGCATAACATCATCTTTCACATTATGAAAAAAAATTGGGCTAACTTTACGGTTTTGTTTTTTTTTTAATTCATGAAAATGTTTTTTTTTTTCCAAAAAAAATGCGTTCGAAAAATCGCTGCGCAAATACCGCATGACATAAAAAGTTGCAACCACCTCCATTTTATTCCCTAGAATCTTTGCTAAAAAACCATATATAATGTTTGGGGGTTTTGAGTAATTTTCTAGCAAAAAAAATGATGATTTATACATATAGGAGAGGAGTGCCAGAAATGGCCCGGATGGGAAGTGGTTAAAATCGATTTCTTTTATTTTTATCAAATTTATTTTAATAAAATGCTTTTGAAGTAAAAATCTATCCAAAGATAGTTTTCTATTTAGGATACATTAATAATTTAGTTTATTCAGCATGAAATGGAGCTTAGTTATGTAGCATGAGGCTGTACATTCTGCAATATTTACAATTTTGGTAAACTCATTCAATGAATCAAAGCTCTGCAAGCTGAGATAACATGCACTGCATTAATGCATTCACACAATTTCACAGTAACCGTGAGATAAAACAAAGTTCAGGAATATTCCTTTATCCCATTGTTTTGCAAATCTATGTACACTACAAACTGATTGAATCGGTTTGGATATCGCTGTTTTACTAACCTGATAACTTATTATTCTAAATAGGGAACCTTCATTTTGTTTGCAAATATTAAAGATTCCAACTACCAGCAAGAATAAGTCCTTACATTTAAAGAGCACCTGTCATTTCAGATCCATCATGGCCGTGCCTGTTAGTGGGCATCCACTCACCTGCTGCCGCCACGTCCTTCACCTTGTTGTGTCACTGCCACAGCACCAGCCGTCCCATTAAAGTGAATGGGACTGTCGATGAGTCAACAGTAGGTTAGAGGAGGAGCCGCTGCGGGTCAGAGATGACAGTTGCGCTTTAAAAAAGGGATTTTATTAAAACTTACCATAAAATCCTTTTCTCTGAGTTCACTGACAGACGCAGCTCTTCATTGACTTGTGGGTTTATGCTTGTCCCACTAGGAGTTAACTAGGCAGTAGAGTTGAGCGAGCACCTGGACATTCGGGTTCAGAGGGTCCGAACGAACTTTGGGAAAAAGCCCAGGTTCGGCACCGAACGTTGCCCGAACTTTATCCCAGACCCCGAACCCCATTTAAGTTAATGTGGACCCGAACTTTTAGGCACAAAAATGGCTGTAACAAAGTCCTGGCAAGTGCTAAAGGGCTGCAAAAGGAAGTAAAATGGGGTAAGAGTAGGGCAAGTGCCCTACAAAAAAATGGGGATAGGGAAAATAAATTAAAATCAAATTTAAAAAAATGACAAGGGGGGGGTGGATGTGGAGTAGGAGCCTAGAGGCTGACTAGGCCGTGACCGTGGCAGTGTAGGTGGAAGTGGCGGTGGTCGAGGAGGAGGAGGAGGTAGCCAACAGTGTTTTTTTTTTGTTTGTTTATAATTGGGGTAGCCCCCAAAATATTGAGGCCTACTCAAAAAACAAGTATACGAATGGCTGTGTGAGTCCGGCCTAAATGTTTATTCTGCACAAGGTACAGACAAGTCTTGTGGGATCCATGCCTGGTTCATTTTAATAAAGGTTAGCTTGTCCACGTTGGCTGTGAACAGGCGGCTGCGCTTGTCTGTGATAATGCCCCCTGCCGTGCTAAACACACGTTCAGACAATACACTGGCTGCAGGGCAGGCCAGCACCTCCAAGGCATAAAGGGCAAGCTCAGGCCATGTGGCCAATTTGGAGACCCAGAAGTTAAATGGGGCAGACCAATCAGTCAGTACGTGTAGGCGTGTGCACACATACGCTTGCACCATGTTGCTGAAATGCTGCCTCCTAAGACGTTGTCTATCGGCTGGTGGTGCTGTTTGTTGTGGCGGGCTGCTGACAAAGCTTTGCCACATTTCGGCCATGCTAACCTTTCTGAGGTGCAGGCGGTGGCACAGCTGCGCTGGTGGCCTCTTCCTCCTCCTCTGCCTTCGCCTTGTGCTTCCACTGAGCCCCCGGTGTCATTTGGGAATGCCCTCAGCAGCGCCTCTACCAGTGTGCGCTTGTAGTAGCGCATCTTCCTCTGACGCTCCAGTGAGGGAAATAAGGACGGCATGTTGTCCTTGTAACGGGGATCCAGCAGGGTGGCCACCCAGTAATCAGAAAAAGTTACAATGTGGGCAACTCGGCTGGCGCAGGCACTGCAGCATGTAGTCAGCCATGTGTGCCAGGCTGCCCACAGGCAAAGACAAGCTGTCCTCTGTGGGAGGTATATCATCTGTATCCTCTGTATACCCCCAGCCACGCTCCAGTGATGCCAACGAGCTGCGTTGGGTGCCACCCTGCTGCGATTCCTCCTCCTCATCATCCTCATCTTCCTCGTCCTCCTCATCCTCCAGAACTGTGCCCTGGCTTGAATATATTTGACCTGGCCTATGCTGGTGCAGGAACCCACCCTCCGAGCCACTTGCGAATGACTGGCCTGATAACCATGGAAATTACCCCTCCTCATCCTCCTGTGCCACATCCTCTTCCATCATGCCCCCTAGTGTTTTTTCAAGGAGACATAGAAGTGGGATAGTAACGCTGAGAACAGCGTCATCGGCACTGTCCATGTTGGTGGAGTACTCAAAACACCGCAATACGCTACACAGGTCTCGCATGGAGGCCCACTTGTTGGTGGTGAAGTGGTGCTGTTCCGCAGAGCGACTGACCCCTGCGTGCTGCAGCTGAAACTCCACTACTGCCTGCTGCTGCTCGCACAGTCTCTCCAGCATGTGCAAGGTGGAGTTACACCTTGTGGGCAGGTCGCATATGAGGCGGTGAGCGGGAAGGCCGAAGTTCCGCTGCAGCGCAGACAGGCAAGCAGCAGCAGGGTGAGAACGCTGAAAGTGCGCACAGACGGTCCGCACTTTATGCAGCAGCTCTGACATATCCGGGTAGTTTTTTAGAAAATTTGGTACCACCAAATTCAGCACATGCGCCAGGCAAGGGATGTGCGTCAAACCGGCTCGGCCCAGAGCCGCTACGAGATTTCGGCCATTGTCGCACACCACCATGCCAGGCTTGAGACTCAGTGGCAACAACCACTCATTGGTCTGTTGTTCAATGCCCGTCCACAGCTCCTGCGCAGTGTGGGGTTTATCCCCCAAACATATTAGTTTTAAAACAGCCTGCTGTCGTTTCCCCCTGGATGTGCTGATGTTGGTGGTGAAGGTGTTACGCTGAGCGGATGAGTAGGTGGTCGAGGAGGAGGAAGAAGAGCCGTAGGAGGAGGAGGCGGCAACAGGATGCAAAGAGAAATGCCCTGCAATCCTCGGTGGTGGAAGGACATGCGCCAAATGGCTACCCGGCTCAGGCCCACCCACCACTACATTTGCCCAGTGTGCAGTTAGCAAGATATAGCGTCCCTGCCTGTGCTTACTGGTCCATTTATCAGTGGTTATGTGGACCTTGCCACAGATGGCGTTGCGCAGTGCACACTTGATCTTGTCCCCGACTTGTTTATGCAGGGAAGGGATAGCTCGCCTGGAAAAGTAGTGGCGGCTGGGAACCACGTACTGTGGGACAGCCACCGCCATCAAGTTTTTGAAACTGTCCGTGTCCACCAGACGGAATGACAGCATTTCAAAGGCCAGGAATTTTGAAATGCTGGCATTCAGGGTCAGGGATCGCGGGTGGGTAGGGGGGTACTTTCTCTTTCTCTCCAGTGTTTGGGAGATGTACAGCTGTAAGCTTCCATGGGACCATGTGGAAATGCTTGGGGACGGTGGCGGACATGGTGGCGTTGCTGTCGTATCGTCTGTTTGCTGGGTGGCAGGTGACACTGTCACTGTAGAGGTGGAGGAAGAGGCCGAGGCAGCAGCAGAAGAGGAAGCAGGAGGCAGCCGAGACCCTTCTTGGATTTTGAGGTAATTATTCCAATGCAGTTTGTGCCTTGAATTTAGATGCCTGGTCATTGGGGTTGTGCTCAGGTTGAGAACATTTATGCCCCGGCTCAGGCTATCATTGCACAGCTTGCAAACCACTCGTGTCTTGTCGTCAGCACATTGTCTGAAGAACTGCCACGCGGGGGAACGCCTTTGAGCTGCCTTTGGTGTGCTAGGTCCCTGGGTGCGATTGTCACGTACCTGGTGGTAGAGTCTGGCTTATGCGGGGACAACCTCTCTTGCGGCCCTGGTTCGAGAACCCCTGATAGTGGGAACAGAGAGCTCAGGAGCACAGGGGGGCACGAGGGTTGGACAGTCCTTAGATGGTAGGCAGAAGTCCACTGGAGCTCGAGCAAACAGGAGAGTAGTGGTTCAGTCCGGGTCGGCAACTAGTGGGCGGTGCGGTACAGCGGGATCAGGCAAACGGATGGTCGGGTACAGGCAGGGTCGGCAACGTGCTGGCAGCAGAGGTACAAAGGCGTCAGACAAGCGGATGGTCGTAGGCAAGCTGGGGTCAGATGCAGGCGGATAACAAGTCCAAAGGGATAGCCGGGGTCACAGGAACAGGAAGTCACTCAATAATAGTCACTGGGGACACAGATGCAGGAAATGCTGTAGAACAGACAGCACCGGAAACTGAGTCCTGCTGGTTTAAATAGAGCAGATTGGCGCCTGTTTCAGGCGCGTGCGGAAAACACCGGGAATGCTGTCTTTTCCTGACATTGCCCCCACCCCCCCAAGGGGCAGCCTCCGGATGCCCAACTGGGCTCTCTTGGTTGGATTGTTTCTCCAAAAGGTCTTGACCAGCTCCTGGGCATGTAAGTTGCTCTAAGGCTCCCACGAATTCTCCTCAGGACCATATCCTTTCCACTTCACAAGAAACTGTATGCCTCCCACTCTTCTCCTGCAATCGAGGATGGATTCCACCTCAAACTCCTCCTCTCCATCTATCACGACCGGTTCAGGTGGGGACGTCTTCCGTCCTGGAAACAGGTCCCTGGCTACTGGCTTGAGGAGGTGTACGTGAAACACCGGGTGGATTTTGAGCGTGGGTGGCAGATCAAGTTCATAGGCCACTTTATTAATTCTCTTCTTCACAGGAAAAAGCCCTAAGAACTTCAGTCCCAGTTTCTTCGATGGGCAAGATAGTCTTAAGTGGGTGGTTGCCAACCAAACCCGATTGCCGGGTTGGAGATCAAGCTCTCCACGTCTCTTCCTATTGAAAGCCTCCTTATTGTGTTCCTGGGTCTGGGTAAGGGTCTCCTGCAGCATTTTATTGTTGCTTTCCAGAAATTTAGTGATCTCCAAGGTGGCTGGGATTGTACTTTCTGGGATGAAGTCAGGCAGGAATGTGGGATGGTAGCTGAGATTCGCCCAAAACGGAGACTGCTTGGTAGCAGAATGAACGGAGTTATTATAGGCGAACTCGGCTAGTAACAAGGAGACCCAGTTATCTTGAGAGTAAGAAGAGTAACATCGGAGATATTGCTCTAGGGTCTGGTTGGTCTTTTCTGTCTGGCCATTGGACTGCGGGTGGTAAGCTGAAGAAAAGGCCAATTTGATCCCTAGAATAGAGCACAAGGACCTCCAGACCAGGGATGTGAACTGCACCCCTCTATCCGATACCACACTCTTCGGAATGCCGTGTAGGCGGACAACTTCCCGTATGAATACCTTGGCCGTCTCAGAGACCGAGGGGGTACCCCTCATCGGAATGAAATGCGCCATCTTCGTGAGGCGGTCGACCACCACGAAGATAGTCGTGAAGCCGGCAGACAGGGGCAATTCCACAATAAAGTCCATCGAAATCTGCGCCCACGGGCGCTCGGGAATAGGTAACGGGTTTAGTAGACCCCAAGCCTTGGTTCTTTCCGTTTTATTCCTGACACAGACAGGGCAGGCGTTAATGTGGTTTTTGCAGTCCTCCTTGAGTTGTGGCCACCAAAAGATACGGGCAAGTAATTCGGCCGTCTTCCGGTGGCCGAAGTGTCCGGCTAGGTGAAGGTCATGGCAGAGTTACAGGGCAGACAGACGGAGCTCCTTTGGCACAAAAACTTGCGTACCCGACCACCATAACACCTCCTTGAGGGAGAGTCCAGAATCTGCGGGTATGGTGGTGCCGGCCAACGTTTGCCTGATCTGGGACAGAAAATCCTCCTGAATTAGAAGAAAATGATGAGCTGGTAAGATGGTGTCAGGAGGGGGCACTTCTCCGGTTACAGGAAACATTCTTGAAAGCGCATCCGGCTTAACATTCTTTGATCCAGGCCGGTAGGTGATATGTAGCTGGAACCGTGAAAAGAACAGGGCCCAGCGTGCTTGGCGAGGCCTAAGTCTTTTGGCTGTTCTTAAATATTCCAGATTCTTGTGGTCTGTGAAAACCAAGACTGGATGAGCCGCTCATTCCAAGAGATATCGCCATTCTTCCAGGGCGGACTTGATGGCCAGAAGCTCCCTGTCGCCTACATCATAGTTCCTCTCGGGGGGAGAGAGCTTCCGTGAGAAAAATGCAATTGGATGCAGAGAAGCCTTAGGTCCCTGCCTTTGGGACAAAACTGCCCCGACTGCGGTCTCCGATGCGTCCACCTCCAAGACATAGGGCCGCGTGGAATCGGGGTGTTTAAGCACAGGTGCCGAGGTAAACAGTCTCTTCAAAGTTTGAAAGGCGCCTTGTGCTTCCGGGGTCCAGATGAACCGGGTATTCTGTTTTGTTAATTGTGTGATCGGTGAGATGACAGCAGAAAAACCCCGGATGAACTTTCTATAAAAGTTGGCAAAGCCAATGAAGCGCTGCACCGCCTTTTTGTCCGCCGGTGGGGGCCAGTCCACAATAGCTGCGACCTTTTGAGGGTCCATAGTCGTGCCTGTAGTGGTGATGTGGAACCCCAGGAAGGCAATCTCTGTGCGCTTAAAATCACACTTCTCGGCCTTGGCATACAGGCCATGCAGCCGTAGGTGGCTGAGTACACTCCTGACATGCTTCCGATGTTCTTCCAGGGAGTGGGAGAAAATGAGAATATCATCGAGATAGACTACCACAAACTGGTCAAGAAAGTCCCTGAAAATGTCGTTGACCAGGTGCTGGAATGTGGCCGGGGCATTGCAAAGCCCGAAGGGCATGACCAGGTATTCGAAATGACCGAATCGGGTCCAGAATGCTGTCTTCCACTCATCCCCCTCCCGTATACGGATCAGATTTTGTTAAGGTCCCGGTAATCAATACACGGCTGAAGGGTGTGATCCTTCTTCTCCACAAAAAAGATCCCAGCCCCTGCCGGGGAAGTGCAAGGCCGAATGAAACCCTTTTGTAGGTTTTCCTCCAGATAGGCTTTGAGAGCCCCAAGCTCTACTTCAGAGAGGGGAAAGATCCTACCAAACGGAACCTCGGCCCCCGGTAGCAGGTCTATCGGGCAATCGTATGACCGATGTGGAGGTAGGGTATCCGCCCCTTTCTTACTAAAGACATCTAGGAAGTCTTGATACGCCTCTGGGACAACAAGGTGGGACTCCGAGTCTGGGTCAGGGTTGATGGACAGCACCACTGGGGATGCTCTCTGGGATGGTTGAAAGCAATTGTTCAGGCAGTATGGGGACTGGAACCCCACATTCCAGTCAATGTGTGGGCTGTGTGCTCGGAGCCATGGAAGGCCAAGAATCACGGGTAATAATGGGGAGGAGATGGCATCCAAGACTAGAAACTCTGAGTGGCCATTAGCCGTTCGGGCTAGCAGAGGAAAGGTCTCCTGGGTAACAGTGCCTGACTTGATATCTGATCCATCGGCTAGGCGAATGGACATTGGGTGCTCCTTGGGTCTGAGAGGAACCTGATGTTGAGCAGCGAAAGACAAGTCGATGAAGCAACTACATGCTCCTGAATCCAGAATGCCTGAGACTTGGATGCTCTTGCCAGGGAGCTGCAGACAGATGAGGAGGGTCAGATGAGGCTGCGAACTCGGCAGCGAAAGTACCTCCCCTGGAACTGGCGTGGGGGTCTTGCTGATTTTGACGGGGCAACACCTCACCCTGTGCCCGGAACCGCCGCAGTAGAGGCACAGGTTGTGGTCCTTCCGCCGCTGGCGTTCCTCAGAGGACAGAGGTAGATGGACGAACTCAGCCGGCATAGGCTTGGGATCTAGAGGGACAGACACTCGTGATGACATCCAGGAAGGGCGCAGAGATACTGTGGCCTTCTCTGCTCTGCGCTCCCGCAGGCGGCGGTCTATCTAAATGGCCAGACTGATCAGTGCTTCGAGGGTGCGAGGGACCCCAACGCGCGCCAGCTCGTCCTTAAGAGACTCAGAAAATCCCAGCCGGAACCGGTGGCAGAGAGCAGCGTCATTCCAGACTGTTTCAGCGCTCCAGCGCCGGAATTCAGACACATAGTCCTCTACAGAGCGACAGTCCTGCCGGAGGGCATAGAGTGCTGCTTCCGCTGTGGCTGCCAGTTGTGGGTCCTCATATAGTTGACCCATAGCATGGAAGAACCTGTCCAGGGTGGTGGTCTCAGGGGCGTTTTGCTCCAATAAGCGGTGAGCCCAGGCCTGTGGGTCATCCTGAAGAAGAGAGGTCACCAGGCCCACCTTGGTGGCTTCCAAAGAGAATGTGCGGGGTTGAAGAGCAAGGTACAACTTGCAGGAACTGCGGAAGGCCCTGAATTTCCTGCGGTCCCCCGCAAACCGCTCAGGCATAGGCACCCTTGGATCCGAGTACCTATGGTGTGGATAGGTGCATGACCTCCGCTGGGCGGGTTAGGAGTGGCCAGGTCCTGTACTTGGTTTTCCAAGCGTACATATCCTTCCTGAAGGGTTTTCACTGCTTGGGTTAATCTAGCGAGGTGTACACATTCTTCCTCCATGGGAGAGGGCCCCGGCGCAAACTCTGACATGGCTGTCCGTTTCTGTCATGTACCTGGTGGTAGACTCTGGCTTATGCGGGGGCAACCTCTCTTGCGGCCCTGGTTCGAGAACCCCTCATAGTGGGAAAAGGGAGCTCAGGAGCACAGGGGGGCACGAGGGCTGGACAGTCCATAGATGGTAGGCAGAAGTCCACTGGAGCTCGTGCAAACAGGAGAGTAGTATTTCAGTCCGGGTCGGCAACTAGCGGGCGGTGCGGTACAGCGGGATCAGCCAAATGGATGGTCGGGTACAGGCAGGGTCGGCAACGTGCTGGCAGCAGAGGTACAAAGGCGTCAGACAAGCGGATGGTCATAGGCAAGCCGTGGTCAGATGCAGGCAGATAACAACAAGTCCAAAGGGATAGCCGGGGTCACAGGAACAGAAGTGGCTCAATAATAGTCGCCTGGGACACAGGTGCAGGAAACGCTGTAGAACGGACAGCACCGGGCACTAAGTCCTGCTGGTTTAAATAGAGCAGATTGGCTCCTGTTTCCAGCGCGTGCGCGCGATGGGCGCGCACCACCGCGGAAACCACCGGTACTGCTGTCTTTTCCTGACAGCGGTGGGTAGTAGCAGGCCTACTATCTAGGGGACGTACGCTCCGCTTTTGCAACCTGCTTCCTCTTTTGCTGTGCTGGTGCCTCTGTGCGACCACCACCTCTTCCTCCAAACTGCATACGTCACTCGCATGACCCTCATTCCATGTGGGGACTGGGACCTCATCATCCTCCACATCTTCCACCCACCCTTCACCACCTCCTTGTCAGTCTGCACACTGAGGCAAGCTGCAGCAGTTGGCACCTGTGTTTCGTCATCATCAGAGATGTGCTGCGCTGGTGCGTCCTCATTCTGCAACAGAAGTGGTTGGGCATCGGTGCACTCAGTCTTCCACTTCTGGGGCAGCGCTATACGGATGGCCCACGGAACGCACACCAGGAGAGTCATCAAAAAGCATAAAGTCTCTTGCAGGACTTGGGGCTCAGGCTGCTTGGCTAATTTACAAGGGGCTGAGGTGAAAGACAGATGGCCATGGGGTTCAGGTGCCAACTCTGAGCTTTCATCAAGGGACCGGGAGGGAGACAATGAGAAGGATATGGAGGCATGGTCAGCCACCCAATCTACTATCGCCTGTACTTGTTCTGGCCTCACCAATCGTTGAGGGGCATTCGCGCCTACCATATACCGGTGAAGGTTCTGTTGGCTACCTGAGGAAGGTGTTTCCCTTGTGCGTGTAGCTGGCACACCTCGACCACGTCCTGTCCTTCCAACAGGAGGTTCACCAACACCACCAGCACCAGCAGCACCATGACCACGTCCCTTATTTGCTCTCCTCATTGTGCCCGCAAATGTACTATGTATCCCTATGTAAGTATTTATTAACACCAATACCTTTTTTTTTTTTTTTTTTGAAAACACCAACGTAGCCGGACTTTTTATTTTGGTGCAAGAAATGCACCGCTCACGCTAACAGCTGGAAGCTCTCCCTTTAGAACGAGGAGATGATTTTTGAACAATAAATAATCTGTCACTTACAGCAACAGCTGGAACCTGACCCTATAGGAGTAGGCAATGATTTTTGAACAATAATCTGTCCCTCCTAGCAGCAGCTGGAAGTTCTCCCTTTATAACTAGGAGATGATTTTTGAACCATAATGTGTCACTTATAGCAACAGCTGGAA
This sequence comes from Glandirana rugosa, assembly GCA_018402905.1. Classification (NCBI taxonomy): domain Eukaryota; kingdom Metazoa; phylum Chordata; class Amphibia; order Anura; family Ranidae; genus Glandirana; species Glandirana rugosa. The sequence continues at coordinate 158,718 of BLSH010402107.1, read as the reverse complement.
CCTGGCCCTATAGGAGTAGGCAATGATTTTTGAACAATAATCTGTCCCTCTAAGCAGAAGCCTCTACCTAGTGCAGTCAGATCGTTCTGTAATACAGGGTTTGATCTGCAATCTGTCACTCAAAGCAGCAGTATGTGAAATCTCAAATTACTCCCACAATTTGATCGTTGTGTACGATCGTAGCGATCGTTGTGTTATGCAGAGTTTGATCTGAAATCTCAAATTTCTGCAATCTGTCCCTCAGAGCAACAGTAGTAGTAATCTCAGGATGCAGGAGCAGATGTTAAAATGTCTGCAATCTGTCCCTCACAAAAACGCTGGCAGCTTCCTCTCCCTCAGAGAGCATGTGACTGCAGCACTACGTGACTCCAGCTTATAAAGCGGCTGGGTCACATGATGCACTGGCCAATCACAGCCATGCCATTAGTAGGCATGGCTGTGATGGCTTCTAAGGGCAAACCAATGAAACGCTTGTTGATTGGCTGCCCTGCAGATATTCAACATGCGTGATCAACTACCAGAACACAAACCCTTTTTGAAATGTCTGTGTTCGGGTACGGGTCCCGGACACCCCAAAGTTCGGTAAGGACCCGAACGTTACAGTCCAGGCTTGCTCAACACTACTAGGCAGTGAAAAGAACAGCTGGCCCCTCCCATGGGACCATCCTCTCTTCCCACATAAACCCTCCACATTGCATAGCTCATCAGTTCGTATACAAGCTGTACCGAAAACAGAGCACAAAGGGGTGGGTGCTGCGTCTGTCAGTGAACTTGGAGAAAAGGATTTTACGGTAAGTTTAAATAAAATCCCTTAATCTCCTACGTTCACTGACAGACGCAGCTCTTCATTGACTTGTGGGGATGTCCCAAAGCTGTGTCAAAAAAGAGGGGTACCCAACAGAACCTCTAAGGAGACACCAGACGCGCCTACACTGCCGCCTGCAAAACTTTGCGGCCAAAAGCAGCATCCAAAGATGCTAACACATCAATCTTATAAAACTTGGTGAAAGTGTGTACCGAGGCCCAAGTGGCCGCCTTGCACACCTGTGACACCAAGGCCTGGTGTCTGAAAGCCCAGGAAGTGCTAACCGCCCGGGTAGAATGAGCCGTGACCGGAAAAGGGGGAACCTTGCCCCGAACAGAATATGCGTGGGTCACGGGCTGTCTAATCCAACGAGAGACAGTAGCCGACGAGGCCGCCAAATACACTCGTAGGGCCCTCCTACGTCCAAGGCATGCAACTCAAACTCTTTTGGGTGTGAAGGACGTGGGCACAATGAAGGAAGAACAATATCTTTGTTTATGTGAAAGTAAGAAACCACTTTCGGAAGGAAAGAAGGAGAGGGTCGCAAGACCGCCCTGTCCTTGTGCAGGACCAGGTAGGGAGACTTGCACGACAGTGCCGCCAACTCAGACACCCGTCTGGGGGATGTGATGGCCACCAAAAGGGCCACCTTCTGCGACAGCAGTTGTAAGGAAATCTCCCTGATTTTTTCATATGCCGGTTTCTGAAGCACAGAAAGCACCAAATTTAAGTCCCACGGAGCCATCGGAGACCTCACCCGAGGCGCCACATGTCGCCTACCTTGTACAAAGGTACGAATCAACGAGTGCGAAGCCCAAGGTCTCTGAAAAAGAATCGCCGATATCTGGCCCTTAAAGAGTACTCAAAGCCAGTCTTTTGTTCAGGCCTTGCTGCAAAAAAGGTCAGGACCCTAGACACCGCGTAAGAGCGAGGGTTTTGACCCTCCGCCTCGCACCAGGCTATGTAAGCTTTCCAGGTGCGGTGATATATCTTGCGAGAGGTACACTTGCGAGCCTTTAACAAGGTAGGGATCACGGAGTCAGCGACTCCCCTGTCCCTCAGCACCTGGGACTCAATAGCCAGGCCGTCAAAGCCGGCAACGGTAAAGCAGGGTACAAGATGGGGCCCTGAGACAGTAGATAGTCTCGCAACGGGAGCCGCCAGGGAACGTCCACCACCATTTGCACCACGTCGGCGTACCACGCGCGTGGAGGCCAATCTGGAGCCACCAGGATTATTGGTATTCCCTCCGCTACTACCCTGCGTATCAATCGCGGTAGAAGCTTTATCGGAGGGAATGCATACAGAAGGCGATAACAGCCCCAGGGGGCTACCAGAGCATCCATGGCCACTGCCAACGGGTCCCTCGTTCTGGACACAAATGTCTTCACCTTGTGATTGAACCAAGACGCCATGAGATCCACGTCCGGCGTCCCCCATCTGCGGCAAATCTGGTTGAATACCTCCGGATGGAGAGATCCCTCTCCCTGGTCCAGGGTCTGTCGACTGAGAAAGTCCGCTTGCCAGCTTTCCACGCCTGGAATGTAAATGGCGGAGACTGCCGAAACGTGACGTTCCGCCCAACGCAGTATCAGAGCTGCCTCCGCCGCTGGACTCCCCGTGCCGCCCTGATGGTTCACATATGCCACTGCTGTGGCATTGTCTGACTGAATCAGAATCGGACGACCCTGCAACCTCACTGTCCAGTGAGATAGGCATAACCTGATCGCTCTCAGCTCCAACACATTGATGGGGAGGCGAGCTTCCTGCGCCGACCAACGGCCCTGGGCAGATAGTCGCCCCAGGATCCCGCCCCAGCCCGAAAGGCTGGCATCCGCGGTGATCATCACCCACTGAAGGGTCAGGAACGACTTCCCAAGTCAGTGCTGAGTCCCGACGCCACCAGGTCAGATATGCCCTGGTCTGGGAATTCAGGCGGATAAGAAGGTCCAAGGACCAAGGAGACCTGTCCCACCGAGACAGAATCGATCGCTGAAGAAGACGAGTGTGACTCTGAGCGTAAGGTATCACCTCGAAAGTCAAGACCATTAGCCCCAGTACCCGCATACAGAATCGTAATGAAGACCAATGGTGTGACAGGAGGGTTCGCACCGCAGACTGCAGCGACAGCACCTTGGCTGGAGGAAGGAACACCTTTGCCTGCTCTGTGTTCAGAATCAGACCCAGATACTCCAGGCGACGGGCTGGAGACACCGTTGACTTCTGCAGGTTGAGCAACCAGCCGAAGTCCTGCAGAGAGGTCATGGTGATTCTCACATTCTACTCCAGAGCCGTGGCGGTCTCCGCTTACAGGAGCAGGTGGTCGAGGTAGGCTACTCCCGCAATGCCTTTCTGTCGCAGTAACGCTAGTACCGGAGATACCAGTTTTGTGAAAACTCGAGGGGCTGAGGCCAGACCGAAGGGGAGTGCCACAAATTGATAGTGGAAGTCCCCCACTGCAAAGCGAAGGAAGCGCTGATGCCGTGAACAAATGGGAACATGGAGATACACATCCCTGATGTCCACAGACGCCAGGAATTCCCCTTGACGGAGGGTGGCCACAACCGAGCGGATTGATTCCATCCGGAATTTTTGCACCTTCACATACCAGTTCAGGGCCTTCAGGTCCAGTACTGGCCGGACCCCCCCCTCCTTTTAGGGACCACAAACCGGTTTGAGTAGAAACCTCGAAACCTCTCCACTGGAGGCACTGGCACGATCACCCCTTGGTCCGAAAATGCTTGGACAGCCCCGAAGAGGGCCTCCCGGCGTGCCTGCGGGAGCCCCAAGTTTGATGGGAAGAACCTGTCTGGGGGTAGAGTGCTGAACTCTATCCTGTACCCGGTGGACACCACTTCCTGGAATCACCGATCGGAAATGCGAGCAAGCCACCGGTCTGCGAACCCCAGAAGACGTCCCCCACCCGAAGCCCGGGTGGGGGCAGACCTTTAGGCCGAGGAGGGCTTGTCCTCCGCCTTTTGAGTTTTTCGCTGCCACTGCCGTTTTCCGGCCCCTGCAGCGGCCTTACCAGAATGGGTCACTTTGCCCGCTGCGCCTGTGGCGTGAAAAAACCTCTTCTGACCAGAGGCAGGGGGCCCCTGTCTACGGCAAAACTCACGCTTCCGGGGCTCTGGGAGGAAAGTGCTCTTACCTCCTGTGAAATCCTTAATGATCTCATCCAGCCGTGGACCGAATAGACGTCCACCTTGAAAAGGGAGGTCTGCAAGGCCTTTTTTGGACGCGTGGTCCCCGGACCATGAACGTAACCAAAAGAACCCGTCTAAGGATGACGGCAAAAACCGCCATTCTGGACAACATAGGCAGTAAATCCACGGCCGCGTCACAAAGGTACTTGATGCCCTGATGCAAAAGATCAGCCCCCTGCAGTGCATCCATCAGGCGGCCACAGTCCAGATCATTCTGGAGCTCCGCCATACGCTCAGACAGATATTACGCCGCCTTGGCGGACGCCAGGGCCGGCCGCAGAGCTGAGCCTGCTACCAGGAAGAGAACCTTTAACAGCGCCTCTGTCTTTCTGTTGGCTGGGTCCTTAAAGGAAGGGGCCCCTTCCAGAGGAATGGTCGTCGCCTTATTCAGACAAGCTATCGGTGGGGTCCACCACAGGCGATTTCCATTTTTTCAAAAAGCTTTCCTCAAAGAGATAACGAGCGGCAAAACTTTTGGACAGCGAAAAAGAATGCTGCGGACACTGCCATTCACGATAGATCAGATGATCAAAAAATTGATCATAGGGGTAAGCCTTGGGGGCCCTGGTGGACCCACACACATACGTAGATGTCTGCGATTCGCCGTCCTGGCTTAGTCGCAGCGTAGTGCTTACACCAGTGATAATAGCGGAAACCAGCGCTTTTTTGCACGCAGCCGTCGCCCCCTGGTCCTCTTCTCCGTCTGAGGGACCCAGTTCACCGTCAGAGAGGTCCACTGGGGTCCCTGTGACCCCGAGGCCATTTCCGGATCAGAGTCCTCCCCTGAAGAACAAGGGGGAGGAGGAGGGCGCATCTAAGGGGCTTGATGGGCGACATCCGCACAGGGAAGAAATTCACTAAAGACCGTCCGCAGCTGGTCCAAAAAAGATCCTTGCGCAGATTGCGCCGACGCTGAGTCCTCCTCAGCAGGTCCAACAGCATAGTCTGCCATCTTTCTTCCCCAGAAATCACCCTCAGCAACAAGCAGATGTATACTTAGCTTGAGGCACCCCCACACAGCCGCACACCACCGCCCCACAGCACACCAGAGAGACCCAGGAGGACTGCACCCGCTGCCACCAGCACATCCAGGAGAGCCCAGCTATACTTGCTCTTTGCTGCCTGTAACCGAGGATCGTCAGAAGAGCTGCGCCGTCAGGAGCACACACCATTCCAAAGAGAAAGGAAAACGTCTGTAGCATGTTTTTACAGCAGCAGGGGACTCCAATATGGCTGCCGAGTAAACTCTAGAGGCCAAAACCACCTGCAGGGGATCGTGTACTACCGCAAATGGGCGCTCTGAGCTCTAGAGGGAAAGCTCCATAAGCCCAGCACATCCGTGACTATGGGAAAATGGCGGCGGTCTGCAGTAAAATAATGGCGGATCGCCGCATGGCGGCGAAAATTTGAAAAGGCGGCGCCAATGATTGGGTGCAGTGCGGGGGGGGGGTGGTGGGGGGGCCCTACCAGCGGCTACCCAGAAATTCGTCCGGAGGTCGTCAGTCCCCCCTCCGCCCCTGAAAGGGGGAAGGGAGGAACTCTCACTCACCACTCCTGTCGGGTGCAGCGGGTAGCCACCCAATAGCAGACCTTCCGCCCCTGCCTGGACGGGATGCTGCTGGCCAAGAAGTCGCCCAAACCAAATCGCAATCCGGGACTTGGGCACAGATGGGGGTCACCCCAGGCCGCCTGCGCGGAACGGGCACGATGCGGCGGGTCCCCATACCGCGGGACTGACTCACATCGGTCGGCCAGGCCGGGGAAAGTACAGAGTCTGAGCGACTCTCTATGCCCCGGCCGGCTTCTTGATAGCAGACTTCGTTGCTTGATAGAAGTAGTTGCAAAAAAGTAAAGAATAAAAGTAAAAGTAAAAAAGCGATCACAGTCCGGACCGCCAATCCCCTAAGGGAGCCAGGTCAACCCCTATTCAAACTAGGCATTGAAACTGGGGAGCTATGCTATGTGGAGGGTTTATGTGGGAAGAGAGGACGGCCCCATGGGAGGGGCCAGCTGTTCTTTTCCCTGCCTAGTTAACTCCTATTGGGACAAGCATAAACCCACAAGTCAATGAAGAGCTGCGTCTGTCAGTGAACGTAGGAGAAAATTGTGATTTAAATCGAGTTGATTTAAATCAAGCCTTTTTACTAGTGATTTAAATCATGATCCATGAATCCACCCTGCAGCCACCAGAATGACCAGAAGGCCTTCGCCCTCAATCCTTCACAGGCACCACAAAAAAGCTTGAGAAAAGGAAGGTATGGGCCCCACAGTGGCACTAGGACTACTGCGGCGTTTCCCTGAGGAACCTGCGACCTCGCCATGAACATCGTTATCTCCCTGTTGAACTGAACTTGCTGAATGAGCCGCGTACAAGCCTGTGCAAATGGAAATGCCTTGAAGGTGGACACCACTAGGCACAGAACCTGTATGCAAATTGCGAGAGAAGACTGACAGCAGCCGAGGAATCACGGCCTGTGGTTCCCAAAGTTTGACCAGAATATGAACAACCGTGGTCAACCTTTAATCCAGAGTGACCCAGATGATTCAATTTCCTAGCTGGGGATAGGGGGGGATTTTGGGTAGTTTGGACGTCATCCGAACCTTTGCAGGAATTATATCCGCACAAGGAGACTGAGGGCCTAAAAACCCCGAAACAGACAAACTCTGCCCCCCTTCTCTGATACTCCTAAAAGAATCATTTTGTGGATCCCCTTGATGATCACAAAGGAGGTCCACGAGGCTGGAAAACAGCGAAGATGTCCCCCTACCCCAGTTATGGGTGAGGGCAGACCTTCATTCTGAAGGGGTCTATTCTGCGGGCCTGGAGAAGCCAGCTCTAGGCTTACCAGACCAAGGTTGTTGGAACCTCCCTGTGAAGACTTGAGAGATACATTTCCCTTATCTGCAGGCCTGGGGGCACAAAATAATATTTTATGAGCTGAGGAGGGCACAACTTTGTGACAACGCCCCTTCCTTTCCCCCTCCCCGAGACATTCTTAATGATGTCATGGAGAGTAGCCCCAAACAGGCGATCACATTGAAAGGGCAGATCGATGAGAGCTTTCTTGGAGGCTTAGTCTGCAGACCAGTTCTTAAGCCACAGCTTAAAACGGAATTGCTAGTGGTTTTAAATAGTGACTTTGGTATAGGCGCTGCCAGATAGTGTACTAGTTGTGCTAATGTATCCAAAAAACATGCAAAAACAGTGTCTGCGGTGATACTGTGAATATAAATTAAGAGTATAGTGAATCACTCTGTGAGGTGAAGAAATGAGTCAAATTGAAACAAACCAAACAGAAACAACCTTCTGCCCGTGATTGTTTGCTCCGGCCGGGCTGCCGTTTCAAAAGGCCACCGGGTATTGTTCCTTTTCTTTTTCTTAATCCATGTATTTGAGTACATGCAAGGGAGAAAAAACACATATGCTGTGTATGGATTCTGTAAAGAAGCACCGCAGTGCTACTGTGACTTACTATGAGGTGAAGTCAGACGAGCGCTGGATGTTTCCACCAAGGGATCTCCGTATGTCTGCAGCTGCTATGGGTGAGCGTTGTGACGTCTCAGGCTCCACCTTACGTGTTTCGTCATCCGACGTCCTCGGAGGCGACGCCATGTTGCTACACCCGCGGCCTTATATACTTTCACAATTATTGAGTGATCAATCACTCTGTAGTTAGCGGCCATTTTTTGGAGATCGCTCACGCTCTTATTCATCATTCTTCAATAACATTACTAAAAACCTCCACCAGGTATTGGTGTGATTTAAAAACTTTATTCAAAAATAGTGTAAAATCGTGTAAAATGTATACTATATAAAATAATGTAATAATGAATGTATAAAGGAGGTTACTTTGTCCATGTTTGAACTCCTATATAAAACTTCATGGACTATGAGGTTGGGCGGATAGATGATGTTTATATAAATATATGTTGTTCACAAAAATTATTTTATGCAAAAAATTATTTTATTCAAAAAAAGGGGGGTTAAAAAGTATAAATTATATGCTGTGTAGGACATTGTAAATGTGTAGGGGAGATAGTGTGTGTCCATATTGTGGTGGATTTGAGGTGTGATATTTTGGGAAACTAATTGTTCGGAGGCATGCTGATTCCGAAGCATAGTAAACACTAAAACTTCAGACACTTTAACGTCGGCTATATAAAATATGAGGAATTTGAGGCATGATAGTTTGAAAGTCTGGTGAATTTGAGGCGTAATATTTTGAAAGCATAGTAATTTGGAGGCATGATGGTTATGAAGCATAGTAAACACCGGAAACTTCAAACGCTTAAACTTTTTTAGAGACATGGTGAAATGATAGTCCGTGTTCTAGTTTCAAGTATAAGGCTGAATATTCTAGCCTAATCATACGTTGAGGGCCTTATTAATACAGTAGAAGTTTTTGTTTCTTCAAAAATTATGGTAAAAATATGATAAAAACTTTTTTGATGAAAATTAAAAATTTTTTTATATATATATATATATATATATATCTGATAAAAGGCTATTAAATATGAAAGTGGAAAGGCCACGGATTGTGTAAATTATAAAAATATTGTAAAAAAATTATATGCTGAAAAAATGGATGTATCCAGTAAACATTTGGACAAAAACTGATGTTAATAGTTGGTCAAGAAGCAATTCAGATCTATATCTATATTTAGTCCGTCCGGCCTTAAAGTGTTCAAAGTATATATCCACTTGGTTTCGTTCTTGGAGATGGCAATGGTCCTATTGCCCCCTCTCCAATTTACTTTAATGTGATCAATTCCATAGAAGGTAGCCTTCGAGGGGTCTCTATTATGTGCTTCCCTGAAATGTTTGGACAGGCTATGGTTCCTAAAGCCCTTCCGAATGTTTTTAATATGTTCTCTAATTCTAATATGTAGGGGTCTAGTGGTTCTCCCTACATATTGGAGTTTGCAAGGGCAATCGATGATGTAGGTAACGAAGGAACTTGTGCAGGTGGATCAATTGATTGATTTTATACATCCTTCCTGTGGTAGAAGAGAAGAAATTTTCCTTTTTCTTTGGTTGTTTGGAGGTGACTCAACAGGGTAAACATTTCCCGCATTTGAAAAAGCCTTTTAACTCTGGGAATAGTTGGACCTGTTTTGGAGGATCTACAACATTATGAACTAGTCGGTTTCTTAGAGAGGGTGCTTTCCGGTATACGAAATTTGGTTTATCAGGTAAAAGATTCTTTAAGGTCCTGTCTGACTTTAGGATGGACCAATGTTTTTTTATAATTTTTTCAAACACTCTAAAATCCCTGTTGAATCCTGTAAGAAAGGCATATTCCATTTTGTTATTGTTTTTAGGTTTCTTCGCAAAGAGGGTAGTTCTGTCATATTGTGCCACTTCCTTTTTTATATTGTGTAGCGTCTTTTTCTTATATCCTTTTTCCTTAAATTTTCTTGTTAATATGTCTGCTTGGCTTATGTAATCTTCAACTCTCTTGCAGTTCCTCCGTAAACGTATGAACTGTCCTTTCGGTATGTTGCTGATCCATTTAGGATGATGGCAGCTATTGGTGGATATGTAGCCATTACGATCTGTTCTTTTGAAATAGGTTTTAGTATTCAAATTTTTTCCGTCTTTAAAGATCTGTAGGTCCAAATAATTGATGCTTTCCTGACTCCATGTCCCTGAGAAGGTGATCTCGTACTTGTTCTGATGAATCTCCTCTATGAATTTTTTCAAATCTCCTTCGTTTCCACTCCAGATCATCACTATATCATCGATATATCGTTTGTAGAACTTTAATTGTGGTCTTTGTACGTTGTAAATTTGTTCCTCCTCCCATTTGTTCATAAACGCATTTGCTACGCTTGGCGCATATTTGGCCCCCATCGCCACGCCTTTTCTCTGCACATAGTATTTTTTCTCATGCCAGAAGAAGTTGTGGCTCATTGCCAGTTCAAGCCCTTCTTTGAGATATTTTATTTGTTCCTGCTTCAATGCTGTGAAATTTTGGAGTGCCCATTCTGCTACTTCAAGTCCATCTTGTTGTTTAATGTTGGTATAAAGGGCGTTTACATCTATCGTAACCAGCCAATCATCCTCTTCAATCTCTAAATTCTTTAACTCCTCCATCAGATGGCTGCTGTCTTTAATGTATGATCTTCCATATTCGACTGTGGGTTGAAGAAAGACGTCCAAGTACTCTTCCAACCTGGAGAAAAGCGAATCTATTCCGCTAATAATCGGTCTACCAGGGGGTTTTTGTTGGTTCTTATGTACCTTTGGTAGGTAATATATCACTGGAATTTTTGCCGTGGAGGGTACCAGATATTTGGCTTCCCTACTGTTCAGAAACTCTTTTTTCTTTCCCTTCTCAACATATGCCTCCAGTTTCTTTTTATATTTGTTTGTGGGATATTGTTTAAGGACTTCATATGTGTCTTTCTCCTTGAGTAGGTTTTCCATCTCCTCTTTGTAGTCAGCCTTGTTTAAAATCACTAGCCCACCTCCCTTGTCTGCTGGGCGTATGACAACATTCTTTTTGCTTTCAAGGTTTTTTATGATTGCTTCCAGATCTTGTTTTTTGTGCCTCTTAGTTTTCATTTTATTCAAATCATTTTCAACCATTGTTTTAAAAACTTCCAAACTATTATTTCCCGGACATTTTGGGTTGAACGTTGACCGATTCCTCAGGTTTGTATGTTTATGCGTTTCTTCTTCTACCTCTCGTTTTTTGGTTTGTTTTCTTGCGAAAAAAATTTTTATATTCAACTTCCGTATCAATTTTTGTAAGTCTATGAATGTCTCAAATTTATTCAGCGGTTTATCAGGTGCGTGTTTCAATCCTAAGTCCAAAACCTTCAATTCCTCCTCCGTAAAAACAATGTCGCTGAGGTTAAAAATGCCTGATCCTAGTATTCTCTTCTTCTTTTCTTTTCTCTTCCTTCCCCCTCGTTTACCCCGTTTCCGTTTCTTCCTCCCCAGTCCATAGATCTGTGTGGGTTGGGGGATTCCGGTCTGTTCCTCACTCTCCAGGTCCCCCATGTCACTTCCCTCTGTGGTGGTGGATAGGATGGTCTGGCGTTGTAACTTGTTTCTTCTTTTTGATATCTTGGGGGGTGATGATATACTTCCTCTCTTGGGTGCCTTGGAGGACCCCAAGGTCGGTAGGGGAGGCTTTTCTTTATCTCCCCGATTCACTGAATAGCACTCAGCACTTTTTTTCCACATTAAATATTATATGACACATCACGCAAATTTTTTACATACACACACCACCGCCAGCGCCAAAATTGTCTTTTTATAAGAAAATTCACAGCTTAAAACGGAATGCTTGGACAGCATAAGAGCCGCATCCAAAGATGCATCACATACAAACTGTAGCCCCTGGACCAACTGGTCCATCAGATCAATGTAAGCAGAGGGAACATTCTCATTCCCCAGACCCTGGTGCAAAAGCTTGGTCCATTCAGTTAGAGTCTGAGACACCAGAGCCAAGGCCAGGACTGGTCAGAATTCTGAACCTGCCATAGTAAACATGCTGCGCCACAGACTACACTTTCCTATCGGCCACATCCTACATCTCACATACTGTAGTAACAATTGCATCCACCATCGTTTTTTCCTTCGCTGCTCAGGCCCGTGGTCGAGTCATCCTCACTATCGGACTGATCAGGGAGCGCAGTATCAAGTCCCACTGGACGAGTCACGTCCACAGCGGCCTCAGACTCAGAAGAGACAGACTGAGCAGGAGAAGGGGAAGGACGCTGCCTGCGAGGCCTTTGCTCACAAGCCACTTCCACCCAGGATACCAAGGACTCTAGGACAGCTGTCAGCGCATGGGGAGTAATGGGGAGCTGGAGTTCCGAGGGACCTGGCACCTCCATGAGGGGGACAGAGGGGGAGATGTGACCCTGAGGCTCCATAGGATAGAGGGAGACCCCACAGCATGAAAAACATTTTGGCACAGCTATGGACCGCCCCCACACTGGGGGGGGGGGGGCAGACAGATCCCCAAGGACTCACCACTACCAGCTGGAGGAGCTCCATAAGTTTGGACCCAGCAGCTCGCCATGTGCGCTAGCAGTCCCTATATCTGGGAGTAGGAAGAGGAGGGCCCGGAAGCCCAGGCACCGCCATATGGCTTCGCCTATCTCCAGCATCATCCCGGAGCAAGGGAAAATGGTCATCATGATGTCACGGACTACCAAAACATGCCCACCGCCCGAAGAACAAACAAAACCAAGTGAAAATGGCCGCCGCGATGTCACGGTCCACACAAACATGGCCCGCCAGCCGGAGACCAAACCAAGGGAAAATGCCCACCGAACGCTGCCAAATGCTGGCAGCTATCTGACTGAACCACACAGGAGACTCTAACCAACTGCACTGTGCCCCCTGCACTGGGACTCCCCAACTGAACCCAGGTACAACACCCCACACCACATGAGCCCCCCAGGAAACATACACAGAAGGGGGAATGGAGAGGGGGCTGGGGAATCCCAGCTTAACTGAGGTATTAAAATTGGAGGGAAATTCTGACCATCCCTGGAGCGTACCCACGTCCACCCCACCCCACATAAAAGGAGAGGAGAGGAGGGACTGTATTTACCACTCTATGGATGCGGGTATCGCTCAAGACAGAACCTCTCACCACCGTAGAGGGGGCTGTCAGCCAGGGAAATGCTGCGACTCATACCAGAGCCTGGTCGTATGCGATCCTGCAAGACGTTTAGCCAGCGGGCCAGACTGGGGAGACCACTGGCTCTAGATTATCCAGCCCTTCGCCCAGCCCGGCAGTTGATTGTAGATCTCCAAGGAGAAAAAAAAAGCAAAAGGTGCATCAAAGGAAAAGAAAAGAAAAATTGCTAGGAGCAAAAGATCTCAGCAGGCAGCCTAGGTCTTTACTCCTGACTAGACAGAAACAAACTGAATTCCTATAGCAGAGAGGGGGTTATATAGCAGCTGAGGACGGCCCATGGCGGTAGGAAAGATTTTTGTTCTGTCTAGTCCTACTCCTGCAGAAGGAGATATAACCCTATAGTCAGGATTAGTGGAGCGCTGTGTCCGTTGATAAACTAAAGAGAAAACTGAGGTTCAGCAACCAGGTGTTGCTGGTGACTTAGGTTGCTTTTCTGTTGCACCTAGCATTATCCTGCAGGGGGCTACCCACACATAATGAATAAAGCTGTGTTCATCAATGAATGATAGAGAAATTGACTTAAGACCCATTAACTTATACAGGGATGTTCAATTCCTATCATCCGCAGTTCCAGGGGTGCCGGGCTCTGTGGTTTTTTTTTTTCTGTTACACGTAGCCCTGCTGCAGGCAAGCAGCAGGGTTTAGAGCCGACAGTTGTCTCTCTTACAAAAGTGATTCAAGCCACTGGATCCCTTTTACAGACTGCAGGAGGGGACATCCTCCCCTCCTGCTTATTTCCGTGGTCTGTCCTGAGGCCTATGTTAAATCACCCTGCTTGGCGGAGGCGCTCTCCGGTCCAGGCCCACCCCCCATTGGCAGAGCAGACAAGTGTTTTCCACATGGCTGCCCAGGCCGGATGTCGTTCTTCTGGTGAGCTACTGGAAACTGGGGGCTAGGTCACCCTGCCATACTACAACACCTCCGCCAGCTACCTACTGACCTCCAACTCCTTCTCCATGGCCACCACGCCAATCTCTAACAGCACTGACAATGTTCAAGGGCCCACCGTGCCAGAGGCGGCCAGCACCCCCTAGATGTCAACCACCTACCCCCCCAACCATACCACCCACCATCCTATCCACTGATCGGCTGCCACGACCCCCTGACTTCAACGCCTGCCAGACAGCACTGGAGGTGAGATCCGATCATAGCTATCTGCACTTTAGTATATATTTTTAATTTTATTTATATTCACATTTTCTTGCAGATTATTTTACGTATTTTAATTTTAATTTTTTGTTGTATTTTATTTTTATAAAATATTCATTGTTATTAATATTTTTATTTTCTTCTACTCATATTTGTATTTATTTTTGTTGTTTGTAATCTGATCATTGTAAGATATATTATGTATATGCATTATATATATGCATTCCACATTGTACAGACGTAAAACGACGGCAGCTGGTCCTCAAGTGGTTAAAGACCATAAAGAGTACCTGTCACAAGGATGTTTACATTACTTGTGACAGCAATAAGATCAAAAAAGAAAAAAATTAAAACAATAGTGTAAAAATAAATGAACTTTATTATTTTATTTTTTTTTTTAAAGAACCCCCCCCCCCCGTGCTCGCATGCAAAGGCGAAACGTACACGTCAGTCAAACATGTACACAAGCGATCATCCCGCAAATGTGAGGTATCGTCATGAACGTCAGATCATGGGCAGTAATTCTAGCACCAGACCCCCTGTGTAATTTAAATGTGGTAACCTGTAAAGGCTTTAAAAAGTCACCTATGGATAGTAAAATTTACGCCATTTGTTGTCGCTGTACTGGCTTGTGCAGTTTTAAGTCATGACATGTTTGGTATTTACTTGGTGTAACAGATTTTATCTAATTTTACCATAAAACAATGTCATGTATTGTGTTTTTTATTAATATTCACAAAAAGTGTATTTTTTCAAAAAAAAATTTTTTATACATACCTGTAAAATCCATTTCTTTTGAAGGACATTACAGGACACCGAGCAGGCTATATATTCTATACATACTGGGTTATATGCCTCATATGGGTGAATGGACACTGGTAATCAAAAAAACAACATGAAGTTCCTCCTCCTATATAACCCCTCCCACACTGGGAGCACTTCAGTTCTGTAGCAAGCAATGAACTCCAACAAGGCAGAGAGGGGAGAGACCTATGTGCCCCGTGATTTCCTTAGAAAGAAATGGATTTTACAGGTAAGTATGTATAAAAAAAATTCAATTTTCTTTCTCGGACATCACGGGACACAGAGTTACCCCTTGTAGACAAGTCCTGGTCAAGGAGTGAGAAGCCAAGGGCCTCTAGAGAGATATATGGACAACGCAGAAACATGTCCTTTGACAAAACCAGCTTCAATCTCATAATTCCGAGGTTGCCATTTGCTGGCCTCACACCACGCAATGTGAGCCTTCCAGACCCTGTGATAAATCTTCCTGGTGACTAGCTTTTTAGCGTTTACCATTGTAGATAACACAGGGCCCAAAAACCCCAGGCGAGTGTAACGCACCACACTCCGGTCGTTTACCGTTGGAGCCTTAATACTCTAACTTCGACCAAAACAGTTTCCTGTACAAAGACGCAACAGGTATATAGAGAGATCTCCGGGAACCGAAGAGTGAGGAACTGGTCCTGAACAGATGTTCCCCATTGAGACACAGGGCACTACAGGCTCTTTCTTTTAACTTAAAAAAAATATGTATGAATGGACATTTTAGGTAAAGAAAGATTCCTTTAGTGCCCCGTGTATCCAGAGAGGGGAGAGACGGAACAACCTCAAGTAACGAACGATGTCTTGACTTCACGAGGGTCACACCCTCCCCAATATATCCTCCTCCTTGAAGTACAACAAAAAAACTAATGGTCAC
>BLSH010402107.1:130469-143180 GCA_018402905.1 Glandirana rugosa | reverse complement strand
AGGGAGGCATACGGCCCCCCTGGAGCATGGGGCCCACTTGCAATCGCAACCCTTGCAACCCCTATCGTTACATCCCTGCAACATACTCTTTCATATCTCGGATCCTAGGATAACACTGCTGATTGTGATAGAGGAATTAGGCCAGTATGGGAAAATCTCAAACTTCAGGAAGTTATAAAGATACAGAATGTGATGAAGGGGAAGACAAAAATGGGGAAGCATGCCACTAGATATATGGAGGTACACACAAGTATTGCACGTTGTACAGTCGTTACCACAACCGCTACGAGCAAAAGAAAAAATGAGACCAACAGAGAAATTGTTTAGTTCCCCTTTATGCACAAAGCAAAGTATATCCAAAATATATAAGTTATTAGTGAATGAAGTAGAACCTGAATATCCGCCATATTTAAGTAAATGGGAACAGGAATTAGGGGCAACACAAGATGAAGAAAAAAAAGAAGAAGGTCCTGAGATTGCCATGCTTTTCATCGATTGACACCAAGACAACAGAAATGTGTTTTAAGCTCTTTGCTAGATGGTATATTACAGGTATATGCAATTAGCGGACCTCCAGCTGTTGCAGAACTACAAGTCCCATGAGGCATAGCAAGACTCTGACAGCCACAAGCATGACACCCAGAGGCTGAGGCCTGATGGGACTTGTAGTTTTGCAATAGCTGGAGATCCGCTAATTGCATATCCCTGGTATATTACGTCACAGAGAGTGTAAAATATTGACACTTTGGACATTTTCACCTATAGGTGTACTCACTTTTGTTGCCAGTGATTTAGACATTAATGGCTGAGTGTTGAGTTATTTTGAAGGGACAGCAAATTTAAACTGTTTTGACAAGTAATTTGCTAAAAAATGAAAACATTTTCTTTATACATACTTACCTGTAAAAATCCATTTCTTTCAAAGGACATCACGGGACACAGAGCAGGCTATATATTCTATACATACTGGGTTATACGCCACCTATAGGTGAATGGACACTGGTAATAAAATAAAAAACAAACAGGAAGTTCCCCTTCCTATATAATCCCTCGCACACTGGGAGCACTTCAGTTTTGTAGCAAGCAATGAACTCCACAAAGACACAGAGGGGAGGGACCTCTGTGTCCGGTGATATCCTTCAAAAGAAAAGGATTTTACAGGTAAGTATGTATAAAAAATCCAATTTTCTTTCTCGGACATCATGGGACAAAGAGCAGGCTATATATTCTATACATACTGGGACGTCCCAGAGCAATGCCTGAGGGGAAGGAGACAAAATTTCAATTAAATTGCAGCCCTTAATATGCTGTGGCCAAAAAGCAGAATCCTCAGCTGTTCTAACATCCACCTGATAAAATCTTGTGAATGTATGTACTGAGGACCATGTAGCGGCCTCATAATCTGTGCCACTGACGTCTTGTGACAGAAGCCCAGGAGGTCCCTATCTCCTGGTGGAAAGAGCTCTCACCCTGAATAGGGAGCTCTCCCCCTTTAACCATAAGTTTGAGTAATCAGCTGGCTAATCCAATGTGAAAACAGCTGTCTTGGATGCTGCCCGACCCTTCCTAGGGCCTTCAGGCAACAAAAAATACTGATGTCTGCAGATCTCTTCAGATAGATCTTAACAGCACGCACCACATGTTGAGAGTGCAATGGTCTCTCCTCCGGTGAGGAGGGCTGAGAATAAAAAGAAGTAATATAATATCTTCATTGAGATGAAAGGCCTTCCTTCGGTAGGAACGATGGAAGAGGCCGCAACACCACCTTTTCCTTTTGTAATCTCAAGTCTGGCTCTTTACATGAAAGAGCTGCCAACTCCGAAACCCCTCTGGCTGGGGTGATGGCAAAAAGAAAGATTTGTTTCCTTGTCAAAAAGACCAAGGAAATCTCACTAATAGGTTCAAAAGGCAGCATGTGCAGCACTGACAAAACAAAATTCAAATCCCCTGGACAGGGAGGCAATCTAACTGGCGGTAACAGCCGAGTTACCCCTTGTAGACAAGTCCTGATCAAGTGAGTGAGAAGCCAAGGCCTCTGAAAATATATGTACAAGGCAGAAACTTGTCCTTTGACAAAACCAGATTCAATCCCATGGACAGGGAGGAAATCTAAAAGGTGGTAACAGATGAGTTACCTCTTGAAGAAAGGTTCTGATTAAGGAGCGAGAAGTCAAAGGCTTCTGAAAACATATGGACAAGGCAGAAACCTGTCCTTTGCTTGTAATCAAAACCAGCTTTAAGTCTACTCCTGCTTGAAGAAAGGCTAGCATTTTACCAATCACCTACTTGCTGGAATGCCATTTCCTGGCTTCACACTACGCAATGTGTGCCTTCCAGACCCTGTGATAAATCTTCCTGGTGACTAGCTTTTTAGCGTTTACCATTGTAGATAACACAGGGCCCAAAAACCCCAGGATCTCTCAATACCGTGGCTTCAATTTAAACAAAGGGGGAATGGTTATGCGCTGCTAGGTGATAAGAAGTAGGTTGCTGCTTCCACCGAATGTGTATCACACAAGAATAATGATAATACTTGAGAGGTGCGGATGCGCTACCAATATATATGCAATGTATAGTGTCCCAAACAATATTAACAGTTCGGTCCTGGTATGATGAATGGTACAGAAAAAATGCTATGCAGAGAATATATGCAAGATAAAAAAACAAAAAAATAACTGGATAGATGGTACATTACACGTATTATTAATAAAATTAAGAATAAGGTTTCACCCCTTAGTGAACATAAAGTGCTAAGTGCTAAAATATTAAGGTGCATAAATTACATAAACAGTTCATTTCCATAATCAATGAATGATTCAAATGGACTTTATAAATGATGTTGTAAATAGTCCAATGTGTCTAGGGTCCCCTTAGATCTGTGCCAAATAGAATTTTAATCCCTGTGACTTTAATCCAAAAACGGTGCAGCGTGCTCCCTCCACCAGGTGAATTGGGCGCTCACCTCAATTAGCGAACCCCACTCGGGTCAATTCAGTGTTAGGAAGTAAACTCCTTCGATTTCCTGGGTAAATGAACTTAATTGGAAATGATCCCTTCCGAGTGCTAATCACACAAAAAACCTGGATAAAAGTGCTAACCGCACAAAATAAATCATTCCCAAATGCAAGCACCGCTGGGTGTGGGAAACTTCACTAGACCAGGGTTGGTAGTATAGGTACACCGCAGCTCTCAGGCAAGCATGTAAAAAGAAAAAACTTAACATAGTGCAGTATGTTCAGCAAATAGTGAATAAACCATGCCACCCCTTCAAAAAATGACTCACATTTTATTTAAAATTTACCAGCATAAAAACAAATAGTTAAATGACATCTCACGTCAGAAAACAGGATACCACCGCCAGGCTATGCCTCTACATGATAAGGCTTCCTGGCGTCATCTAGAGTCAACCGAGCGGGTGTAATGGGGTGTACTTTATAGATCATTGTGCTAATTATCTACTGCAGCTGTTCGTACTTCTGATAACAACGCACATGCGCGATCAATGCACTCCGATTGGTAGGACCATAATGACGTAATTCCGTGTGATCCAAAAGTGTATCGGCCAATACGGCAGTATGGATAATTCAGATAGCGCATGTGCGATAGCAATAACTGTGGCCATTTTGATGTAGCCTTCTAGATTAAGAAGCGGCCAATGGGGCCGTAATGAATTGCATCATTCGCACATTCGCGGTATCAATGCAAGCGGCCATTAAAGTGTGGTCTACAGATTAAGTAGAAAGCTGTGTGAGCATTGGTGACAATGGTTTGAACGGGGGTCACTAGAAATAGCAATGGTTTAAACGGGGGTCGCGAGAACTAGCAATATTAGTCTAAATAGGAGGTGAACTTACTAGCATCTACACAACCTACACAACAACTTAAGCTTTATAAAAGATTAATTGATGATGTATTAATATAGAATGGCAAGGAAGAAGACCTATTATAGTATTTGAATCATCTTAGCTCAAACGACAGAAACATCTCATTTACCTGGGAAATAAATCAATAACAGATCAATTTCCTAGATCTTACCATCTCTGTGGTTGGGGGCACATTTCAAACCAAGACGTATTTTAAAAACGGTAGATAGAAACGGTTATATACCAGCTGCTATTATGCACCGTGGTTACTCAACATCACCAAAGGCCAATTTATGCGGTTAAAAAGAAACTGCACTGAACAGAAGGACTATAGAGAACAAGTGGTAATGATTGGGAATAGATTTGTCCAAAAAGGATACCAAGAGCATTATATCAAACAGATGAGGTAGATCAACTAGATCGACAATCATTAATTGAGGACAAAGAAATAAGTAAAACGTATAAAGACAATTTACCCATCATTCTGAATTATGAAACACAACATAAACAGATTGAAAAAATCTTTAGAAGACATTGGGCGGTACGCGGTACTCAAAACTGATAAACATCTCAAACAGATCTTGCCAGAGAAACCCAAATTCACATATAGGAAAAGGCCCCCTCCTTGAGAGAGAAGTTAGCTAAGAATGTAGTAAATCCAACTAGGGGACCTGGTTTCAAATTTTTCACAGGGAAGGGATTTTACCCATGTAGACCCATGTAGGCGTGTATGAAAACGGAGAAAAAGAATTTGAAAAGAGAAAAATGTCTGGCAAAAACCACTGGAAAAGCTTATAACATCAAAGACTTCATAACATATAAAAACGGAAGGGGTTGTTTATGCCCTGGAATGCCCATGTAATATCCAATATATAGGAAGAACCAAGCGTCCAATGTGGAAGCGCATTAGAGAGCACATTCAAAACATCAGCAAAGGGTATCTGAAACATAGTGTATCGAAACACTACTCCATCCATCACAATAAAGACCCTTCGTCTCTCAGATTTTGGGCTTTTGAAAAGTATCATCCCCATTGGAGAGGCAGTAATAAGGTTATTAGCAATAACAGGTGTGCAGTGCTTCAACAGGGAACGAGCACTAGATCCAAAAGGTAGTCCCAAATCCACCTAGTGGGTGCACAGACCAAGACGTTCCTCAAACATCCATATCATGAATATATACAGAAGGTCGG
Organism: Glandirana rugosa; assembly: GCA_018402905.1. Lineage (NCBI taxonomy): Eukaryota > Metazoa > Chordata > Amphibia > Anura > Ranidae > Glandirana > Glandirana rugosa. Next base: position 138,125 of record BLSH010402107.1, on the reverse strand, counting down.
CACTCCAAAACTCCAATGCAGTACATTTATTAATAAGTGCAGAGATGATACAGGAACAGCAGACGCGTTTTGGCGGGACAGCTAGCTGTGACCAATAAGGTTACTACCCTCAGCGAGCGTGATTCATTCTGGATCTATGAAAAGCAAATCCTCCAGCCAACAGGACATAATGTGGACTTTAATGTGAATGGTTGCATCTAACTATTAGATTAGAATTAGACTTGGCCTCTGGAGATAGGGTATATTACTTACCACTATACCACTAGGGAAGATATCCCCATAGGTTGTATAGTTATCTCCACGCTAATTAAGGCGGTACCCTCTAGTTAGAATTTTTCCTTTTCTTTTATTCCAACATTAGGGACGTTCACATTGTACTCTTGCTTAACAATTAGAGCACCTATGATCTATTAAAAACTCCATTCTTACACGTGGATATTAAATGATCCCATTGAGTTTGTTCCTCCTATAGTTTTGCACAGTGTACCTTTATAAGTGATCACACACAATTGATTGCCTCTTCCTCTGTATGTGTACAGTGTATACCTCTATTTTGATCATTAAGGTTATTGGTTGTATTTCATTCTTTACATGGTAACTGAAGGGGTGGTATTATATTGGTACTCTGTATTCACGTTCGGGTTATTCCTGTTATTTTTAAACCATCACTCGTAATTAATCTAGGTATTAACCCCCTCCCCCCGTTTTTTTACGCCCAGGACAAGTAGGTATTTCTTCGGAGCACCTAAAATTGTAGCTTAATTATCCATTTACTTAGTACCCTTGATTGGTTCATTTAGCTATCTAAGTGTTTGATCTTCCCATACATAGTGATTTTGTGTTATCAAATAATTATCTGTAGTTTTAACAGAATCATTTCACACTTATCAGATAGGCACTTTTACAGGGGGGTTCCCCTCTTTAATTGAATTATCACATTAGTAAGTTCACCTCCTATTTAGACTAATATTGCTAGTTCTAGTGACCGCCATTTAAACCATTGCTATTTCTAGTTACCCCCTTTCAAACCATTATCACCAATGCTCACACTGCTTTCTACTTAATCTGTAGACCACACTTTAATGACCGCTTGCATTGATACAATTCATTACGGCCGCATTGGCCGCTTCTTAATCTAGAAGGCTACATCAAAATGGCCGCAGTTACGGCTATCGCGCATGCGCGATCCGAATTACCCATGCGGCCGTATTGGCCGCTACACTATTGGATCACACGGAATTACGTCAATATGGTCCTACCAATTGGAGTGCATCGATCGCGCATGCGCGTTATCATCAGAAATACAAACAGCTGCAGTAGACAATTAGCACAATGATCTATAAAATCCACCCCATTACACCCGCTCGGCTTGACTCCAGACGAAGCCACAACAGCGCAACATGTAGAGGCGTAGCCTGGCGGTGGTATCCTGTTTTCTGACGTGAGATGTCATTTAACTATTTGTTTTTATGCTGGTAAATTTTAAATAAAATGTGAGCAATTTTTTGAAGGGGTGGCATGGTTTATTCACCATCTGCTGAACATACTGCAGCACTATGTTAAGTTTTTTCTTTCTACATGCTTGCCTGAGAGCTGCGGTTTACCTATAGTACCAACCCTGGTCTATTGAAGTTTCCCACATGCAGCGGTGCTTGCATTTTGGAATGATTTAACCCATTCTTGTGCGGTTAGCACTTTGAACTAGTTCTGGTGCGGTTAGCACTTTTATCCAGGTTTTTTGTGCGATTAGTACTTGGAAGGGATCATTTCCAATTAAGTTAATTTACCCAGGAAATCGAAGTAGTTTACTTCCTAAATCTGAATTCACCCGAGTGGGGGTCGCTAATTGAGGTGAGCGCCCAATTCACCTGGTGGAGGGAGCACGCTGCACCATTTTTGGATTAAAGTCACAGGGATTAAAATTCTATTTGGCACAGATCTAAGGGGACCCTTGGTCCCTAAACACATTGGACTATTTACAACTTCATTTATAAATTCTATTTCAATAATTCATTGATTATGGAAATGAACTGTTTATGTAATTTATGCACCTTAATATTTTAGCACTTAATGTTAACTAAGGGGTGAAACATTATTATAAATTTTTTAAAAATACGTGTAAAATGTACCATCTATACAGTTATTTTTTTATGTTTTTTTATCTTGCATATATTCTCTATATATATTTTTTTCTGTACCATTCATCATACCAGGACCATGGCTTCAATTGCCATGCCATCACCTTAGCGCACATAAATTCGGGTGGAATATAGGACCCTGAGAAAGTAGATTGCATCGGACCAGAAGCTGCCAAGGCCCGTCTGCCATTAACTTGATTATCTCTGGGTAGCAAGGTCTCCTGGCCCAATCTGGCACCACCAGAATGACTGTCTCCGCCTCATCACAAATTTTTCGCAAGGGATTCTGTAGCAGAGAGATTGGGGGAAAGGCATAAATCAAGGAGAACTGGGCTCATGGAATTACCAGAGCCCCTACTCATATAGCACAAGAATCCCCTGCTCGGGACACAAACAGCTGGACTTTGTTGTTGAATCGGGATGCCAGTAGATCAACCTCAGGTGTCCCCCAGCGCAGGCAAATTTCCCGAAACACTTCGGGCTGTAGTGACCACTCTCCCGGGTGTTTCTGTTGGCAGCTGATAAGTCCGCCTGGGATGTGAACTGCAGATATTCTAGAGACTGAACTGGGTCTAGTAAGGAATACCCTACATACATCACCCAAACCCTGCTTCTCAGGATTGTTAGGGTCACATTCTGCCCGAGTCTGCACCAAGACTGATCTCTGAGCAAGAGGTTGTCCAGGCATCCCATTATTAGGACCCTCTGCGACCCTAGAAGGCCCATCACTGGAGCCAGAATCTTTATGAAGATTCGGGGAGCTATTGCAATCCTGAATGGCAGAGCCAGACCTGGTAGCGTCGTTCCTCTATCGAAAAACGCAGAATACCTCTGATGCGGTAGCAAAATTGGCGCAGGCAAATATGCATCTTTGATGTCTATTGATGCCAAAAAATCTCCTTCCTGGAGAGAGGCAATCATTGAGCGGATTGAATCAATGGAACGGCCATACCACAAGAAATTGGTTTAGGATCTTGAGATCCTAGAATAGGCCTTACCTCCCCATTTTGCCTTTGGACCGTAATAGGTTCGACCAGTAAGCAAGCAGGCATGTGTTTATGCAAAACGTGCCTAAGTAAGCATGCTTTTTTTTATGCACAACATGCATTCATAGGCATCAGGTGTCTCCGCATCATGCGTGCTATGCAGAGAGGCGCCCATACAGACACAAGTCTCAATGCGACACAGACCCATGGGACACAGGCCCACGCGACACGAGTCTCTATGCGACACGAGTCTCTATGCGACACGAGTCTCTATGCGACACGAGTCTCTATGCGACACGAGTCTCTATGCGACACGAGTCTCTATGCGACACAAGCCTGTATGCGACCCGAGTCTTATGCGACATGTGTCACCTTGCAACCCCGTGTTTTAGCCCACGTGTGTTTTAACAACCATGTTTAACAAAGGTGTTTTAAGCAAACGAGCGTTTAAGCAAACAAATGCTCCTGCAAACATACATTTAGGCAGACGTGCTTTTTTAGCAACCATGCATTTAAGCCAGTTTGCAAGCATGCCCCTGTTCAACTGCAACCGGGCTCAAGCAGGATGAGCAAAGCACATATGCATCCAATGCGGCCTCTATGCTGCTTCAGAACAGTAAAAATAAATAATCCCGGATACCCAGCCAAGGAAAAAGGGATTTTATTAAAACTTAGCATAAAATCCTTTTCTCTGAGTTCACTGACAGACGCAGCCCTTTATAGACAAGTGGGGTTTATGCTCATCCTACTAGGAGTAGACTATGCAAAAAAGCAAAAGGATAGGCTGGCCCCTCCCAGGGGGCCGTCCTCACTTCAGCATATAATCCCCCTGCAGTGCACAGCATATCAGTTCGTAACAAGCCGTACAAACTCAATACAGAGGGGTGGGTGCTGCGTCTGTCAGTGATCTCAGAGAAAAGGATTTTACAGTAAGTTTTAATAAAATCCCTTTTTCTCTTACATTCACTGACAGACGCAGCCCTCAATAGACAAGTGGGGATGTCCCAAAGCTGTGTCAGTCAAGAGGGGTGGGCAAGCAAACAACTGTACCCAACAGAATCCTCTTAGGAGGCGCCAGCCACGCCTACACCGCCGCCTGCAAAACTTTGCGGCCAAAAGCAGCATCCGCAGATGCTGAAACATCAACTTAGTAAAATTTAGTAAACATGTGCACCAAGGCCCAAGTAGCCGCCTCGCACACCTGTGACACCGAAGCCTGATGTCTGAAAGCCCAGGAAGTGCTAACTGCCCTGGTGGAATGAGCCGTGACTGGAAAAGGGGATACTTTGCCCCGAACAGTATTCGCATGAGTCACGGTCTGTCTGATCCAAACGGGAAACCATAGCCGACGAGGCCGCCAAGCCTTTGCGCGGACCTTCCGTCAGCGCAAACTGCAGCAGACTTCCGTAAGGAAGCTGTAGCCGCCAAATACACCCGCAAAGCCCACACGACACCCAATGAATGTAACTCAAATTCCTTAGGATGCGATAGATGCAGACATAATGAAGGAATAACAACATCTTCATTAACGTGAAAAGAAGAGACCACCTTCGGTAGAAATGAAGGAGAAGGGCGCAAGACCGCCTTGTCCTTGTGAAGGACAATGTAAGTAGACTTGCAGGACAACGCTGCCATCTCAGACACCCGCCTAGCGGATGTAATGGCCACCAAAAACGCAACTATCTGCGACAGCAATTGTAAGGGGATAACCCTGATCTTCTCATATGGCGGTTTCTGCAGCACAGAAAAACCAAATTCAAATCCCACGGTGCCAAGGGCGACCGTACCTGAGGAGCCACATGGCGCACACCTTGTACAAATGTACGAATCAACGAATCAACAAATGTGACGCCAAAGGCCGCTGAAAAAGAATCGCCAGAGCCGAAATCTGACCCTTGAGAGCACTCAGTGCCAACTTTTTATCCAGGCCCAGCTGCAAAAAAGCCAGCACCCTGGACACCACGTAAGAGCAAGGGTTCCAACCCTCCGCCTCACACCAGGCGATATAGACCTTCCAGGTCTGATGATAAATCTTGCGCGAATTACCTTGCGCGCCTTAAGCATGGTAGGGATCACGGAGTCAGACACCCCTATCCCTCAACACCTGGGACTCAATAGCCAAGCCGTCAAAACCAGCGAGGGTAAAGCAGGGTGCAGGATGGGTCCCTGTGACAGTAGGTCTTCACGTAGCGGGAGACGCCAGGGAACATCTGTTACCATCCGCACCACGTCGGCGTACCAAGGACTCTGAGGCCAATCCGGAGCCACCAGGATTGTTGGAATCCCTTCCTCTGCTATTCTGCGCAGTCACCGCAGAAGAAGCTTGATCGGAGGAAAGGCGTACAGGAGCCGATACCGACTCCAATTTGCTACTAATGCGTCCGTGGCGACTGCTTGTTCTGCACACAAAGGTCTGCACCTTGTGATTGAACCTGGATGCCATTAGGACCACGTCTGGCGTGCCCCACTTGTGGCAAATCTGGTGGAACACCTCTGGATGTAGGGACCATTCCCCCTGATCCAGTGTCTGGCGACTGAAAGTCCGCCTGCCAGTTTTCTAATGTAAATGGCGGAGATTGCCAGCACGTGAATTTCTGCCCATCTCAGAATGAGAGCCGCTTCCGCAGCTGCTGCCAAGCTCCTTGTTCCCCCATGATGGTTCACATATGCCACTGCTGTGGCATTGTCCGACTGAATCCGAATCGGGAGGCCGCGCAGCCTTGCCGACCAGGGGAAGAGACAGAGCCTGATCGCCCTCAGCTCAAACACACTTATCGGAAGGCGAGATTCCTGCACCGACCCAACGTCCCTGAGCAGACAACTGCCCCAGGACCCCTCCCCAGCCCGAAAGGCTGGCGTCCGTCTTTACTATCGACCAGTTCAGGGGGAGAAAAGACTTCTCCAGCTTTAGGGCCGGGGCCGAAGCCACCATGTCAACGATCCTCTGGTCTGGTGATCCAACCTGATCAGCCTGTCCAGGGACAGCGATGACTTGTCCCATCGTGACAGAATCGCTCTCTGTAGAAGCCGAGTGTGACTCTGGGCGTAAGCTATTGCCTCGGAGGCTGAAACCATGAGCCCCAACATCCCCATACAGCACCGTAAGGAGGACCACTGGCGTGACAGCCGGGTTCGCACCGCCGCTTGTAATGTCAGTAACTTGACCAGAGGTAGGAACACCCTCACCTGCTCCGTGTCCAGAATCAGACCCAGATATTCCAGGCGACAGGACGGGATCAAAGTAGGAAAATTGACATATGACCGCCAGTCAGAGGGTCTGCACTGCCTGTGCTATCCACGCTGTCCAGAATGAAAGAGGAAGTGTCTGCAGAGAAATCACGTTTTTTCTCCTTCCAGGCATATCCCAAAATGGCCACCGGGCAGACACAAGAGGCCCAAGCCTGATTATACAGGGCGAGATTATGGCAAAATGCCCGACGGTCGAAATTAGGGGCCAAAATACACAGCAAAATGGCCACGGCTACAGCAAAATGGCGGCGATCCGCTGCAAAATGGCGGCGGATCGCCACATGGCAATTTTAAACGGCGCAGGGTGCGGTGCGGGGGGGTGATATGAGGGGGGTGAGGTCACCCAGGGGAGGCCTAAGCCCCAAAAAAGACCCTCCACCGGCCAGCTATCCGCAGTTTTTTTTTTCCGCCCAGTTGCCCCCCTCCACGCCCCTAGGGGGGGTCACTCACCAGTCCAACGAGCGTAGGGGTAGCCACCCGGTTGCTGACCTTCCTCCCACTGCGAAGAGGGATGCTGCAGTTCAAGGCCTCTGGACAGGAACAGAGTCCGGTCACTGGGTGCAAGTGGGGATCATCCACTGGCCGCCCGCCCGGAACGGGCACGATGCGGCGGACCCCGCCAAGGCTAAGGGTAGCTCGCATCCGTCAGCCATGCTGGGGAAAGTTCAGGATTTCTATATATCCTCTATGCCCCAGCCAGCTTCTTGATAGCAGTTTTCATCAGATAGCTTGAGAAAAATAAAAAAAGCGGTAGCAAAAAAGATGAACCGCAGGTCCCATAAGGCAGCCAGGTCTAACTCCTTGCACTAGGCAAATAAAACTGATATGCTATGCACTGCAGGGGGATATGCTGAAGTGAGGACGGCCTCTGGGAGGGGCCAGCCTATCCTTTTGCTTTTTTGCCTTGTCTAATCCTAGTAGGATAAGCATAAACCCCACTTGTCTATGAAGGCCTGCGTCTGTCAGTGAACGTAAGAGAAAAAAAGGGATTTTATTAAAACTTACCGTAAAATCCTTTTCTCCGAGTTCACTGACAGACGCAGCTCTTCAATGACTTTGTGGGTTTTATGTTCGTCCCACTAGGAGTTAACTAGGCAGGGAAAAGAATCAGCTGGCCCCTCCCCTGGGGGCCGTCCTCTCTTCCTACATCAAACCCCCTCAACGGATCACGTTCCTCAATCTGGACCGACGGAATACCCTGGACGCCAAGTAGAAAAAACGATGGCGAAAAAAATAAAAAGAGTTCGATAGACTACTTTTGACGATAGTTCTTCGACCGACCC
>BLSH010402107.1:110382-129716 GCA_018402905.1 Glandirana rugosa | reverse complement strand
CCTTGAGAGTACTCAAGGCCAAATGTTTATTCAGGCCCTGCTGTAAAAAGGTCAGGACCCTGGACACGACAAACGAGCGAGGGTTATAGCCCTCCGCCTCGCACCAAGCAATGTAAGCCTTCCAGGTGCGGTGATAAATCTTGCGAGAAGTGCACTTGCGAGCTTTCAACAGAGTAGGGATCACGGAGTCGGCCACTCCCCTATCCCTCAGCACCTGGGACTCAATAGCCAAGCCGTCAAAGCCAGCGAGGGTAAAGCAGGGTGCAATATGGGTCCTTGAGACAGGAGATCGTCTCGCATCGGAAGCCGCCAAGGGGCGTCTGCCACCATTTGCACCACGTCGGCGTACCAGGTGCGCCGGGGCCAATCTGGGGCCACCAGAATGGTTGGTATTCCCTCCATCATTATTCTGCACACCAATCTTGGGAGCAGATGTATCGGAGGGAAGGCGTACAGGAGATGATAATGGCTCCAGGGGGCCACCAGAGCGTTCGTGGCCACTGCCAACGGATCCTTTGTTCTGGACACAAAGGCTCTCACTTTGTGATTGAACCGGGACGACATGAGATCCACATCCGGCGTCTCCCATCTGCGGCAAAGCAAATTGAACACCTCCGGGTGGAGGGACAATTCCCCCTGGTCCAGCTTCTGGCGACCAGGTTCCGCCCAACGCAGTATCAGAGCTGCCTCTGCAGCCGCCGCTGGGCTCCTTGTGCCGCCCTGATGATTTACATACGCCACAGCCGTGGCATTGTCCGATTGAATTTGGATCGGACGGCCTTGCAATCTCTTTGTCCAATGAAAAAGACACAGCCTGATTGCTCTCAACTCCAGCACGTTGATGGGCAGGCAAGCCTCCTGGGTCGACCAACGACCCTGGGCTGATAGCTGCCCCAGGACTCCACCCCAGCCCGTCAGGCTGGCGTCCGTGGTGATTATCATCCACTGAAGAGGCAGGAACGACGTCCCCTGAGTGAGGGCCGAGTCCCGAAGCCACCAGGTCAGAGACGCCCTGGTCTGGGGGCCCAGCCGGATCGGAAGATCCAACGACCGGTGGGACTTGTCCCACTGAGCCAGAATTGCTCGTTGAAGAAAACGCGTGTGACTCTGGGCAAAAGGTATTGCCTCGAACGACGAGACCATGAGCCCCAGCACCCTCATACAGAACCGCAATGAAGACCGACGGTGCGACAAGAGGGTGTGCACAGCCGACTGTAAGCCCTGCAGTTTTTTCGGAGGGAGAAACACCTTCGCCTGTTCTGTGTCCAGAATGAGACCCAGATACTCCAGACGGCGGGAAGGAGACACCGACGACTTCTTCAGGTTGAGTAACCAGCCGAAGTCTAGCAGTGAGGCCATTGTGATGTTCACATTCTCCTCCAGGGCAGAGGCAGAGTCCGCTCGCAGGAGCAGATCGTCCAGGAATGCCACTATCGCAATTCCCCTCTGACGCAGCAACGACAACACCGGGGCTAGCAACTTTGTGAAGACCCGGGGTGCGGAGGTCAGGCCGAAGGGGAGAGCTACAAATTGAAAATGGCGATCCCTAACTGCGTATCGCAGGAAGCGCTGATGTCACGGATGGATGGGTACATGGAGGTACGCATCCTTTATGTCCAACGATGCCAAGAATTCCCCCTGGTGAAGGGCGGCCACAACCAACCGAACAGACTCCATCCGGAACTTTCGCGCCCTGACGTACTTGTTTAGGGCCTTCAGGTCCAGGATGGGCCGAAATCTGTCCCCTTTTTTGGGCACCACAAAAAGATTTGAGTAAAAACCTCGAAACCTCTCTCCTGGGGGAACCGGTACAATCACCCCCTGGTCTGAGAGGGCCTGTACCGCCCTGGAAAGGGCCTTCCTGCGCTCCTGCGGGAGACTTAAATTTGATGGGAAGAACCTGTCTGGGGGTAGAGTGACGAACTCTATCCTGTACCCGGTGGACACCACCTCCCGGACCCAGCGGTCGGAAATGTGAGCCAGCCACCGATCTGCGAACCCCAGAAGACGTCCCACCACCCGGCACTCGGGTGGGGGCAACCCATCAGGCTGAGGAAGACTTGTCTTCCGTCTTCTCTGTTTTGCGCTGCCACTGCCGCCTTCCGGCCCCTGCAGCGACCTTACTGGAACGGGTCCCTTTGCTTGCCGCGCCTGAGGCACGAAAAAGCTTCTTCTGACCCGACGTAGAAGGCTCCTGTCTACGGCGAAACTCACGCCTGCGGGGCTCCGGAAGGAAGGTACTCTTACCCCCCGTGAAATCCTTGATGATTTCATCAACACGCGAGCCAAATAGGCGCCCACCCTGAAAAGGAAGGTCAGCTAAACCTTACACAGAGGTAATTAATCCCTTGGAGTAAAAACTCAGCCTTCTGCGGCGCCTCCATCAGGCGACCGCCTACCAGGTCCTTCCAAAGTTCCTCCATGCATTCAGAGAGATGCTGTGCTGCCATGGCCGCAGCCAAAGCCAGTCGCACAGCAGAGCCCGCGTTCAAGAACAGGGACTTCAAAAGTGCCTCTGTCTTTCTATCAGCGGGATCCTTGAAGGAAGGAGTCCCTTCCATAGGAATAGTAGTTGCCTTAGTGAGGCGTGCAATTGGCGGATCCACCGCAGGTGACTCCCATTTCTTTAGGAAGCTCTCCTCAAAGGGATAGCGTACAGCAAAACGTGTAGTCAGTGAGGAGGAACGCTGTGGGTGCTGCCATTCACGATATAGGAAATGGTCAAAAAATTCATTGTAAGGATAGGTCTTGGGGGCCCTGGGGGGCATAGAAGAACCGCACACATACGCAGCAGATCGTGATTCGCCATCTTGATCCAGCTGCAACTTAGTGCGAATGCCAGCGATAATAGCGGCAACCAGCACTTTTTCTTGGTCAGCAGCTGGCCCCTGGTCCCCCTCAGTTAACACACTGTCACCACCCGTCTCCTCATCAGACAGGTCCCCCGGGGTCCCTGAGACCCTGGAGGCCACCTCCGGCTCAGAATCTTCCCCTGAGGATAAAGGAGGGGGACGCTTCCTGGGGACCCGCGGAGCGGCGTCCCCACGGGGAAAAAACTCTGTGAAAACCGCCCGCAGCTGGTTGAGAAAAGCCCCTTGGTCAGATTGCGTGGCTGCTGATGCAGGTTCAGCAGGGAGATCAGCCATTGCCAGAAATGACACAGGGATGGAAGGGGCGCCCCGAACACAGCCACACACCCACAGTTAGTCAGAGGACAGCACCCCACCACCACCAGCACCCGGAGGGAGCCCAGCTATACTTGCTGTTCCGCTGCCTTGTTAGCGCAGATCGTCAGTAAGAGCTGCTGTCACCGCTGTTCCTGAGAGAAGAGAGAAGCTGCAGCCACGTGTAAAATGTGCAGAGCATGCAGTGAAAATGGCCGCCAGGAAACACTAGAGGCCGAACACACCTCTCAGGCAATGTGCAGTACCGAAAATGGCCGCCCCGAGCGCTAGAGGGAAAGCCCCATAGACTGAAAATGTCCGCGGCTACGGCAAAATGGCGGTGGTCCGCCGCAAAATGGCAGCCGAACGCCGCATGGCGATCCGGACGAGAAGGCCGAACGATCGCACGGTGCTGGAGGGGGGGGGGAGGAGGTGTGGCAGGGGGCAAGATGGGGAGCTGATCCCACCGGTGGCTACCCCGGGCAAATGTGAAAATCACAAGTTTCCAGTCGTCGGGCCCTCTTCACTCCATTAAAAGGGGGGAAGGCAGGGCGCTCACTTACCAGTCCGACGCCACGGTAGCCACCCGAATGCAGACTTTTCACCCCTGATGGCGGTATGCTGCAGGCCCAAAGTCGCCCTGCCGAATCGCATCGGTAAAGGGGACCAACAGGGGAATTCCACCCCGAGCCGCCCGCACGGAACGGGCAAGATGCGGCGGGGTCCCCCATAGCGGGACTGGCTTCGCATCATGTTGGCCAGGTCGGGGAAAGTACAGAGCTCCAGGACTCTCTATGCCCCGACCGGCTTCTTGATAGCAGATCATCTTGACTGCAGTAAAAATAAAAAATGGTCACAATAGGACCGCAGTTCCCTATAGCAGGGAAGCCAGGTCAACTCCTTGCGAACTAGGCATTGAAACTGAAGAGCTATACTGTGAGGGGGTTTGATGTAGGAAGAGAGGACGGCCCCCAGGGGAGGGGCCAGCTGATTCTTTTCCCTGCCTAGTTAACTCCTAGTGGGACGAACATAAAACCCAAAAAGTCAATGAAGAGCTGCGTCTGTCAGTGAACATAAGGAGAAAGAAGCCTTTAATAAGGACGAAGCGACGTAGTGCAATACCATAAAAATGGTTTATTAAAACAATAACATAAAATATATATACTCACAAAAGGAACAATAAAAAGGCATCACGATAAAAACTTGCAAATTTTGCCTCCCATGGATAAATCACTCGTCACCACAATAGAAGCTCTGAGGAAGAGGGTCTGCCCTGGAAACGCGTCAGCCCGACCATACGGACGCCACCTGGTCCCTCTATTGTAGTGACGAGTGATTTAACCATTGGAGGCAACATTTGCATGTTTTATCGTGATGCCTTTTTATTGCACCTTTTGTGAGTATATATATTTTATTTTATTGTTTTAATAAACGGTTTTAATGGTATTGCACTAGGTCAGTGCGCCCCTCTCGTGTTTTCTTCCCTAGTACCTTTTGGACACCCATGATCCTGAGGAGGGCAGCAAGACCTTTGAGTGCATTGTGACATTCACGCGCATTTGGACTTTTCTTTATAATCCACATGACCCATATTTGACTGATTCTGGGTTGTTGGATCCGAGCGCAGGAGTTTTTGTTTTTGCCTTTAATAAAGGACTCCAGCTTTTTATCTGAAGGGACCTGAACACCTGGGCATTATCAACAGGGTAGGCCAGGGATTTACTTAGGGATGTGACTGCTGCATGGACAGCTGGTACTCCCCTCTTACAAAAAGCTTTCCTGCATAGGATATATTCGAAGAAACAACAATCTGTCCGGGTGCACCCAGTCAGCATATATCACCCTCTCAAGGAGAGGGTGCAAGCGAATCCCTGCACACCTTGTGGTATTTTAATGACCCAAGGGAGGAATATGCATCCACAGGACTCTCCGCTGGAGATAACCTGAATGCTGCACGTACCTCATGTGCAAGTACCTGGATCAGCAACCTCTGAGATTGAGAGGCAGGTGTCCTTGGGGATTCTTCTGGCTCAGGACTCTCTGTAGCGGAAGTGTCTGCAAAAGAATCGGCCAGATCCCTTGTAGCTACCTCCTCTCCCTTATCAACCCATTCTCACTCCACAATCGGAGGGTTAGGGGAAGGAGACCTGTCACCCTTCTCACCCTGTGTGGTAGAAGCAATCATACCAGCAATCCTGGTCTTCAAGCTCAGAAAGGCAGCTGATAGGTCATCTTTAGTAACATACTGTGAGGAAAGATATTAGGGGTCAGCTACCATAGCAGACAGCTGCAGCAGTTTAGATAGCCCGGTCGTTTCTGGTCTCTCAGGGGAAGCAATGGCAACAGTGATCCGACTAGCCTTAGCAAGAACTGTGGTAACACACCTGTGCCTCTAGACTTATTACAGGAAGTTTCCCTCCCCCCTTTGCTTTTTGGAAGCCATGGCTGCTAATGCATGCACTGCTTTGCCCACGTTCCCCGAACCCAGCTTCCTGCCCAGCCTGACTCAGCTCCCACCCCTAGACTCACGTGTCACCGGAAGGATCTTTAGCCTACTACCCTGCCTTGTCCTGATTTCGTGCGATCGTCGATTCACTGCTAGTGAAAAGACAGATTAATACTGGCGCTGGCTCCCCCTGGTGGCAGCTTCACGGGAACTGCAGGCAAGACCAATCATGACTGTGTCTTTCTAGCCGAGCCCTCTGGTGGTGAGAAAAAAGAAGTGCAGGCAAAAGGAGGGAACATTTAAACAAACTTTTCCTATGTTTGCAGGAAGCCAGCTGGGTTCAGTAACATATTCCCCATTGGGGATTACTCACCATTACTGCTGCAGGGCCTGAAGGAGACTGCAGGCCCAAACTTCACCCATCATGGCGGGCTTTGTCTCAAGGACCTTCAAGGACCGGGTACCCATTCTGAGGGTTCACTCCCTTGGACCTATATAACACCTTGCAGGCGTACCTTGGTTCAGTGTTCCAGGCTTACCTACACACAGGATCCAGTGCCATATATGGTCGCTTGCAGGCAAAACCTCACAGTTTCTTCTGTCTTCTTAGCGAGGCCTGGGTACCATTTATCTTAGCTTAAATTCCATTTGAAATGGATTCGGTATGAAGGCTGTCCCTGATTCTAAAAGAACCTGTGTGGGAACCGGCATAGAAGCTCCACAGAGCTGTAGAAGTAACCATCCACCTTCAAGACATTGCCGAAAAAACTGAAGTGCTCCCAGTGTGGAAGAGGTTATATATAGGAGGGGGAACTTCCTGTTTGTTTTTTAATTCCCAGTGTCCATTCACCTATAGGTGGCGTATAACCCAGTATGTATAGAATATATAGTCTGCTCTGTGTCCCGTGATGTCAGAGAAAGAAAATTGTGTTTGAAAAAACGCTGCGCAAATACCATGTTACATAAATTGCAATACCCATTATTTTATTCTCTAGGGACTCCCCTTAAAAAAAAAAAAAGTTTGGGAGTTCCAAGAAATTTTCTAGCAAAAAATAAGAAAAAACATTGAAGGTTTAAAGTGGAAACTATGGACAAAACTTTTTTTTTTCATTTTGGATAGAATAAGGGAGGGTTATTACCCTTATCAGATTTTTTTTCGCCATCTCTATTCCATTGCGGAGATTTCCCTTCACTTCCTATCCCATAGCCAAACAGGAAGTGAGAGGAAATCTCTGCAAAATTAAAGGAATTTCTTGGGGATCGCCAGCTCAGCAGAACTCATTGTGCCTATTGGAAGATTTCCCATCTATTTCTTTTCTGGGGACAACCCAAAATTTGGGGTTTTCTTTTTACTTTCACTTTCAATGATAATGGTAAACAGATAGCAATAAAAATTGACGGGGTTCTAATCCCTATCCACTCAATCCAAAACGGAAAAAGAAAAAAAATTTTGCCTTTAGTTATACTTTAAGTTTCCATAAAGCCAATTTAGTTTTGAACAGCCCCAGACATTCCTAAAACACCTCTGCAATAAAAAAAAAAAAAAAAAAAAAATAGAATTTTTTGACTTACCGTAAAATCCTTTTCTGAGTTCATTGACAGAAGCAGCCTCTTATTCTTGACATGTGGGGTTTATGCAACTTTCACTAGGAGTGGACTAGCCAGAACGAAGTTCAGCTCAAAGCAGGCACAGCCCCTCCCAGGGGGCAGTTCTCACTTAGCATAATCCCTCCAGCCCTGCTCAGCAACTCAGTTCGTAGCAAGCAGTACAAACAAAAAAGGAGGGGTGGGTGCTGCGTCTGTCAATAAACTCAGAGAAAAGGATTTTACGGTAAGTCAAAAAATCCTATTTTCTCAATCGTTCATTGACAGACGCAGCCTCTTATTCTTGACATGTGGGGATGTCCCAAAGCAGTGTCACAACGAGGGGTGAGCATCAAGAACAACAGTACCCAACAAAAGAGTTCTTCCGGGAGGTGCCAGACACGCCTCACACCACACCCTGCAAAACTTTGCGGCCGAAAGCAGCATCATTAGAAGCTGCAACATCAACGCTGTAAAACTTGGAAAAAGTGTGCATCGAGGTCCAAGTGGCCGCCTTGCACACCTGAGAAACCAACGCCTGGTGTCGGAGAGCCCAGGAAGTACTAATCGCCCTGAAAGAGTGAGCCATGACCGGGAAGGGGGGCTCCTGGCCCTGAACAGCATACGCACGGGTCACCGCCTGACGTATCCAACGGGAAATAGTGGCCGACGAGGCCGCCATCCCCTTGCGCGGGCCATTCACTGCGACAAAAAGTGCATCGGACCTCCAAAACGAGGCCGTGGCTGCCAGATACACCCGCAAAGCCCTAACCACATCCAGGGAGTGCAAGGCAACCTCCTTATAATGAGATGGGCGCGGACACAGCGAAGGGAGGACAATGTCCTCATTGATGTGAAACGAAGAGACCACCTTCGGTAAGAAGGAGGGAGAGGGGCGCAAAACCACTTTGTCCCTATGCATGACCAAGTACGGGGACATACAGGACAGAGCCGCCAGCTCAGACACCCACCTAGCAGATGTAATAGCCACCAGAAAGGCCACTTTCTGCGAGAGCAATGGTAGGGAAATTTCCCTGATATTTTCGAAAGGCGGCTTCTGGAGCACAGAAAGGACCAGATTAAGGTCCCAAGGCGCCAAAGGCTACCGTACCTGGGGAGAGACATGACAAACCCCCTGGACAAAGGTACGAATTAGGGGATGCGTCACCAAGGGACGCCGAAAAAGAATCGCCAGGGCAGAAATCTGCCCCTTAAGCGTGCTCAATGCCAACTTGTGATCTAGGGCTTGCTGAAGGAAGGCCAGCACCCGAGCCACCGAGAAAGAACGGGGGTTCCAACACCCCGCCTCACACCAAGCAATGTAAGCCTTCCATGTGCGGTGATAGATCTTCCGCGAAGTGGCCTTACGTGCCTTGAGCATAGTGGGAGTGACAGACTCAGAGTCCCCTATCTTTTAACACCTGGGACTCAATAGCCAGGCCGTTAAAACCAGCGAGGGTAAAGCAGGGTGCAAGATGGGCCCCTATGAGAGCAGGTCCTCGCGAAGGGAACATCGACCACCATCCACACCAAGTCGGCGTACCAAGGACGCAGAGGCGTGCTACCAGAATGGTTGGGATCCCTTCCGCCTCTATCCTATTCTCGACGCCTGGGATGTGAACGGCGGAGATTGCCGGAACGTGAAGCTCTGCCCACCGCAGAACATGGGCCACTTCTGCCGCTGCTGCCACACTTCTCGTTCCGCCCTGATGGTCCACGTAAGCCACAGCTGTGGCATTGTCTGACTGGACCCGAACAGGACGCACGTGCAACCTCCCCGACCAGTGGGAGAGGCAAAGCCTGATCGATCCACAGTTCCAGCACGGTGATCGGGAGCCAGGACTCTTCCTGAGACCAGCGGCTTTGGGTCGACAACCTCCCCAGGACCCCTCCCCAGCCATATAGGCTGGCATCAGTCATGATCACCGTCCAGTCCATGGGAAGAAACGACTTCCCCCGCTCCAAGGTCAGGGCCCGTAGCCAACAGGTGAGGGAGCCTCGAGTCCGGAGACTTGTCCCCCCACAGCAGGATTGCCCACTGCAGGAGCCGGGAGTGACTCTGGGCATAAGGCACCGCCCCGAAGGAGGAGACCATCAGCCCCAACACTCGCATGAGAGGACATCTGCTGAGACAGCAGGGCCCGCACCGCTCCCTGGATCGTTGAGACCTTGGCGGCAGGGAGAAACACCTTCGGCCGCTCCGCATCCAGGACCAAGCCCAAGCTTGCCAACTGGCGCGACGGCGTCAGCACCGACTTCGGAAAGGTTGATCACCCAGCCATAGACCCGCAGGAAACCAAGGGTAATGGGCCCACTGTCCGACAGGGCTGAGTCCGACTCTGCCCGCAGGAGGAGGTCGTCGAGATATGCCACTACTGCTATGCCCCTCTTCCACAGCAGAGCCAGCACCGGGGCCAGGAGCTTTGTGAAGACCCGTGGGGCTGAGACCGGACCGAACAGGAGGGCCACAAACTGGTAGTGGAGATCCCCCACCACAAAGCGCAGGAAGCGCTGGTGGTGCACGCATATGGGCACGTGTAAATACGCGTCTTTGATGTCCAGGGAGGCCAAGAAATCTCCCTGATGAAGCGCAGCCACCACAGAGCGGACAGATGCCATTCTGAATTTCCGCACCCTGATGAAGCAGGATGTGCACGGCCTTGAACAGCAGCCGTTCCGGGGGAAGCCTCAGATTGGAGGCGAAAAACCTGTCCGGGGGTTGGGTACGGAACTCTATCTTGTACCTGGACGAAACCACCTTGCGCACCCAGAGATCCGAGATGCGCAAGGTCCACCGGTCCGCAAACCATAAAAGCCGCCCCCCCCACCCAAACCTTGGGTGGGGGCGGACCCATCATGCGGAGGACTTCCTCCCTGCCTTTTTGGACTTACGCTGTCAGGGACGCTTCTGGCCCCCAGCGGGGGCCTTGGCGGATTGAGAAACCTTGTACGAGGTACGTGGCGCATGAAAAAAACTCTTTTGCGTACAGAAGGAAGGGCCCGCCCTGCGCCGGGGCTCCGGAAGAAAAATTCTCTTCCCCCCAGTGTAATCCTTGATGATCTCGTCGAGGGAAGTCCCAAAGAGATGACACCCTTCAAAAGGCAGGTTCGTCAGGCCCTTCTTTGATGCCTGGTCTCCTGACAAGCATCTCAGCCATAGCAGACGTCTGATGACGATTGCAAACATGGACAGTTTGGACAGCATGGGGGCCATGACGAAGGCCGCATCACAGAGATACTTAAGTCCCTGGATCAGTCTGCCATCTGCACAGGTTCCGGAGGGGCCTGGAGAGTCAAAGCCTGGTACACAATAGTCGCCCATTCCGTAAGCTCCTGTGCCACCAGCGCAGATGCCAGCGGCGGCCGCATAGCCGACCCTGCGACCAGGAACATGGCCTTAGACACCGCCTCAGTCCTCCTGACGGCCGGGTCCTTGAAGGATGGAGAGCCCTCCATCGGAGTAGTGGTCGCTTTGTTCACACAAGCCACCGACGGGTCCACCGTCGGGGACTTCCACTTCTGCAACAGGGTAACCTCAAAGGGATAACGCACAGAAAAACGTTTGGGCATTGCGTACGACCCCTGAGGACGCCGCCACTCCTTGTAAACGAACTGATCAAAGTACGACAAATAGGGGAACGCCTTAGGCGTCCGGGCAGGCTTATGCGACCCAAAAGCGTACGGCTCCCCCGGAGTCGCAGCCCGGCCCAGCATCAGCGTCCCACTCTGGACGGGAGCAGCGGGTAGCCACCCGAAGCAGTCCTGCCACCCCGCCAAAATGGGGGGAGCTGCCGGCCACGCAGCACCCGTGACACGGACATGGGGTGCCCGGTCCTAGGTGCACTGGCGGGACGTTTAACCCGCCGGCCGCCTCGCACGGAACGAGGCCTGAGGCCTGATGCTGCCGACCCCGTGTACAGCTAAGGGTCAACTCCCATCCGTCAGCCGTGCTGGGGTGACTCCCTGGATCTAGGATATCCAGCCTGTCACCCAGCCGACTGCTTGATTGTATTCTTCATCAGAATTCTTGAAAAAGAAAAAAAATGAGAAAAAGAATGGGGAACCGCAGATCCCAGCAGGGAGCCAGGTCCTACTCCTTGCACTAGGCAGAAAAAACTGAGTTGATGAGCAGAGCTGGAGGGGTTATGCTAAGTGAGGACTGCCCCATGGGAGGGGCTGTGCCTACTTTGAGCTGAACTTCGTTCTGCCTAGTCCACTCCTAGTGAAAGCTGCATAAACCCCACATGTCAAGAATAAGAGACTGCGTCTGTCAATGAACAATTGAGAAAAAAACACACCAACCCTCCCTTCATATTTTCCATCCTGGGAAAAAAAATTATTTATTTTATCAGGACAAGTAGTTTGCCATTAAAGACAAGTAAATTGGGATCCCGATTTAGTCCCTTGGACAAGTATTTTTTTCTTTTAAATTTCCACACCCCTGCTATAGTCACAACGTTTCATTCAAAAAAGTTGACATGGTTACCTTGAGATCAGACTTCTTTTCCAAAGCCTTAGCAATAGCTTTAGCTGCTTCCACACCTACAGTGTTGCCCTCCAGACGTAATGCCTGCAGCCCCTCATACTCATTAATTTCCCGGATCACATTTTCAGCTGCAAATAAAATAAAAAAGTTTACCTACAGCACAAAAAGACTATACCAAATTTAAAACAAGCAAGAATTGTAAATGGAGCCTCCGGATAAGGCAAAACCAAACTGTAGCTGAGCACCACAAACTGAAAATGCATTGAAATCATTTTTAATATTAAAAGCAAAATCATCCCCTAGCATTTCTAGCCACAGACACAGAAGGGGCAGATGATTTATGTAGCATTTAAAAGGGGGAGGCCTCTATGGGGATAATGGCTTTATCTTGTCTAAAGAATCAATCTTTCCTAAGATCAAGCAAGTAGGCAGGAGGCGGTGCTTTGCCGAGAACGTCCTTCCTCCGCTCCTTGGAGACTCAGGTGATGCATGACATCATTATGGCCTAGGCCAGAAACCAGGAAGCAAATGAAGAATTGTAAAATAAAACCCAAAAGTTTAAAACAAGTAGAATACCTTACAATCTATTTACTAATGCTAGTAGCATTAGGATTAAAAAGTTAAAAGTTGATTGAGAGAGTTAAGTACCACTTTAATCACTTCCCGACCATAACTACTTCCCAACCAGCCCATGTAGCTTTACTGCCACAGAGCGGTTGCTCTGCACAGCATCACGTATACATATGTGATTGTGCATTTCTGGGTAGGGGGCGCGTGATTCGGCACAGCAAATGGCAACCCTGGGGATTAGCTCTGAGTCTCACGGAAAACAGTGAGTATAAACAGCCCAGAGCTGTGTTCAGTGACAGGGGATCTAGTTGGTTTTTCATTTCCTGCTAAGCAAGGAATGAAAATAACTAGATACCCAGTAAGAGCAGCACACAGTACACACAAACACTTGTTAAGCACTTTTTTTTTTTCTTTGTTTCAATATGTTTTTATTGAGGAAGTTTTAAAACAATAAACCCGCAGACACGGGAACAAAGAGATAAATAGAGTAAAAAGGAAAACTTATGATGCACATAGGTTAGCATTGCAGGGCAAAATAATGACCATACAAGCCCACAAATGCATTAAGAATATGGTTACAAACATTTTTTAAAAAAACACCAGGCGAACACAACAGGACTGATTTTGGAGTACCAGGTCGACCAATCATGCCAAGCTGCCTCATAGGACTTAGGAGAAGTGGCTTGATAGGTTATACATTCGAGTAGATCGAATACACTGCAGTAATTACTTCCGACAGATTGGGAGTTTGATCTCCTTTCCAGCGCCTGTTAATCCTAAGCCGTGCTGCAAGCAAAATATAAGAAGCCACCCTACCTTGGGGGAAGTCATCTATTCCAAGGTTAAGAAGCGCTAAATCAGGCATAAGACTGGATAAAATACCAGTAACTGGAGGAGAGTCGGAATACACTATCAGAAACTCCTTAGATGTTTGCACAACCAGAGGACATGAAAGATTGCCAACTTGGCCACAGCCCCGCCAACACAGGAAAGATCCTCCTGGCAAAAACCGAGTCATTCAACATGGTGTAAGTTACCCCCGAGTTACAATTTTTAGTGTAATTTCCCAGTAATTAATGCAATGCAAAGCAGCAAATGAGTATCACAGTACGTTAAGCCACTGATGCAGCTGTTATAACTTTTGCAAATCCATTCCAATGCTAGTATAGGAGAACCTTTGGTGAATATCAAATTGTTATAGAAGAAGAAATGCCTTTGGAGGCATGCGGTCTGCTGTGATAGCGCCTACAGATATTGGAATCTATCTGGACTTTGGAAAGGGGATGTTTTATCAAGAAATGACGGATGCTGAAAAATAAAAAGAGAGCTGACGAGGGGAGATTATACTTGCCCACGTAAGGTCTCCAAACTCCTGAGCTTAATCACCCTCAAAGAGGTCAGACACATGGCTTAGGCCGTATGAGGACCAGTGAGTGGAGGACGGGTGAGGTAGGAGCACATTAAAAGTGGATGTAAACCCACCGATCATCCTGTATAAACTAAAAGCACAATATTAAGCTGTCCATATGTATAAAACTCCTGCATGTGTCCTTACCTTTACAATCTTACTCCCTTTGGCTGTAGGAGCCCAGCAAAACTTTGGAATCGGTAAGTGGGTCTCTCTGCCAGCACTCGGGGGTCAGAGTTGTGACGTCACATGACTCCCCGACCACCTCTACACACTCCTAGTCGCCAGGCAGCGTCGCAAGACCGAACCTTGCGCCTGGTCAATGAAAAGTGTGCGCAGATCAGTCCTCACTGTGCGCACAGCACAAGCAGAGTGCGCTTACGGCCTTAAGAAAGAGCGAGCAATGGAATCATTGACACACTCCCTCTGCTGTCATGCTCGTGCATGACAGAAATAAATCAGATGTCAATCACAGCAGTGGGGGATGTGGCGACCCAAAGTTCTGTGTCTGTTTTTAGCCCAGTAAAAAAAAAAAAAAAAAGTCAAGAGGATTGCTCAGAGATGGATTAACTCTTCGTGACAAGACTGGGCATAGATGACTTGACATCCTCTACTGTACCAGGTAGAAGTCTTCATTAATTTTTTTTTTCAAGTGTACATCCACTTTAAGCACTTCAAATGGAATCTGTGTATCTATTTATGCCTGGTAAAAGTCTTTATGACTAGAGACTATTCTCCAGGCATGCAAGGATGCCACAACAGTAATGGGGAGAGAGTGTGAAGGCAGGGAGGACCAGACATCAGCCAAAATCAATAAATTTAAAGCTGGGACAGATGACAGAGCTTCCTCCATATCTACCCATCAAGCATCAGGAGTAGGGGCCAACCAATATTTTAGTTGGTCTAGAAGCAGCTATATAGTAGTCCTTAGCCGCATGTTATTCTGCGGCAAGGTGGCTTGGCTGTGCAAATCGCCGTACTGGTACAGCGATTCGTGCACTAGCTTTCGTGGGTACGTGTTAACCAGCAGGGGAGCCAATCAGCGGATCTGGCGGATTCTATGTCCACCAACCGCCGATCGTTCCCCGCGGAGACAGAGCAAGGGATTTACCTGGTTAGACAAGGCAGATCTCCATTCTGACGGGATAACACACAGATCCTGTCTTTTTGCTCTGCAGGAAGATGAATCTGTGTGTTGTCCCAGCAAGTCCTTCCCCCATATAGTTAGTAAACACACAGAGGGGGGAACACAGTCAATATACGCTTGTGGTGGTGGGAGGGGGGGGGGGGGGTTATCAAAAGTAACCAAACCAAAAGTGTACCAAAATAAATAGTGGCCTAAATTGATGACAAAATTAGGTTTTTTTTTTTTTTTTTTTTTATTGGATGTGTTTTATGGCAGAAAATAAAAAACATAGTTTTTTTTTTTCAAGATTGACTTAATTTTTTTGTTTATAGCACAAAAAATAAAAACTGCATAAGTGATCAAATACCACCAAAAGTAAGCTCTATTTGTGGGGAAAAAAAGGACAATTTTTATTTGGGTACAGCGTCGCATATCCGCGCAATTGTCAGCTAAAGTAACATAGTGCCGTATCGCAAAAACTGGCCTGGTCATTAAGGGGGTAAAACTTTCCAGGGCTAAAGTGGTTAAAGGGGTTGTAAATCAAGGTTTTTCCCCTTAATGCAGTCTATGCATTAACCACTTCAGCCCCGGAAGGATTTTACACTTTAGGACCAGAGCACTTTTTTTGTAATTCGGCACTGTGACGCTTTACCTGAAAAATGTGCGGTCCTGCGATGTTGTACCCAAAAGAAATGTGCGTTCTTTTTTCCCCACAAATAGAGCTTTCTTTTGGTGGTATTTGATCACCTCTGCGTCATTTCTGATCGTGCTATAAACAAAAAAAAAAAAGAGTGACAATTTTGCAAAAAAAAAACATTTTTTCTTACTTTTTGCTAAAATACAAATCCAAAAAAAATATATATATATATATAAAAAAAAATGTTTTTATCAGTTTTGGCCGATTTATATTCTTACTCATATTTTTGGTTAAAAAAAAAATTTGCAATCAGCGTTTATTGATGGGGTTTATGGGGTTTTTATTTGTTTTTTTTTTATTTTTTACTACTAATGGCGGCGATCTGCAATTTTTAGCGGTACTGTGATATTGCAGAGGACATGTCGGACCATTTTGACACTTTTTTGGGACCATTGGCATTTATACAGCGATCAGTGCTATAAAAAATACTAGGTATCGCGGCTGCCATCAGGTGACAGCAGTTTGCGATAGCGAGCCATGATGTTGCCGCCGTCACGCTGCAGCGGACAGTCGGCAAGTGGTTAAGGTGGTTAAGGTGAAAAGGTGTAAAACCTTCTGTAGTGCAGCGTCCCCTCAGAGCCCCCCTTTTACTTACCTGAACCTGATCGTTCCAGCGATGGGAATGAGCACAGCAGCTCCAGCTGCTGTCTCGGGTCCCCATTGGATTGATAGTAATAGGAGCCATTGGCTCCCGCTGCTGCTAATCAAATCAAGTGACAAGGGAGTCGGGAGCGCGTCTGCATGAGTGCCCCCATGGAAAGGGGCTCTCCGTGGGTGCACACGATAAGAGGAGCCTAAAGCACCGCTGGGGGACCCCAGAATAGAAGGTTTGGGGCCACTCTGTGCAAAACCCTCGAACAGAGGAGGTAAGTATAATAGGTTTGCTATTTTAAAAAAATTTGGAACCTGTAAAACCCCTTCAAAAGGTCAACCAAACCTATGCCCCTCCCACTGACTTATGTATGATCTATTGAGCGTAGGAACATCTAGCCCTTTTTTCCTTCTATATGTATTGAAGGCTGCAATCTGCCTGCCCAGGACATCTGAAATTTCAAAATCTGCTGTAGCTCAGAGGATATTCTAAACAAAAGGGTTTTGAAGTTAGCCTCTGCCAACGTGGCCATAGTGCGGGTTAGGGTTATGCCTAGGTAGGGTAAGCTGGTAATGGTCAAGGTACATCCACTGTCTTGAAAATGTATTCATACCCCCTTGTAATTTTCTACATTTTGTCATGTTACAACCAAAAACATAAATGTATTTTATTGGGATTTTATGTGATAGACCAACAAAAAGTGGCTCATAATTGTGAAGTGGAAGGAAAATAATAAATGCTTTTCAAACATTTTTACAAATAAATATCTGTGGATATACATACATTTGTATTCAGCCCCCCTGAGTCAATACTTTGTAAAACCACCTTTCACTGCAATTACAGCGGCAAGTCTTTTTGGGTATGTCTCTACCAGCTTTGAACATCTAGAGAGTGACATATTTGCCCATTCTTCTTTTCAAAATCGCTCAAGCTCTATCAGATTGGATGGAGAGCATCTAAACAGCGATTTTCAAGTCTTGCCACAGATTCTCAACTGGATTTAGCTCTGGGCCATTCTAACACATGAATATGCTTTGATCTAAACATTTCCATTGTATCTCTGGCTGTATGTTTAGGGTCATTGTCCTGCTGGAAGGTGAACCTCTGCCCCAGTCTCAAGTCTTTTGCAGACTCTAACAGGTTTTCTTCTAAGATTGCCCTACATTTGGCTCCATCCATCTTTCCATCAACTCTGTCCCTGCTGAAGAAAAGCATTCCCACAACAAGATGCTGCCACCACCATGTTTCACTTGTGCTCATAAGTTTACATTCTCTGGCAGAATTTATGATTTCTTGGCCATTTTTCAGAGAATATGAATAACACAAAAACTTTTCTTTCACTCATGGTTAGTGTTTGGCTGAAGCCATTTATTATCAATCAACTGTGTTTACTCTTTTTAAATCATAATGACAACAGAAACTACCCAAATGACCCTGATCAAAAGTTTACACATACACCTGTTCTTAACCGCTTGCCGTCCGCCCACCGTCAAATGACGGCGGAGCGGAGCGGCTCTCGTTCCGGGAGGACGTCATATGACGTCCTCCCTTTAAGCCGGGATTGCGCGCGATCGGACGCCAGGACACACCGCTTCACCGACAGGGGTGAACAGCCATTGGTCATGGCTGTTCACCACGTGATCGGCCGTGACGAAGTCACGGCTGATCACAAATGGCACGTCCGCCGTTCGCACGGCGCATGCGAGCGATCGGGAGCGCGCTGCGAGTGCGCGTCGGTGGCGGCGTGTTCCTGGGGAACACTGCCTGTCACCAACATAGGTATCAGCCGCCAGCCGATCACATGCAATGTAAACAGAGCGGTAACTCACTGTTACCAGCTCTTCTCTCCTCACAAAGTGTCCAGTATGAGGAGGGAAGAGCTGGGATCAGTGAGTTACTGATCTGTAAAGTAAAAACACAGACACTTCCCCCCCCTGCCCCCCCCAATGCACCTGTCACCCCAACAGTCACCCCATATACCCCCCATAAAGTGCACCTGTCATCATAAAGAGCCCCTGTCCCCGTCACCCGTCACTGACCGTGGCGCGTCACCCGTCACTGACCGTGGCGCGTCACCCGTCACTGACCGTGGCGCGTCACCCGTCACTGACCGTGGCGCGTCACCCGTCACTGACCGTGGCGCGTCACCCGTCAGCGACCGTGGCGTGTCACCCAGCACCCATCAGTGACCGTAGCGTGTCACCCGTCACCCATCAGTTACCGTGGTGTGTCAACCGCCACATCAGTGGCCTGTCACCCAACACTGACGTAGCCTGTCGCCTGTCACTCATCACTGATTATGGCTGCCACCCATCAGTAACCATCGCCAGTCACCCGTGGCCTGTCACCCCTCACCCATCAGTGACCACCGCCAGTCACCCATCAGTGACCATGACCAGTCACCCATCAGTAACCATCGCCAGTCACCCATCAGTGACCACCTCCAGTCACCCGTCACCCATCAGTGACCACTGCCGGACACCCGTCACCCATCAGTGACCACCGCCAGTCACCCGTCACTCATCAGTGACCACCTCCAGTCACCTGTCACCCGTCGCGCATCTGTGACCACCGCCAGTCACGCGTCACACATTAGTGATCACCGCCAGACACTAGTCACCCATCAACGACCACTGCCAGGCACCCGTCACTCATCAGTGACCACCGCCAGACAAGCGGCACCCATCAGTGACCTCCACCAGACACCTATCAGTGACCACCAACAGACACCCGGCACCCATCAGTGACCACCGCCAGTCACCCATCACCGTCACCCATCAGTGACCACCAGACACCCATCACCCTTCATTGACCACCACTAGACACCCGGCACCCATCAGTGACCACCACCAGTCACCCATCAGTGACCACCACCAGTCACTCGTCACCCATCAGTGACCACCACTAGTCACCCATCAGTGACCACCATCAGACAGCCGTCACCCATCAGGGACCACCGCCACTCACCCGTCACCCTTCAGTGACCTTCACCCATCACCCTTCAGTGACCTTCACCCATCACCCATCAGTGACCACCACCAGGCACCCATCAGTGACCACCACCAGTCACCCATCAGTGACCACCACCAGTCACCCGTCACCCATCAGGGACCACAGCCAGTCACCCGTCACCCATCAGTGACCATCGCAAGGCACCCATCACCCATCAGTGACCACCGCAAGGCACCCGTCACCCATCAGTGACCACCGCAAGGCACCCGTCACCCATCAGTGACCACCGCACCACCAGTGACTACCCAC
>BLSH010402107.1:79651-96873 GCA_018402905.1 Glandirana rugosa | reverse complement strand
ACACTCACCCCCCTCTCTCTTACACTCACCCCTCTCTCCTGCACTCACCCCTCTCTCCTGCACTCACCCCTCTCTCTTACACTCACCCCTCTCTCTTACACTCACCGCCTGGATCCTCCGCCTTTTCAGTTTAGCGCTGCCACTGCCGTTTACCGGCCCCTGCAGCGGCCTTACCGGGATGGACCCCCTTTCCTGTCGCACCCGGGGCGTGAAAATACCTCTTCTGACCCGAGGGAGGGGTCCCCTGTCTACGGCGAAACTCACGCCTCCGGGGCTCAGGGAGGAAAGTTCTCTTACCTCCTGTGAAATCCTTCTGGACAACATAGGCAGTAAATCCATGGCTGCGTCACAAAGGTACTTGATGCCCTGAAGCAGAAAGTCAGCTCTCTGCGGTGCATCCATCAGACGGCCGCAGTCCAGATCATTCTGGAGCTCCGCCATACGTTCAGACAGATATTGCGCCGCCATGGTGGATGCCAGAGCCAGCCGCAGAGCTGAGCCTGCTACCAGGAAGAGAGCTTTTAACAGTGCCTCTGTCTTCCTGTCAGCCGGGTCCTTAAAGGAAGGGGCCCCTTCCAGAGGAATGGTTGTCGCCTTATTCAGACGAACTATCGGCGGGTCCACCACAGGCGACTCCCATTTTTTCAAAAAGCTTTCCTCAAAGGGATAGTGAGTGGCAAAACGTTTGGACAGCGAAAAAGAATGCTGCAGACGCTGCCAATCACGATAAATCAGATGATCAAAGAATTGATCGTAGGGATAAGCCTTGGGGGGCCTGGTGGACCCACACACACACGCAGATGTCTGATTCGCCATCTTGGCTCAGTCGCAGCGAAGTGCGAACACCAGTGACAATAGCGGAAACCAGCGCTCCTTCGCGTGCAGCTGCCGCCCCCTGATCCTCTTCTCTGTCTGAGGGGCCCAGTTCACCGTCAGAGAGGTCCACTGGGTTCCCTGTGGCCCCCGATGCCACTTCCGGATCAGAGTCCTCCCCTGAAGAACAGGGGGGAGGGGAACGCTTCTGAGGGGCCTGATGGGCGACCTCCGCCTGGGGAAGGAACTCACTAAAGACAACCCGCAGCTGGTCCAAAAAAGCCCCTTGCGCAGATTGCCCCCAACGCTGGGTCCTCCCCAGCAGGTTCAGCAGTATAGTCTGCCATTGTTCTTCCCTTTAACCACTTGCCGACCGTTGATCGGCATTTGACGGCGACAAGGTGGCTCTATTGCGCGGATCACCGTCATATGACGGTGGCCGCGAGATCGAGCCCAGTGGGCGCGCACGCGCCGCCGGAGGCACGCCCGCGCGCTCACTGTGTCTGGGGAGGGCCGGCCACCCGCGATGCCCCCCCCCCGGAGTGAAAGAACGGAGGTCCGTGTAAGTAAACACGGACCTCCGTTCTGTGAGAGGGGGAAGGGTTGTGATCACAGGCTTCCACTACATGGAGGCTGTGATCACTTTCCTTCCCCAGCTAGGGCAGTCCCCACACAGTAAGAACATGCCCAGGGAACACAGTTAACCCTTAGAGAGCCCCCTGCAGGTTAACCCCTTCACTGCCAATGGCATTTACACAGTAATCATTGCATTTTTATAGCACTGATCGCTGTATAAATGCCAATGGTCCCAAAAAAGTGTCAAAATGTTCCAACATGTCCGCTGAAATATCGCAGTACCGCTAAAAATCGCAGATCGCCGACATTATTAGTAAGAAATTTTAAAAAAATAAAAACCCCAGAAATTAATTATCATCCGTAAACGCGACCAGTTTTGCGCAAACCAATCAAACGCCGATTGCGATTTTTTTTTATGACAAATATGAGGATGAATATAAATCGGCCAAAACCGATGAAAAAAATGTTTTTATATTTTTTTTTTTGGATTTGTATTTTAGCACAAAGTAAGAAATTTGGGTTTTTTTGCAAAATTGTCGCTCTTTTGTTTATAGCGGCGATCGGAAATGACGCAGCAGTGATCAAATACCACCAAAAGAAAGCTCAATTTGTGGGAAAAAAAGGACGCAAATTTCGTTTGGGTACAACGTCGCACGACCGCGCAATTTTCAGTTAAAGCGGCGCAGTGCCGAATCGCAAAAAGGGCTCCGGTCCTAAAGTGTGAAATCCTTCCGGGGCTGAAGTGGTTGTTAGTAACACACAGGTGTATACCAAAACTTGAGGCACCCCCACACAGCCGCACACCACCGTCCCACAGTGCACCAGGGAAACCCAGGAGGACTGCACCCGCCGCCACCAGCACCCACAGGAGAGCCCAGCTATGCTTGCTGTTTGCTGCCTGAAACTTTTGAGGATCGTCAGAAGAGCCGTGCCGTCAGGAGCACACTCAGTTCCAAAGAGAAAGCAAAACGTTTTAAACACATTTTTGCAGTAGCAGGGGACACCAAGATGGCCGGCGATGAACACTAGAGGCCGAAAACCACCTGCAGGGAACGTGTAGTACCGCAAACAGCCGCTCTGAGCGCAAGAGGGAAAGCTCCATAGGCCCAGCATGTCCGCGGCTACGGCAAAATGGCGGCCGATCGGCGAAAATTCAAACGGACGGCGCCAACTTTAGGGTGCGGTACGGGGGGTGGGGAGGGGGTGAAAAGGGGCCCACGCGGCCCCACCAGAGGCTACCAAAAAAATTTTTCTCTGAAGTCGTCGGTCCCCCCTCCGCCCCTGAAAAGGGGGGAAGGGAGGAACTCTCACTCACCACTCCCGTCGGGCGCAGTGGGTAGCAACCCGTTTGCAGACCTTCCGCCCTTGCCTGGACGGGATGCTGCCGGCCAGAAATCGCCCTACCCGAATGGCAATCCAGGACTGGGCTCAGATGGAAGTCACCCCAGGCCACCCACACGCAACGGGCACGATGCGGCGGGTCCCCGTACCGCGGGACTGGCTCGCATCGGTCAGCCAGGCCGGGGAAAGTGCAGAGCCCGAGCGACTCTCTATGCCCAGGCCGGCTTCTTGATAGCAGATTCATTGCTTGATAGAAGTAGTAAAATAAAGATAAAAGATAAAAAACAAGAAAAAAAACGGTCACAATCAGGACCGCAGTCCCCTAAAGGGAAGCCAGGTCAACTCCTTGCAAACTAGGCATTGAAACTGCTGAGCTATGCTATGTGGACGGTTTATGTGGGAAGAGAGGACAGCCCCATGGGAGGGGCCAGCTGTTCTTTTCCCTGCCTAGTTAACTCCTAGTGGGACAAGCATAAACCCACAAGTCAATGAAGAGCTGCGTCTGTCAGTGAACGTAGGAGAAATGTCTGTGCTAAACAAGTAATGTACAGTGGAAATTTCTAGAAAGGTTTTTTTGATTATTGTGATTTAACAAACGCATACGATAAGTGATTAACTGTCTTTTTAATACAGTGT
Source organism: Glandirana rugosa (assembly GCA_018402905.1). Taxonomy (NCBI): domain Eukaryota; kingdom Metazoa; phylum Chordata; class Amphibia; order Anura; family Ranidae; genus Glandirana; species Glandirana rugosa. The sequence continues at coordinate 93,507 of BLSH010402107.1, read as the reverse complement.
CTTTACTGTTGTCTTTTTGATACTAGAATAAGAGTTGTCGATTTTATATAAAAATATAGGTGTTGTTACTATTGGGGGCAAATATAAAGTCCTAATATATATATACGCTTTTTTACTTTTATTTTTATTCTTATTTCTCTTTACTTTTTACTACTACTTCTATCAAGCAACGAAGTCTATCAAGAAGCCGGCTGGGGCATAGAGAGTCGCTCGGACTCTGTACTTTCCCCAGCCTGGCCGACCGATGCGAGCCAGTCCCGCGGTATGGGGACATGCCGCATCGTGCCCATTCCATAGGAACGGCCTGGGGTGACCCCCCCATCTGTGCCCAAGTCCCGGATTGCGGTCCGGTTCGGGCGGTTTCTTCGGCCGGTAGCATCCCACCCAGGCAGGGGCAGAAGGTCTGCAAACGGGTGGCTACCCGCTGCGCCCGACAGGAGTGGTGAGGGAGAGTTCCTCCCTCCCCCCTTTTCAGGGGCGGAGGGGGACCGACGCTGTCCGTGACGATTTAGGGTAGCCACTGGGTAAGGGCGCCATGGGGCCTTTTCCGCCCCCCCCACCACCCCCTTCCCCCCGCCGCACCCGATCGTTCGCAACACTTTTTTGGGGTCCTCGCCTCCATGCAGAGATCCGCCGCCATTTTGCGGTGGACCGCCGCCATTTTACCGTAGTCGCGGACATACTGGGCAGAGGAAGCCTTCCCTCTAGTGCTCAGAGTGGCCATTTACGGTACTGCACGTTCCTCTGCAGGTGATTTCGGCCTCTAGTGTTTACTCGGCGGCCATATTGGAGTCCCCTGCTGCTGTAAAAAACGTGTTGCAGACATTTTTACTTTCTTTTTGGAACGGTGTGCGACTCCTGACAGGCGCAGCTCTTCTGACGATCCTCTTTGCAGGCAGCAAACAGCAAGTATAGCTGGGCTCTCCTGTGGGTGCTGGTGGCAGCGGGTGCAGTCCTCCTGGGTGTCCCTGGTGCTCTGTGGGGCGGTGGTGTGGGGGGGTGCCTTAAAGCTAGTATTCACCTGCGTTTTGCTGAAGGTGTTTTTTGGGGGAAAAAACGATGGCAGACTATCCCGCTGGGACCACTGAGGAGGATTCAGCGGCAGCGCAATCTGCGCAAGGGGCCTTTGTAGACCAGCTGCGGGCGGTCTTCAGTGAGTTTCTCCCCCGGGTGGATGTCGCCCAGCAGGTCCCTAGGAAGCGTCCTCCACCCCCCTGTTCTTCTGGGGAGGACTCTGATCCGGAAGTGGCCTCGGGGGTCACAGGGACCCCAGTGGACCTCTCTGAGGGTGAACTGGGCCCCTCGGACGGAGAGGAGGACCAAGGGGCAGCAGCTGCGTGCGAAAAGGCGCTGGTATCCGTCATTATCACTGGTATTCGCACTACGCTGCGACTGAACCAGGATGGCGAATCGCAGACTTCTGCGTATGTGTGTGGGTCCACCAGGCCCCCCAGGGCCCTTAAGGCTTACCCCTATGATCAATTTTTTGATCATCTGATCTATCGTGAATGGCAGCGTCCGCAACAGTCCTTCACTGTCAAAACGCTTTGCCGCTCGCTATCCCTTTGAGGAAAGCTTTTTGAAGAAATGGGAGTTGCCTGTGGTGGACCCACCGATAGCCCGCCTGAATTAGACGATGACCTTTCCTCTGAAAGGGGCCTCTTCCTTTAGGGACCCGGCTGACAGGCGGACAGAGGCGGTGTTAAAAGCTCTCTTCCTGGTAGCAGGCTAAGCTCTGCGGCCAGCCCTGGCTTCTGCCATGGCGGCATAATATCTGGCTGAGCGTATGGCGGAGCTCCAGAATGATCTGGACTGCGGCCGCCTGATGGATGCGCCGCAGAGCGCTGATTTTTTACATCAAGGTATCAAGTACCTCTGTGACGCGGCCGTGGATCTACTGCCTATGTTGTCCAGAATGGCGGTTTTTGCCGTCATTCTTAGACGGGTTCTCTGGTTACGTTCATGGTCCGGAGACCATGCGTCCAAAAAAGGCCTCGCAGATCTCCCCTTTCAGGGTGGACGTCTATTCAGCCCACAACTGGATGAGATCATTAAGGATTTCACAGGAGGTAAGAGCACTTCCTCCCAGAGCCCCGGAGGCGTGAGTTTCGCCATAGACAGGGGCCCCCTGCCTCGGGTCAGAAGAGGTTTTTTCGCGCCACGGGTGCAGCGGGCAAAGGGATCCGATCGGGTAAGACCGCGGCAAAGGCCGGAAAATGGCAGTGGCAGCGAAAGACCGAAAAGGCGGAGGACAAGCCCTCCTCCGCGGCCTGATGGGCTGCCCCCACCCGGACCTCGGTTGGGGGGACGTCTTCTGGGGTTCACAGGCCGGTGGCTTGCTCACATTTGCGACCGGTGGGTCCAGGAAGTAGTGTCCACCGGGTACAGGATAGAGTTCAACACTCTACCCCCAGACAGGTTCTTCCCATAGAATTTAGGGCTCCCGCAGGCACGCCGGGGGGCCCTCTCCGGGGCTGTCCAAGCACTCTCGGACCAAGGGGTGATTATGCTAGTCCCTCCAGCAGAGAGGTTTCGAGGTTTTTACTCAAACCTGTTTGTGGTCTCCAAAAAAGGGAGTGGGGGTCCGGCCAGTACTGGACCTGAAGGCGCGAAAATTCCAGATGGAATCGATCCGCTCTGTTGTGGCCGCCCTCCATCAGGGGGAATTTCTGGCGTCTCTGGACATCAGGGATGCGTACCTCCATGTACCTATTTGTCCACGGCATCAGCGTTTCCTTCGCTTTGCAGTGGGGGACCTCCATTATCAATTTGTGGCACTCCCTTTCGGTCTGGCCTCAGCCCCTCGAGTTTTCACAAAACTGGTGGCTCCGGTACTGGCGTTACTGCAACAGAGAGGCATTGCGGTAGTAGCCTACCTCGACGACCTGCTCCTGCGAGCGGAGTCCGCCTCGGCTCTGGAGGAGAATGTGAAAATCACCATGACCTCGCTGCAGGACTTCGGCTGGTTGCTCAACCTGCAGAAGTCGACGGTGTCTCAATCCCGTCGCATGGAGTATCTGGGTCCGATTCTGGACACAGGGCAGGTGAAGGTGTTCCTTCCTCCGGCCAAGTTGCTGTCGCTGCAGTCTGCGGTGTGAACCCTCCTGTCACACCGATGGTCTTCATTACGATTCTGTATGCGGGTACTGGGGCTCTTGGTCTCGACTTTCGAGGCGATACCTTACGCCCAGAGTCACACTCGACTTCTCCAGCGAGCGATTCTGTCTCAGTGGGACAGGTCTCCTTGGTCCAGGCAGCTCTGATACTGCGTTGGGCGTAACGTCACGTTTCCGGCAATCTCCGCCATTTACATTCCAGGCGTGGAAAACTGGCAGGCGGACTTTCTCAGTCGCCAGACGCTGGACCAGGGGGAGTGGTCTCTCCATTTGGAGGTATTCACCCAGATCTGCCGCAGATGGGGGGACGCCGGACGTGGATCTCAGGGCACCTCTGTTCAATCACAAGGTGAAGACCTTTGTGTCCAGAACGAAGGATCCGTTGACAGTGGCCACGGACGCTCTGGTGGCCCCCTGGGGCCATTATTTCCTTCTGTACGCCTTCCCTCCGATAAAACGTCTACTCCGATTGATTGGCCTCGGCACACGTGGTACGCCGACGTGGTGCAAATGGTGGTGGACGTTCCCTGGCGGCTCCCGCTGCAGGACGATCTACTGTCTCAGGGGCCCATCTTGCACCCTGCTTTACCATTGCTGGCTTTGACGGCCTGGCTATTGAGTCCCAAGTGCTGAGGGACAGGGGAGTCGCTGACTCCGTGATCCCTACCTTGTTAAAGGCTCGCAAGTGTACTTCTCGCAAGATATATCACCGCACCTGGAAGGCTTATATAGCTTGGTGCGAGGTGGAGGGTCATAACCCTCGCTCTAATGTGGTGTCTAGGGTCCTGGCTTTTTTGCAGCAAGGCCTGAACAAAAAACTGGCTCTGAGTACTCTCAAGGGCCAGATATCGGCCCTGGCGATTCTTTTTCAGAGACCTTTGGCTTCGCACTCATTGATTCGTACCTTTGTACAAGGTGTGCGACATGTGGCGCCTCAGTGAGGTCTCTGATGGCTCCGTGGGATTTTAATTTGGTGCTTTCTGTGCTCCAGAAACCGCCATATGAAAAAATCAGGGAGATTTCCTTACAACTGCTGTCGCAGAAGGTGGCCTTTTTGGTGGCCATCACATCAGCCAGACGGGCGTCTGAGTTGGCGGCACTGTCGTGCAAGTCTCCCTATCTGGTCATGCACAAGGACAAGGTGGTCTTGCGACCCTCTCCTTCGTTTCTTCCTAAGGTGGTTTCTTCCTTTCACATTAACAAAGATATTGTTCTTCCTTCATTGTGCCCACATCCATCGCACCCAAAAGAATTTGCGTTGCATGCCTTGGACGTAGTAAGGGCCTTACGATTGTATTTAGCTGCTACAGCTTCCTTTCGGAAGTCTGATTCCTTGTTGTGCTGACAGAGGGTCCGCGCAAGGGTTTGGCTGCCTCGTTGGCTACTGTCTCTCGTTGGATTAGACAGACCCACTGAGACCCACGCGTATGCTGTTCGGGGCAAGGTTCCCCCTTTTCCGGTCATGGCTCATTCTACCCGGGCTGTTAGCACTTCCTGGGCTTTCAGACACCAGGCCTCGGTGTCACAGGTATGCAAGGCGGCCACTTGGGCCTCTGTACACACTTTCACTAAGTTTTATAAGATTGATGTGTTAGCATCTTCGGATGCTGCTTTTGGCCGCAAAGTTTTGCAGGCAGCAGTGTAGGCTTGTCTGGCGCCTCCTTAGAGGTTCTGTAGGGTACAGTTGTTGTTGTTTACCCACCCCTCTTTTTTGACACAGCTTTGGGACATCCCCACAAGTCAATGAAGAGCTGCGTCTGTCAGTGAACATAGGAGAAAAAGGGATTTTATTAAAACTTACCGTAAAATCCTTTTCTCAGAGTTCACTGACAGACGCAGCACCCACCCCTCTGCGCTCTGTTTTCGGTACGGCTTGTATACGAACTGATGAGCTATGCTATGTGGAGAGTTTATGTGGCAAGAGAGGACGGCCCCGTGGGAGGGGCCAGCTGTTCTTTTCCCTGCCTAGTTAACTCCTAGTGGGACAAGCATAAACCCCACAAGTCAATGAAGAGCTGCGTCTGTCAGTGAACTCGGAGAACAGGATTTTACGGTACGTTTTAATAAAATCCCTTTTGCATTGAACTAGAGCTGCACGATTCTGGCTAAAATGAGAATTAAATTTTTTTGCTTAGAATAAAGATCCTGATTCTCACAGCATGACATCATCTTTTACATTATACAAAAAATTGGGCTAACTTTACTGTTTAGTTTTTTTTAATTCACTTTAATGTATTTTTTCCCCAAAAATTGCATTTGAAAGACCGCTGCGCAAATACCGTGTGACATAAAATTTTGCAACAACTGCCATTTTATTCTCTAGGGCCTCTGCTAAAAAATATACACATAATGTTTGGGGGTCCTAAGTAATTTTCTAGCAGAAAATACTATTAAATTGTAAGTAGGGATGTACCAATACCAGTACCGGTATCGATACTAGGCATTTTCGCGAGTATCGGTACTCGCGAAAATGCTCGGATGCCTGTCCCGATACCGGAAGCGACGTCGGTTTGGGAATGGAATGTTTCCTCTTCTCCTCCGGCCAGCTTTCTGCTCCGGCGTAGGGCAATCTTAATGCACGGACCAACCTGGGATCTGTCCGGGGGGAAGGGGCCTCCTGCAATTCCTCCACCACTCCCAGAGTTTTCAGTGCTTGCAGGAACCCCGAGGCAGAGCATGTTAATACTACCTATGTGGGTGGGATCTGTAGTGCTCTGAACACAAAGCATGGAGAGGAGAGCCAGTGGAGATCGGAGCAAAAGATATACCTCCAGCACAGCAGTGGTACTGGTAAGATAATGCCTGGATCTAGAGAAGTACTGGGGAGGTGAGGACTCCCCCCTTCTAAGCCCTCCACCACCCGATACTTGCCGGCAGTCTCCCAACCACACATGGTATACATCTTGACTTGAGCACAGCAGCACTAAGAGCTCCTCCTCCCCCTCCCATTCCCTTACAGCTACGTGGTTCACAGTATAGCTAGCTACAGCCACTAATTGTCATGGAATGTCACAGGTTTGAACAGCTAGCTATACACTGTGCAGGGAATGGGATTTCAGCTCCAGCGTGTGCTGTGTGGGGAGCAGGAACTCTGGCTGTGTTCAGGCTGTGTACAGTGCAGGGATGGGAGACTGGAGCTCTGCCTAATGCACTGACCCCTGTACTGTGCCTTCCTAACTCCCTTATTGTGCCTATCGACCCCCCTGTACTGTGCCCTCCAAACCCCATTACTGTGCCATCCTACCCCCCTTAGTGTGCCCTCCTACACCCCTGTACTGTTCCCTCTTGCCTCCTGTGCTGTGCCCTACCTGTGTTGTGTCCTCTTTTCCTCCACCAGTTGTTACCTCTGCCTCCATGTCTCGCAATTACCTTCCCATCCCCATCTTCTTCCCCTGAGTGATCACAGCCTTTTCCATCCCAACTCTCACCCCACAATACGTATTTCACCCCACCCTCAACTACCTTGCCCTCGCTTACCCTCTACTCCCACTCTGCAGTCACCCAACTCCCTAACAACCATCCCCTCCCTGCTCCCACCTCCCAACCCACCCCTCTTCCTAGGCGATAGGTATCGGTAATTGGTATTTGTCACTACCTGAGGTAAAGCATCGGTACTCGTACTTGGTGGTAATAAAGTGGTATCGGTGCAAACCTGTTTGTTAGCAACACATGTCAGAAAAAGATTTGGTCTTCAACCACTTAATGCGGAGTTACACCCAGAAATTTTTTTTTACATCGTCCAAGTCCTTTGTCTATATAGACTTACCTTTGAATTAAAAAAAAAATTATACTCACCCCAAGTCGCTTGTTGCTAGGTGGTCTCTGTAATCTGCCCCTATTTGGTCCTAGGCCCTTTTCCTCACTTCCTGCTTCCCCTGGCCTCCTGGGAGATGTGACTCATTTCCCAGGAGTCAGTGGGCTTCCCTGTACTGTAAAATCGTGTTATTTCCAGACAATAAATTACACGATTTAAGGCGGACCGAGATAGAGAAGTGTATGATGGTTACCCACCATGCACTTCTTTCAGGAAGAGATGCCAGGAGACCCAGGATGGGCTTCAGGTGCCCTCACCTAAAATGGAAAAGTCCACCAGTGAGAGAAAGGAAATTGTGAGTAAAAAATACATGTAATTACTAGGCGGCTTGAAAGTAAGGAAACAAAAGGTTATGTCTATTTAGTATTGAGAGTGGATGCCAAAAAAAAAAAAAACTCTGCTTTAAAGGCCCGATCATCTTTTTGAGAGTGTTTACAAGTAAAAAAAACAGTTTTTTCTAACACCCTAGAGAATAAAATGGCGCTCGTTGCAACGCTTTATGTCACATCGCATTTGCGCATCGGTCTTACAAGCGTGATTTTTTTCTGAAAAAAATTAACGTTGAGTTAAAAAATAAGGCAACAGTCAAGTTAGCATAATTTTTTTCCATACTGTGAAAGATAATGTTACGCCGAGTAAACTGATACCGAACATGTCATGCTTCAAAATTGCACACGCATGTGGAATGGCGACAAACTTGGCACTTAAAAATCTCCATCGGCAACGTTTAAAAATTCCCACAGGTTACCAGTTTTGAGATACAGAGGAGGTCTAGAGCTAAAATTATTGCTCTCGCTCTAACGATCGCGGCGATATCTCACATGTGTGGTTTGAACACAGTTTTCATATGCGTATGGGACTTGCGTATGCGTTGGCTTCTGCGCGCGAGCTCGGCGGGACAGGGCGCTTCAAAATTTTTTTCCTATTTATTTTACTTTTTATTGTTTACACTGTCCTTTAAAAAAAAAAATGATTACTTTTATTCCTATTACAAGAAATGTAAACATTCCTTGTAAAAGAAAAAAGCATGCCAGGACCTCCTGAATAGGAGATCTGGGATCAAATACACCTCAGATCTCATATTTACACTAAAATGCAATTTTAAAAAAAAAAAATAAAATTACATTGGAAAAAAAAAGTCCCCTTTAAGAGCTATGGGCTTAAGTGATGTTTGACGTTGCTTCTGCCCTGCAATGCTATGGAGCTGAGTGGGCGGCATCTTCGGCTCACTCGGCTCACAGGCATTGCAGCAGCTGGATCGGATTGTCTCCACGGCTACCGGCAGGTTCGGTAAGCAGCGGATATGACAAGAGAGTGGCGGGGTAGGGGCCCTCTCCCGCCCCCGATAAAAGTGATCTCACGGCGAATCCGACACAGAGACCACTTTTATCAGAAACGTCCACTGAAAAAAACCATAGCAATGGTATTCCACTTCAAAGGACCACCGTATAATGACTACAGGCGGTCCGGAAATGGTTACACTGACTTCAATTACCAGACGTAAGTTCTTCCCTTTGATCTATTCTAAAAGGACAACATGTTACACTGTACCTCTTGTCTTCTCTATCTCCCAGTGCTGAGGAATGTTGAACATTCTCCAGCTTTTTTTTTTTTTTTTGACAGCTCTGAATGGCTCTGCACTGTTTACACAGAATTGAGGAAATGTTGGGTGTAGATTGTGACAGGGGTTGGATAGAGATTGCAATCTTTTAACAATTAATCGTGCAGCTCTACATTGAATCTAAACAAGTACATCCAAATGTTGTATGTTAAAAAAAAAATGCATAAACAAATAAATATTGAATTGTATATAAAGTCCCAACAGTCCATATGAAGCGCTCTAGTGCATCTTAAGAAAAAAACATGCGTTTTATGCATGTATGTTTCAATAAGTGCTCCACCATCTTAAAAACAGTGCTTCATTACCAGGTGAAATACCTGCTCACCCTTAGGATAAAGCCCACAAATGAGCCAACACAGCATAAAGGAAATTAATCGTATACACCAGATGGTAGGTCCTCTGTTCTCTTCCTCCTCAAATGATAAAACTACCCCAGCTGGGATGACTCCATAGAGCTCCCAGAATAAAGGAAACAATTTCCAATAGTGTAGTGTCGACATTTAATATGCATACAAAAGTATCAGGCAAGCTTAAGGAAATGCACTCACATTTATTCAACTGAAAACAAGCAAAGTAGTATAACAAAGTAGCAGGATCTCACAGCATCCAGATTGTGACACACGCCGTCTGGCTCCGCCTCTACGCGTTATGCCACTCTCCTACATGGCTTCTTCAGAAAGTGAGCAGGACGGCTGTAGCAGGCGTGCTTTATACTAAACGGAAATCACCACTGTGATTGTCGATCCGGTCTGTGCATGTGCAGTGCAGCCAGCAATTAGGTCCAGGCATGCGCAGTGGATAAATCAAGTCAAATCACTGTCTACGGATGCATAGAGCGGGACACCACAATGATGGCCAGATGGGAAACCACTGGACGTGGGATGGGAACATAGCAGTAACGACCCAATACACAATATATACAGAGACCAGCTCATTCTACTTAAAGTGGATGTAAACCCACCACCCACCCAGTATAAACTAATGACACAGTATTAATGTATATATACATGCAAGCCTCCTGCATTTATCCCTACCTTTCAAATGTCCTTTCTGTAAGCACTAGCAGCTCTGTAAAACTCTGAAATCAGAGGGTGTCTGTGTTTGCTGGAGTTTGGTGGGTGGAGTTGTGATGTCACAAGCCTCCCCACCCACCTCTATACTGAGACATTGAGGAGGGAGGGAGTGGGGAGTGTAAAACTTTCTCTGCTGCGTGAAGGAGATAAGCAAATTGCTTGTCACTCACAGAGCAAGGGGCGGATCGACTGTGTATTTCCCGGTTAGTCAGACTTTCTCTTCCAGAAAAAAGATAAGCTGATTACTCACAGTTGGATTAACTCTTTGTGGCAAGACTGGGCACAGATGACATGACATGCTATACTCTACCAAGCAGAGTTATTAATTCATTTTTTTTTTTCAGGTTTACATCCACTTTAATAAAACAGCACATATTAAGGCCTAACTCCTAATGCAATATCAAGTAGCAATCCGGCTGAGAGTAAATTGATATATATACATAAAATGCATATATGTAAGAACATTCAATCAGATAGGACAGCGTAATGGATATCAGTAAACATTCTTGTGATTAAAATACTATATTACTAAAGACAAAGTAGATCAAACCCACTAACAGACGGCTGCCTACAACAAAAAAAAAAAAATAATTTATATATTATAAAAAAAAAAATTATATAAAAAGCAGGCGGTGCAAAAATAAAATTCCCTCAGCATGACAACTACCGTATTTTTCTGGGGGGGGTTGGGAGTTGGTGCATCTTATACGACGAATAGACAGTTTGCCCCAGCGATGCGCAACGCCGCCGCAGCCTTAGGAAAGGCCGCGGCTTTGGCCTAGCTCCAGAGCGGTCGGCCATCTTGGTACACCCGGCGGCGGTGCGCGCTGACGTCATCACCCCTCTGCTCGTGGATCCTACCATCTGCAACAACAGTGAGGTTTGTTGGACTGGCTATTAGGGGGCAGGGGCAATGCAATGTTACTGGCTATTATTACTATGTTGGGGGCAATGTTACTGGCTATTATTACTATGTTGGGGGCAATGTTACTGGCTATTATTACTAATGTGGGGGCAATGTTACTGGCTATTATTATTAGTGTGGGGGCAATGTTGCACTGGAACAGTGATGGTGATGACGAGTGGGGGACAATGGTGGACATTACAGTGATGAGTGGGGGCAATGGTGGATGTTACAGTGAGGTAGGGGCAATAGTGGATGTTACAGTGAGGCGGGGGCAATGGTGGATGATGTATTAAACAAAAAGACAAAACGTATGTTTTTACTACAGTATTTGGTTCAGAATCTTTTTTTTCTAGATTTTCCTCCTTTAAAATTGGGTGCGTCTTATATTCCGGAGCGTCTTATACAGCGAAAAATACGGTACATCTTTGTAAATGACAATTGATCCTTCCTAGTTTAGAGTGTATAAAATAGGTGAGTAACTGAATATACACCTCTACTACTAGCCGACCAAAAATCTGCAATTTTCTCTTCTGTACATCTGTTGAAAGTTAAGAAATTATACATTTTGCCTGAGCTGTCAGAAAACGGGCAGAGAGCTGAAGTTACAGTCTGCGGAGCTTAGTGAGGAGAGTTTTGACAGCTGATTGGAGGGAAGGGACACACTCCTTTTCCCACAGTACACAAGCATAGAGCTGAGGCTGTGAATCAGCTGGAGCTCCCTCCCCTTTCACTTTTTTTTCTCTTGGTGTCAGGAAAACTTGTCAGAAGTGACTCAAAGGGTAGAGGAGAAACAAAGCAGTATACGGGACACTTCTGCTCTTGATTGATTGAGACACACTATAGAGGGATATACTTTGTACATATTTCATGTCTGAGGTTTACAACTACTTCAATCTGGGAAGATGAAAGCTTCTCAACAAGACGGCATAAAGAATGTTATAAACATACATTAACCAGTTCCCTACCGACGCATAGTAAAATGACGTCGGCAGGGACTGCTCCTCGATCCAGGAGGACGTCATATGACGTCCTCCACTTCTCGCCGCTACTGCGGGCCCCCAGGGGCCCGCAGAGCGGCGATCTCGGATCGCTCGTCTGCCGGGGGGTTGTGTCCCCCCCAGATCGGGGTAAAGAGCCAATAAAATTGGCTCTTTACCACGTGACTGGCTGTGTCCAATCACAGCTGGTCACTAAAGCTCCTCTCGTGCGCGCCCCCAGGGGCGCACAGCGCAGCAATCGGAGCTGAGGCTTGTCCCTCGGACAAAGCCCAGCTCCGATCCATGTAAAGAGCCAATAGATTTGGCTCTTTACCACGTGACCGGCTGTGTCCAATCACAGCAGGTCATGTGACTGACACAGCCGGTCATGTGATGTAAACAAACCGCTGTTACCGCGGTTCTGTGTTCATGATCTGTGTGTGACAGGGAGATTGCGGTAACAGCTCGTTACCGCCTACTGTGTACACCAAGCACACTGATCACCCCCCCCCAATAAAGAGGACCTGTCACCACCCCATCAAAGTACCTGTCACAGTCTATCAGAGTACCTGTCACCTGTCCATCAAAATACCCGAGTACCTGTCACCTGTCCATCAAAGTATGAGAGTACCTGTTTCCTGTCCATCAAAGTATGAGAGTACCTGTTTCCTGTCCATCAAAGTAGCCGAGTACCTGTCACCTGTCCATCAAAGTACCCGAGTACTTGTCACCTGTCCATCAAAGTACCCGAGTACCTGTCACCTGTCCATCAAAGTACCCGAGTACCTGTCACCTGTCCATCAAAGTACCCGAGTACCTGTCACCTGTCCATCAAAGTACCGAAGTACCTGTCAACTGCCCATCAAAATACCCGAGTACTTGTCACCTGTCCATCAGAGTACCCGAGTACCTGTCCATCAGAGTACCCGAGTACCTGTCACCTGTCCATCAAAGTACCCGAGTACCTGTCACCAACCCATCAGAGTACCCAAAGTACCTTTTACCAATCCATCAGATTACCCGAGTACCTGTCTCCAGCCAATCAAAGTACCCAAGTACCTATCTGAAGCCCATCAGAATACCCGAGTACCTATCTTAAGCCCATGCCTCATAGAATATACCTTGGGTGTTTGCTTTCCAAAATGGGGTCATTTTGGGGGTAATTCCACTGTCCTGGTGCCCCAGGGCCTTCAAAAGTGTGATAGGTATCAATGAAATTTTATGTGTCATTTATGCTCCTAGAACGCCTGACAGTGCTCCCTGCATGTTCGGCCTCTGTATGTGGCCAGGGTGTGAAAAAGTCTCACACATGTGGTATCGCCATACTCGGGACGAGTAGCAGAATATATTTTGGGGGGTCATTTTTGCTATGTACATGCTATGTGTTAGAAATATCTTATAAATTGACCACTTTGTGTAAAAATAAATGCGTTTTCATTTTCTTTCCACGTTTTTCGAAGACTTGTGAAAAGAAATGAACCATTCAAAAGACTCATAATGCATCATAGAATATACGTTGGGGTGTGTGCTTTCCAAAATGGGGTCATTTTGTGGGCAATTCCATTGTCCTGGTGCTCCAGGGCCTTCAAAAGTGTAATGGGTCTTTAGGAAATTAGATGTGAAATTTCTGCTCCTAGAATGCCTGACGGTGCTCCCTGTATGTTGGACCTCTCTATGTGGCAAGGCTGTGTAAAAATCTCACACATGTGGTATCGCCATACTCAGGATGAGTAGCAGAATATATTTTGGGGGGTAATTTGTGCTATGTGCATGCTATGTGTTAGAAATAACTTATAAATTGACCACTTTGTGTAAAAAAGGGATTTTATTAAAACTTCCAGTAAAATCCTTTTCTCAGAGTTCACGGACAGACGCAGCTCTTCATTGACTTTGTGGGGGTTTTATGTTCGTCCCACTAGGAGTTAACTAGGCAGGGAAAAGAATCAGCTGGCCCCTCCCCTGGGGGCCGTCCTCTCTTCCTACATCAAACCCCCTCACAGTATAGCTCTTCAGTTCGTACACAAGCCGTATAGAAACAGAGCCCAGAGGGGTGGGTGCTGCGTCTGTCAGTGAACTCGGAGAAAAGGATTTTACGTTAAGTTTTAATAAAATCCCTTTTTCTCCTTACGTTCACTGACAGACGCAGCTCTTCATTGACTTTGTGGGGACGTCCCCAAGCAGTGTCAAAAAAAGAGGGGTGGGTAAACGCAAACAGTACCCAACTGAACTTCTGAGGAGGCGCCAGTCGCACCTACACTGCCGCCTGCAGAACTTTGCGGCCAAAAGCAGCATCCGAAGATGCAAACACATCAACTTTGTAAAACTTAGTGAAAGTGTGAACAAGACGT
>BLSH010402107.1:45993-61594 GCA_018402905.1 Glandirana rugosa | reverse complement strand
CTGCTGCCTCTTTGCAGCCACTTCCTGCCTACATGTGTGTCCCCCACAGTAACTTTTCATTGCTCTGGTGGGTTTCCGATCACCATGAAATACTGGAGCCCAGCTGCACATAGAGTGGTAATTGTTGATGGTACACAGGGCTTTATCACAATTTTGTTGCTTAGAATAAAGGTCACGTTTCTCGCGGTGTAACATCGTCTTTCATATTATACAAAAAAAAAAAAAAAAAATGGGCTAACTTTACTGTTTCGTTTTTTTTTTTATTCATTAAAGTGTATTTTTTCCAAAAAATTGCGCTTGAAAGACCGCTGCGCAAATACCATGTGACATAAAATATTGCAGCAACCGCCATTTTATTCTCTAGGGTCTCTGCTAAAAAATAATATATAATGTTTGGGGGTTCCAAGTCATTTTCTAGCAGAAAACACTGGATCTTTACTTGTAAGCCACTAATGTGAGAGAGGGTTTAGTCTTTAAATGGTTAAACTTTCCTGATAACAGCCCGGGAGATAATTGCTTTGAAAGAAGAAGATACATTGTTGCTTGTTTATTCTTCTAACTCTCAACAACTATTCGGGCAGCCGGCCAAGTTTAACAGCTGTTAGATGAAGCAGAGAACGGCTCTCGGCTCTCACTGAATCTGACACGCTGTTTTAACATGGGGAGAGAAGGAACGGCAGTCACTCGCCAGGACGCGATTTCTGGTCGCCATGGCGACCTGGCGCCTGGGGTTTGTCGAGGCCTGCAGGAACTGACCACAATGGTGTGAACTATGCCACTGAAAACCATATAACCCACTTTCCATTTTTTTTTTTTATGCAGGAAAAAAAGGGATTTTATTAAAACTTACCGTAAAATCCTTTTCTCTGAGTTCACTGACAGACACAGACAAGTGGGGTTATCTGCACATCCTACCAGGAGTTGACCAGGCAAATAGAAAAAAAAGCAAGCTGACCCCTCCCAGGGGGCCGTCCTCTCTCTCCCATATAACCCCTCTGCTCTGCATAGCATATCAGTTCGTAACAAGCCGTACAAACGCAACACACAAAGGGGTGGGTGCTGCATCTGTCAATGAACTCAGAGAAGAGGATTTAACGGTAAGTTTTAATAAAATCGCTTTTTCTCCTACGTTCACTGACAGACGCAGCCCTTCATTAGACAAGTGGGGATGTCCCAAAGCTGTGTCAGTCAAGAGGGGTGGGTAAACAACAACTGTACTTAACAGATTCCTCTCAGGAGGCGCCAGCCACACCTACACAGCCGCCTGCAAAACTTTGCGTCCAAAAGCAGCATTCGCGGATGCTGAAATATCCACTTTGTAAAACTTGGTAAATGTGTGAACCGAGGCCCAAGTAGCCGCCTTGTACACCTGTGACACCGAAGATTGGTGTCTGAAAACCCAGGAAGTGCTAACTGCCCTGGTGGAATGAGCCGTGACAGGAAAAAGGGGAACTTTGCCCCGAACAGTATACGCATGGGTCGCGGTCTGTCTGATCCAACAGGAAATCGTAGCCGACGAGGCCGCCAACCCTTTGTGCGGACCATCCGTCAGCACAAACAATGCATCAGACTTCCACAAAGAAGCTGTAGTCGCCAAGTACACCCGCCACGCTACACCCGCAAGCCCTTACGACATCAAAGGAATGTAACTCAAATTCCTTGGGATGCGACGGGTGCGGACATAATGAAGGAAGAACAATATCTTCATTAATGTGGAAAGAAGAGACCACCTTTGGTAGAAACAAAGGAGAAGGACGCAAGACCGCCTTGTCCCTATGAAGGACTAAATAAGGAGACGGGACTCAATAACCACAGCGTCCAAGCCAGCGAGGGTAAAGCAGGGTGCAAGATGGGCCCCTGAGACAGCAGGTCTTCGCGCAGCGGAAGACGCCAAGGAACATCTGTCACCATCCGCACCACGTCGGCGTACCAAGGGCGCCGAGGCCAATCCGGAGCTACCAGGATTGTCGGAATCCCCTCCACTTCTAACCTGCGCAGTAGCCGCGGTAGAGGCGCGATGGGAGGGAAAGCGAACAGGAGCCTATACTGACTCCAAGGTGCTACCAGCGCGTCCATGGCGGCCGTCAGTGGGTCTCTCGTCCTGCACACAAAAGGTATACACCTTGTGATTGAACCGAGACGCCATGAAGCCCACGTCTGGCGTGCCCCCCTTTGTGGCAAATCTGGCGGAACACTTCTGGATGTAAGGACCATTTCCCCTGATCCAGAGTCTGGCGACTGAGAATGTCCGCCTGCCAATTCTCTACGCCCGGGATATAAATGGCGGAGATTGCCGGCACGTGAAGTTCTGCCCATCGCAGAACGAGAGCCGCTTCCGCGCTCCTCGTTCCGCCCTGAGGGTTCACGTACGCCACAGCCGTGGCGTTGTCCGACTGGACCCGAACCAGGAGACCGCGCAACCTCACCATCCAGTGGGAGAGGCAGAGCCTGATCGTCCACAACTCCAGCACATTGATCGAAAGATGGGATTCCTGCGCCGACCAGCGGCCCTGAGCAGACAGCTGCCCCAGGACCAATTTAGGGGGAGAAATGACTTCCCCAACGTGAGAGCTGGGGCCCGAAGCCACCAGGCCAACGATCCTCTAGTCTGATGATCCAATCTGATCAGCTGGTCCAGGGACAGCGGAGACCTGTCCCACCATGACAGAATCACTCGCTGAAGGAGCAGAGTGTGACTCGGGGCGCAAGATACCGCCTCGAAGGCTGAAACCATGAGCCCCAACACCCGCATCGTAAGGAGGACCACCGGCGTGCCAGCAGAGTTCGCACCGCCGCTTGCAGTGTCAGCAACTTGGCCGGAGGCAAGAATACCTTCGCCTGTGCTGTGTCTAGAATCAGACCCAGGAATTCCAGGTGACAGGACGGGGTCAATGTCGACTTCTGCAGATTGATCAGCCAGCCGAAGTCTATGGTGACAGCCACGTTCTCCTCCAGAGCTGAAGCAGACTCCGCTCTAAGGAGCAGGTCGTCGAGGCATGCTACCACCGTAATATCTCTCTGCCTCAATAGCACCATCACCGGAGCCACCAGTTTGGTGAACACCCGAGGTGCCGAGGCCAGACCGAAAAGAAGTGCCACGAATTGGTAATTCAGATCTCCCACGGCAAAGTGCAGGAAGCGCTGGTGCCGGAGACAAATGGGAACGTGGAGGTACGCGTCCCTGATATCCAGAGACACCCTGAAGTCCCCTTGGTGTAGGGCGGCCACGGCTGAGCGGACAGACTCCATTCTGAACTCTCGCGCCCTCACAAAGTGATTTAGCGCTTTTAGGTCCAAAACCGGCCTGACCCCCTCCCCCCTTTTTTGGGTACCACAAACAGGTTGGAATAGAAGCCATGGAATCTTTCCAGCAGAGATACCGTCACAGTTACCCCTTGCGCAGAGAGCGCCTGAACAGCCCCTAAGAGAGCCTCTCGACGCCCCTGAGGGAGTCTCAAGTTCGATAGGAAGAACCTGTCTGGGGGTAGAGCGCTGAACTCTATCCAGTACCCGGAGGACAACACTTCCTGCACCCACCGGTCGGAAATGCGGGCAGTCCACCTGTCTGCGAACCCCAGAAGTCGGCCCCCCGCCCGAGAATCGGGTGGGGGCAACCCATCATGCGGAGGACGACTTATCCTCTGCCCTTTCACTCTTGCGTTGCCAGGGTCGTTTACCAGCCCCCGCGGCAGACTTGCCGGGCCTTGACCGTTTGCCCGCTGCACCGGGGGCACGAAAAAAAGGGATTTTATTAAAACTTACTGTAAAATCCTTCTCTCTGAGTTCACCGACAGACGCAGCCCTTCATTGACAAGTGGGGTCTATGCTCATCCTACTAGGAGTAGACTAGGCAAAAAAGCAAAAGGATAGGCTGGCCCCCCCCCCAGGGGGGCCGTCCTCACTTCAGCATATAATCCCCCTGGTACCTACAGCATATCAGTTCGTAACAAGCCGTACAAACTCAACACAGAGGGGTGGGTGCTGCGTCTGTCAGTGAACTCAGAGAAAAGGATTTTACGGTAAGTTTTAATAAAATCCCTTTTTCTCTTACGTTCACTGACAGACGCAGCCCTTCATTGACAAGTGGGGATGTCCCAAAGCTGTGTCAGTAAAGAGGGGTGGGTAAGCGACAACTGTACCCAACAGAATCCTCTCAGGAGGCGCCAGTCGCACCTACACTGCCGCCTGTAATACTTTATGGCCAAAAGCAGCATCCGAAGATGCGGACATAAACTTTATAAAACTCAGTAAATGTGTGCACCGAGGCCGAAGTAGCCGCCTTGCACTCCTGTGACACCGAAGCCTGGTGTCTGAAAGCCCAGGAAGTGCTAACAGCCCTGGTGGAATGAGCCGTGACTGGAAAAGGAGGTACCTTGCCCCGAACAGTATATGCGCATGAGTCACGGTCTGTCTGATCCAACGGGAAACCGTAGCCGACGAGGCCGCCATTCCTTTGCGCGGACCATCCGTCAGCACAAACAACGCGTCAGACTTCCGAAAGGAGTCTGTAGCCGCCAAATATACCCGCAAAGCCCTCACGACATCCAATGACCGTAACTCAAATTCCTTAGGATGCAATGGATGCGGACATAACGAAGGAAGAATAATATCTTCATTAATGTGAAAATAAGAGACCACCTTTGGTAGAAACGAAGGGGAAGGTCGCCAGACCGCCTTGTCCTTATGAAGGGCCAAGTAAGGAGACTGACAGGGCAATGCTGCCAACTCAGACACCCGCCTAGCGGATGTAATGGCCACCAAGAAAGCTACTTTTTGCGACAGTAATTGTAGAATATCCCTGATTTTCACAAATGGCGGTTTCTGCAGTACAGAAAGTACCAAATTTAAATCCCACGGCGCCAGAGGCGACCGTATCTGAGGAGCCACATGGGGAACACCCTGTACAAAAGTACGTATCAACGAATGTGATGCAAAAGGCCGTTGAAAGAGAATCGCCAGAGCCGAAATCTGACCATTGAGGAGTACTCAATGCCAACTTTTTATCCAGGCCCCGCTGCAAAAAAGCCAGCACCCTGGACACCACGTAAGAGCAAGGGTTCCAACCCTCCGCCTTACACCAGGCGATATAGGCCTTCCAGGTCCGATGATAAATCTTGCGCAAAGTACACTTGCGCGCCTTAAACATGGTAGGGATCACGGAGTCAGGAACACCCCCATCCCTCAACACCTGGGACTCAATAGCCAAGCTGTCAAAACCAGCGAGGGTAAAGCAGGGTGCAGGATGGGTCCCTGTGACAGTAGGTCTTCGCGTAGCGGAAGACGCCAGGGAACATCTGTTACCATCCACACCATGTCGACGTACCAAGGGCGCCGAGGCCAATCCGGAGCTACCAGGATTGTTGGAATCCCTTCCACTGCTATTCTGCGCAGTCACCGCGGAAGAAGCTTGATCGGAGGAAAGGCGTGCAGGAGCCGATACCGACTCCAATTTTCTACTAATGCGTCCGTGGCGACTGCCAACGGGTCTCTTGTTCTGCACACAAAAGCCTGCACCTTGTGACTGAACCTGGACACCATGAGGTCCACCGTCTGGCGTGCCCCACTTGTGGCAAATCTGGTGGAACACCTCTGGATGTAGGGACCATTCCCCCTGATCCAGTGTCTGGCGATTGAGAAAGCGCGCCTGCCAGTCTTCTACACCCGGAATGTAAATGGCAGAGATTGCCGACACGTGAAGTTCTGCCCATCGCAGAATGAGAGCATCTTCCGCAGGTGGTGCCGAGCTCCTTGTCCCTCCCTGATGGTTCACATACGCCGTGGCATTGTCCAACTGAAACCGAATCGGGAGGCCGCGCAGCCTTACCGACCAGAGGACGATAAAGAGCCTAATCGCCCACAGCTCCAACACACTCATCGGAAGGCGAGATTCATGCGCTGACCAACGTCCCTGAGCAGACAACTGCCCCAGGACCCCTCCCCAGCCTGAAAGGCTGGCGTCCATCCTTACTATCGACCAGTTCAGGGGGAGAAAAGACTTTCCTAGCTTTAGGGCCGGGGCCCGAAGCCACCATCTCAACGATCCTCTGGTCTGGTGACCCAACCTGATCAGCCTGTCCAGGGACAGCGGTGACTTGTCCCATCGTGACAGAATCTCTCTCTGTAGAAGCAGAGTGTGACTCTGGGCGTAAGGTATTGCCTCGAAGGGTGAAACCATGAGCCCCAACACCCGCATACAGCACCGTAAGGAGGACCACTGGCGTGACAGCAGGGTTCGCACCGCCGCTTGTAATGACAGTAACTTGGCCGAAGGTAGGAACACCTTCATCTGCTTCGTGTCCAGAATCAGACCCAGATATTCCAGGCGACAGGATGGGATCAATGTCGACTTCTGCAGATAGATCAGCCAGCCAAAGTCTTATAGCGAGGCCATGGTGATAGCCACGTTCTCCTCCAGAGCCGAAGCAGACTCCGCTCTCAGGAGCAGGTTGTCTAGGTATGCTACCACCGCAATGCCCCTCTGCCTCAACGCCAGCACCGGAGCCACCAGCTTGGTGAACACCCGAGGAACCGAGGCCAGACCGAAGGGAAGCGCCACAAATTGGCAATGTAGGTCTCCAACCGCAAAACGCAGGAAGCGCTGGTGCCGGAGACAAATGGGAACATGGAGGTACACTTCCCTGATATCCAGAGACGCCATGAAGTCCCCTTGGTGCAGGGCGGCCACGACCGAACGGAGAGATTCCATTCTGAATTTTTGCGTCTTCACAAAGTGGTTTAGCACTATTAAGTCCAGAACTGGCCTGACTCTACCCTTTTTGGGTACCCAAAAAGATTTGGATAGAAACCGCGGGACCCTTCCAGCGGAGGTACCGGCACAATCACCCCTTGTTCGGAGAGCTTCTGGACAGCCTCCAGGAGAGCCTCCCGATGCCCCAGAGGGAGTCTCAAGTTCGAAGCAAAGAACCTGTCTGGGGGTAGAGTGTTGAACTCTATCCTGTACCCAGAGGACGCCACTTCCTGCACCCACCGGTTGGAAATGCGGGCAGTCCACCTGTCTGCGAACCCCAGAAGTCAGCCCCCAACCCGAGAATCGGGCGGGGGCAACCCATCATGTGGAGGACGACTTGTCCTCAGCCTTTTCGTTCTTACTCTGCCAGGGCCATGTATCGAACCCCGAGGCAGACTTGCCGGGCCTTGAGCCCTTGCCCACTGCACCGGGCGCACAAAAAAACTTCTTCTGACCCGAAGAAAACGGGACCCTTCTTACGGCGGAACTCCCGCCGCTTGGCCTCCGGAAGAAAGTACTCTTCTCTCCAGTGAAATCCTTAGAGGATTCATCCAGTTGCGCCCCACAAGGACGACCACCCTGAAAAGGGAGATCCGTGAGACCCTTCTTAGACGCATGGTCACCCGAACAGGAGCGTAACCACAGCACTCGTCTGATAATGACTGCGAAACAGACATTTCAGAGAGCATGGGAAGCAGGTCCAAAGCTGCATCACACAGGTATCGAATCCCCTTTATCAGGTGCTCTGCTCGTTGTGACGCCTCAGGTGAGGTCCCGCCGCTCTACTCGCAGTGCAATGCAGTCGCACACTCAGTAAGGGATTGCGCAGCCATAGCTGATGCCAGAGCCGGTCTCATGGCTGATCCCGCCAACAAGAACAGTGGCTTGGACACCGCCCCCGTCCGTCTATCAGCCGGATCCTTAAAGAAGGAGACCCCTCCAAGGGGATGGTCGTCGCCCTATTCAGGCGAGCCACCAGAGAATCCACTGCAGGGGATGTCCACTTCTTCACAAAGCTATCAAAAGGGTAGCATAAAGCGAAACGTTTTGGCAGGGCGAAGGAATTCTACGGACGCTGCCATTCCTTATATACCAGCTGGTCATAAGGGCAAGCCCCAGGAGACCTAGGTAGATTAAGAGACCCACAAACGTACGCGGACTCCTGCGACTCCCTAGCTTGGTCCAGTCGCAAGGACGCACGAATATTGGCGATCAGGGCGGCCACCAGCACCTTTTCGCGCGCTACTGAGGCCCCCTGATCCTCTTCGCCGTCTGAGGGCACCGCTCGCCCTCTGAAAGCTCTACGGGGGTCCCCGTGACCACAGAGGCCACTTCCGGTGCAGAATCCTCCCCCGTTGAAGGTGGGGGGGTGGACTTTTTTTTTTTTTTTTAGGGGCCCCCTAGCCCGGTCTGGCACCTCCCGGGGAAAAAATTCCCCAACTACTGCTCCTAACTGGTCCAGGGATACCAGTGTCCCCAGCGCAGGTTGTGTTTCCACTGGCTCCAGCTTGGAAGGACCCGCAGGTTCAGCCGCCATCGCGCCACCGGACCCTGACAGACAGAAAACTGACACCCCCACAATGTGACCACCATCGCTGCCCCACAGAACACCCAGGGAAGGCCCAGGAGGACTGCACCCACCGCTACCAGCACCCCAGGGAGAACACAGCTATTCCTGCTGCTTGATGCCTCAAGCGCTGCTTCCCAGAAGGAATTTTGCCATATGACCGCCAGTCAGAGGGTCTGTGCTGCTGCGCCATCCACGCTGTCCAGAGTGAAAGAGGAAGTGTCTGCAGAGAAAGCACGTTTTTCCTCCTTCCAGGCATACCCCAAAATGGCCGCCGGGAGGACACAATAGGCCCAAGCCTGATTATACAGGGCGCGACTACGGCAAAATGGCCGACGGTCACCACTAGAGGCCAAAAATCCACAGCAAAATGGCCGCGGCTACAGGAAAATGGCGGCGGATCGCCGCATGGCGATTTTAAACGGCGCAGGGTGCGGTGCGGGGGGGTGATAGGAGGGGGGTGAGGACACCCAGGGGAGGTCTGAGCCCCAAACTAGACCCTCCACCGGCCGGCTATCCGCAAAGTTTCGCCCAGTTACCCCCCTCCGCGCCCCTGGGGGGGGTGAGGGGGTCACTCACCAATCCGACGAGCGTAGCGGGTAGCCACCCGGTTGCAGACCGAGTAAGGTCACTGGGCATCATCCACCGGCCGCCCGCACGGAATGGGCACGATGCGGCGGACCCCGCCAAGGCTAGGGCTAGCTCGCATCCGTCGGCCGTGCTGGGGAAAGTTCAGGATTTCTAGATATCCTCTATGCCCCAGCCGGCTTCTTGATAGCAGTCTTCATCAGATAGCTTGAGAAAAATAAAAAAGTGGTAGCAAAAAAGGTGAACCGCAGGTTCCATAAGGGAGCCAGGTCTAACTCCTTGCACTAGGCAAATAAAACTGATATGCTATGGCAGCAGGGGGATTATATGCTGGAGGATGGCCCCCTGGGAGGGGCCAGCCTATCCTTTTGATTTTTTGCCTAGTCTACTCCTAGTAGGATGAGCATAAACCCCAATTGTCAATGAAGGGCTGCGTCTGTCAGTGAACGTAAGAGAAAACCTCTTCTGACCCGAAGAAGTAGGACCCTGCTTGCGGCGGAACTCCCGCCGCCCGGGCTCCGGAAGAAAAAAATACTCTTCCCTCCAGTGAAATCCTTAATGATTTCATCCAACTGCGCCCCAAAGAGCCGACCCCCCTGAAAGGGGAGATCCGTAACGCCCCTCTTAGATGCATGGTCACCCAACCAGGAGCGTAACCAGAGTACCCATATGGTAATGACTGCGAAAACAGACATCTTATACAACATGGGAAGCAGGACCAGAGCTGCGTCACACGGGTACCGAAGACCCTGAAACAAATGGTCTGCTCTCTGCGACGCCTCAAGCGACCTCCCGCAGCCCAAAACATTCTGCAGCTCAAGTGCACACTCAGAAAGAGATTGTGCCGCCAGGGCCGGCCTCATGGCTGACCCTGCCAAGCTGCGGGGGATGCCCACTTCTTCACAAAGCTATCCTCAAATGGATAATGTATAGCGAAGCGTTTGGGCAGGGCAAAGGAAGTCTGCGGACGCTGCCATTCCTGATAGACCAGATGGTCAAAAAATTGATCCTAAGGATAAGCCTTAGGGGACTTGGGTGGCTTAGCAGACCCGCAAACGAATGCGGTCTCCTGCGACTCCCCTGCTTGGTCCAGTCGCAAAGACGCACGGATATCAACAATCAGTGCGGCCACCAGCGCCTTCTCGCACACAACCGATGCCCCTGGTAATTGTTTTTACTGGTAATGGCGGCAATCTGTGATTTTTAGCGGGACTGCAACATTGTGGCCAACAAATCTGACCCCAAATTACACTTTTTGGGGACCACTGACATTATTACATTGATCAGTGCTATAAAAATGCAATGATCAATATAAAAATGACACTGACAGGGAAGGGGTTAACACTAGGGGGCGATCAAGGGGTTAACTGTGATCCCTCAGAGTTTTCTAACTGTAGGGAGGATGGGATTACTAGGACATGACAGAGATCGCTGTTCCAGACCATGGGAAAGAAGATCTCAGTCATGTCACCTGGCAGAACGGGGATCCGCCCTGTTTACAAAGGCAGATCCCCGTCCTGCCTCTGTAGCCAGAGATTGCGGGTCGCCAGCAGACATTAGTCCCCCAGAACCCCAAGCGAGCACCTGTGGCACGCGTGTGCCCGCTATACCACGTGCACAAACCGACGTACAGGTAGGGTGGTTCGCGCTAACCAACCAACTTGCCTCAAAATATCTGCGTGAGCTGGTCACCAAGTGGTTCAAAAAAAAAAAAAATCCCAATAAGAGTATATTAATTGTGTAAAAGTTATAGCATACTATGAGAGATATATATATTTTTTTTTTTTTTTTTTTTAACTTGATCAATTCCGCCGTACACCGCCCCACGTACATTTACTGCGGGGTGGCGGCTCCTCTGCGCAGAATCACGTACAGGTATGTGATTCTGCACTTCCGGGTCTGGGACATGCACACGCACCGCCAGTGACTCGCTACCACTGTGATTGGACACAGCGGGAGATAATCAGCAGTTCCAACGGATGCGATGTCCGCCGGTACCCACTGATCGTTCGACAGCAGGCAGAACGGCGAAGCGCTTATGTAAACAAGGCAGATCGTCATTCTGTGACATTACAAACACTCCCCACACAGTTAGAAAGCACTCCCTAGGAACACATTTAACCCTCTGATCACCCCTGATGGCAACCTCTTCCCTGCCAGTGTCATTAGTACAGTGAAAGTGCATATTTTTTACCACTGATCACTGTATTAGTGTCACTGGTATCCAAAAATTGCCTGATTTGTCCACCGCAGTCCCGCTATAAGTCACTAATCACCGCCATTACTACAAAAACAAAAATTTCAAGTCTATCCCATAGTTTTCAGATGCTTTACACTTTGCACAAACCAATCAATATATGCTTATTGGGATTTTTTTACCAAAAACATGCAGCAGAATACATATTAGCCTAAAATGATAAAGAAATTTGATTGTTTCAATTTTTTTATTGGGTATGTTTTATAGCAGAATGTAATATAAATATATCATACACACACATATACAGTGGGTACAGAAAGTATTCAGACCCCCTTAAATTTTTCCATCTGTGTTATATTGCAGCCATTTGCTAAAATCATTTAAGTTCATTTTTTCCCCTCATTAATGTACACACAGCACCCCATACTGACAGAAAACACTGAATTGTTGACATTTTTATTAAAACAGAAAAACTGAAATACCACGGTTCCTAAGTATTCAGACCCTTTGTTCAGTATTTAGTAGAAGCACCCTTTTGATCTAATACAGCCATGAGTATTTTTGGGAAAGATGCAACAAGTTTTTCACACCTGGATTTGGGGATCCTCTGCCATTCCTCCATGCAGATCCTCTCCAGTCCTGTCAGGTTGGATGGTGAACGTTGGTGGACATTTTTAGGTCTCTCCAGAGATGCTCAATTGGGTTCAAATCAGGGCTCTGGCTGGGCCATTCAAGAACAGTCACTGAGCTGTTGTGAAGCCACTCCTTCGTTATTTTAGCTGTGTGCTTAGGGTCATTGTCTTGTTGGAAGGTAAACCTTCGGCCCAGTCTGAGGTCCTGAGCACTCTGGAGAAGGTATTCGTCCAGGATATCCCTGTACTTTGCCGCATTCATCTTTCCCTCGATTGCAACCAGTCGTCCTGTCCCTGCAGCTGAAAAACATCCCCACAGCATGATGCTGCCACCACCATGCTTCACTGTTGGGACTGTATTGGACAGGTGATGAGCAGTGTCTGGTTTTCTCCACACATACCGCTTAGAATTAAGGCCAAAAAGTTCTATCGTGGTCTCATCAGACCAGAGAATCTTATTTTTCACCATCTTGGGAGTCCTTCAGGTGTTTTTTTTAGCAAACTCCATGCGGGCTTTCATGTGTCTTGCACTGAGGAGAGGCTTCTGTCGGGCCACTCTGCCATAAAGCCCCGACTGGTGGAGGGCTGCAGTGATGGTTGACTTTCTACAACTTTCTCCCATCTCCCGACTACATCTCTGGAGCTCAGCCACAGGGATCTTCGGGTTCTTCTTTACCTCTCTCACCAAGGCTCTTCTCTGCCGATAGCTCAGTTTGGCCGGACGGCCAGCTCTAGGAAGGGTTCTGGTCGCCCCAAACATCTTCCATTTACAGATTATGGAGGCCACTGTGCTCTTAGGAACCTTAAGTGCAGCAGAATTTTTTTTGTAACCTTGGCCAGATCTGTGCCTTGCCACAATTCTGTCTCTGAGCTCTTCAGGCAGTTCCTTTGACCTCATGATTCTCATTTGCTCTGACATGCACTGTGAGCTATAAGGTCTTATATAGACAGGTGTGTGGCTCTCCTTATCAATTCCAATCAGTATAATCAAACACAGCTGGACTCAAATGAAGGTGTAGAACCATTTCAAGGATGATCAGAAGAAATGGACAGCACCTGAGTTAAATAAATGAGTGCCACAGCAAAGGGTCTGAATACTTAGGACCATGTGATATTTCAGTTTTTCTTTT
The DNA here is from genome assembly GCA_018402905.1 of Glandirana rugosa. Taxonomy (NCBI): domain Eukaryota; kingdom Metazoa; phylum Chordata; class Amphibia; order Anura; family Ranidae; genus Glandirana; species Glandirana rugosa. The sequence goes on along the minus strand of BLSH010402107.1, from coordinate 48,732 downwards.
TTAATAAATCTGCAAAAATGTCAACAATCCTGTGTTTTTCTGTCAATATGGGGTGCTGTGTGTACATTAATGAGGAAAATAAATTAACTTAAAATGATTTTAGCAAATGGCTGCAATATAACAAAGCGTGAAAAATTTAAGGGGGTCTGAATACTTTCCGTACTATATATATATTTCTCCTATCGTTCACTGACAGACGCAGCTCTCCATTACATGTGGGTTTATGCTGGTCTCACTAGGAGTTAACTAGGCAGGGAAAAGAAACAGCTGGCCGTCCTCTCTTCCCACATAAACCCCCTCATAGCATATCTCTTCAGTCTAAATGCCTAGTTTGCAAGGAGTTTACCTGGCTTCCCTTCAGGGGAATTGCGGTCCTGTTTGTGACCTTTTTTTATTTAATTTTTTTTTTACTTTTATTTTTATTTGTCTTCTATCAAGCAATTGATCTGCTATCAAGAAGCCGGTCGGGGCATAGAGAGTCCATGGGCTCTGTACTTTCCCCGACCTGGCCGACCGATGCGAGCCAATCCCGCCGTATGGGGACCGGCCGCATCGTGCCCGTTCCGTGCAGGCGGCCTGGGGTGATCCCCCCCTTACTCCCAGCCCCAGATGCGATTCTTGAAGGGCGACTATCTGGCCTGTAGCACACCGCCCAAGCAGGGGCGGAAGGTCTGCGACTGGGTGGCTACCCATGGCGTCGTCCGGAGTGGTGAGTGAGAGTTCCTTCCTTCCTCCCTTTTTAGGGGCGGAAAGGGGGACCGACGACCCAAAAACAAACAAGAAAAAAGAAAAAAATGTTTTTGCTGGGTAGCCGCCGGTAGGGGCGCGTGGAGCTCCTGTTCACCCCCTTCACACCCCCCTTCCCCCCTGCACCGCACCCGATCGTCTAGCGCCGTTCGGTCGTTTTTTCGCCGCCATTTTGCAGTAGCTGCAGACATATTGGGCCTATGGGGCTTTCCCTCTAGCGTTCAGATCGGCCATTTGCGGTACTGCACGTTCCCTGCAGGTGTTTTTCGGCCTCTAGTGTTCAACGGCGGCCATTTATCACTGCGTGATAAAGAGCGTTTAGTTTCCGGCATTATAATTGGTATCACACTACGATGCGATTGAGCCAGGATGGCGAATGGCTGATTTCTGCGCGTGTGTGTGGTCCTCCAGGACCCCTAGGGCACCCAAGGCTTACCCACATAATCAATTTCCTGATCTCCTTGTTTATTGTAAATGGCAGCGTCCGCAGCATTCTTTTTAGCGCAGCACAGTGGTGTAGTGGGTAGCACTTGCGCCTGGCAGCATAATGCTTGCTGGCTCAGATCCTAACCATGACCTGACTGGGGTTTGCGTGTCCTCCCTGTGCATGCATGGGTTTCCTCCCGGTGCTCCGGTTTCCTCCCACACTCCAAGGAACATAGGTCCAAGCGGTTCGCTGCTCGCTATCCCTTGAGGAAAGCTTTTGGGAGTCGCCTTGGGGTCCCGCTGATAGCTCGCCTTTATAAGACGACGACCATTCCTCTGGAAGGGGTTCCTGCCTTCAAGGGCCCCGCTGACAAAAGACAGAGGCGCTGTTAAAGTCACTCTTCCTGGTGGCAGGCTCTGCTATGCGGCCAGCCCTGACGTACGCCATGGCGGCGCAATATCTTTCTGAGCGTATGGCAGAGCTCCAGAATATTCTGGACTGCGGCCGCCTGCTGGATACGCCGCAGAGGGCTGAATTTAGCTCTGAGGTCTCATGTACCTTGGTGATGCGGCCGTTGATTTACTGCCTATGTGATCCAGGATAGCTGTGTTGCTATATCCTATAACGGGTACTCTGGTTGCGTTTTTGGTCCGGTGACCATGCCTCAAAAAAAAAGAAAAAAAAAAAAAAAGTCTCGCAGACCTTCCCTTTCAGGGTGGACATCTATTCGGTCCACGGCTGGGTGAGATCATTAAGGATTTCATAGGAGGTAAGTGCCCTTCCTCCCAGAGCCCGGAGGCGTGAGTTTTGCCGTAGACAGGGGTCCCCTACCTCGGGTCAGTAAGGGACAAGCCCCGGTAGGTCACTGCAGGGGCCGGGTACCGGCAGTGGCAGCGCGCAACCAAAAAGGCGGAGGACAAACCTCCTCAGCCGGATGAGTTGCCTCCACCCGGGCTTCGGGTGGGGGACGTTTTCTGAGTTCTGCCACCAGTAAGGGTCAGGCTCTTCCCTTTGACTTAGGGCTCCCGCAGGCACGCCTGGAGGCCCTCTTCGGGGCTGTACAAGCACTCGAACCAAGGGGTGATCGTGCCAGTGCTTCCAGCTAGAGGTTTCGAGGTTTTTTACTCATCTGTTCGGGATCCCCAAAAAAGGGGGGGGTCCGGCCAGTACTGGACCTGAAGGCCCTGAACCGGTATGTTAGGGCGCGGAAATTCCGGATGGAATCTATCCACTCGGTTGTAGCCGCCCTCCATCAGGGGGTGACGGCCATGGGCCGGGGACGTCACTGGATGGCCCCGAACAGGGAATGACTGGGCTCCATCCCCTGGGGACAGATGCCGTTTTGAGTGCGGAGGCCCGAGACCCTCCTTCCCGTGAATGGAGGATACTTTAGGAATTACTAGAGTGGGTCGGCACCTGGCTTATCTACAGGTGGGACTTTCCCTTCCAGACGCTCTGAAAAAAAAAAAAAAAGAAAAAAAAACTCCGTACCAGTGGCCTGGTTTTTGCGTTGGTCTCATGGGCAATATCCTATATCGTTGTGTCGATAGGACCTAGACAGAGAA
>BLSH010402107.1:29825-42338 GCA_018402905.1 Glandirana rugosa | reverse complement strand
TATTTTTTGCAAAAAAAAAAAAATAAAAAAACTTTTTTTTTTTTACTTCACTTTTTTTTTTTTCCCCCCATCACATAGAGGACAAGTCCCCTATGTGAGAATTTTAGGTGACAGGTTCCCTTTATTGAGACAGTCTTTTAGATCCTGCATGTCTCCCCTGTACGCCACTGAATGCTTTACAATGCAGATCACATTGCAAAACATTGCTTCCCGGCAAAGCCAGTCGGGGACACCGAGAACGTGACCCAGAGGTGACGTCAGAGACATCGCTTTCTGGGTCACTGCAAGAAGGGGAGGAGTGCGAACGTGTATCGGCTCTTCTCCTTCCCCTCTACACACCGCCGCCACTTGCCATGGACATTCTGGGCCCCCCGATGGGCTAGCGGAGCACAGTAAGCATGGGGTTCCCATGGGGGGGGGGGGGGAATAAGGTCAAATTGCTTTCAGAAAAGGTATGTATACTCATTTTTTCTTAAAAGGGATAGATAGGTTAGTGTTAGAATGTTGGTGTCTAGGTACAGGGATTTTAGTTTTAGCATGGACTTCTACTTTAATGCATATAAGCTTCTGTGTGCAATCCCCAACTCAATGTGCACGAGAGATTTGGCTGTCCAGGACCCTCCCTCCTGAATAGCTGAGACACACAGCGGGCGCCATTGGCTCCCATTGCTGTCAAAGTCAGTGAGCCAATGAGGAGAGAGAGGGGGCAGCTCCGTGTCTGAATGGACACACAGAGCAGCGGCTCGGCTCGAGTGCCCCCATAGCAAGCTGCTAGCTGTGGGGGCATTCAGCAGGAGGGAGGGGCCAGGAGGGCCCACTAGGGACCGGAGGAGGATCTGGGCTGCTCTGTGCAAAACCACTATACAGGCAGTCCCCTAGTTACAAACGACTCCTACTTACAAATGGAGTTAGACAACAGCAAGTGACAGGAAATCTACCCCTAGGAAGGGAAATTCACTCCTGTAAGTGTTCTCATGGGAAAAAGGTGTCTCCACTGATGCTTTATCACCAAGGCTTGTTTCCACAACAACCCAAAATTTTCAAAATTGAGCTGAAATTTTCTGAACAGAAACATAGACAGCAAAACAAACATTACAGGAGATATTACCCCTTCCATATGCTAGCTGAAAAGCTTTAAAATATTTTTTTGGCTGGAGCAACACTTAAAAAATGTACCTGTTACTATTTACAAACAAATTCAACTTAAAGCGGAGTTCCACCTTTCCTTAGGTTTATTAAAAGTCAGCAGCTACAAAAAGTGTAGCTGCTGACTTTTAATAAACCGACACTTACCTGTCTCCCGGTCCAGCGATGGAGCCGCACGGAGCCTCGCTCCTCTCCCCCTCCCCTCCGCGGCGCCGGCATTGCTACTGTGGGCACCCGGCCGCGGCTTCACGGCCGGGCGCACACTGCGCATGCGCGAGCGGCGCTGCGCATTGTGATTGGTCCCGAAGTCTTCTAGGACCTGTCCTGTGTCCCAGAAGACTTCGGGAGGGAGGGGGAAGAAGTCCTTCCACTTCCGATCGCCTAAGGCGACCGGGCGGAAGTACCCCTAAAAATAGGGTTTCCCCACCCCCCCTCCTCCCCAAAAGCTCCGTTTCAGCATCTGGAGCTGGGGAGGAGGACTTAAAGCGGAAGTTCCACTTTTGGGTGGAACTCCGCTTTAAGAACAAACCTACAGACCTCATCTTGTTTGTAACCCAAGGACAGAGAAAGTAAGTATAACATGTTTGTTGTTTAAAAAAAAACAAACACAAGGACTTCAGTATCACTTTAAGAAATTAAATCAGTTGTGTGTTTTTTCACTGTCTCCAGTGCAGTGTCATCATATGAACGGTGTGACGGTAATAAGTGCATTATTTTAGTTTTACATACTTTCATTGAAGTAGTTTACTGTCACCATAGTAACACTGTACTACTTTGGGGGGTAATCAGGGATTTTTTTTTAAACTTTGTTTGCTGTTACAATGACTGCATAGTAGCATTCACATGATTACCAGGCCCCAAGTACCGGGATCCACTGTGCAACTCCCTAAGCCCGAGCAGGCAAAATAACGTACTTATACGTGATTCTGCCTGCACGTGCCGACATGCTGCAGTACATGTACTGTGGCTGGTCAGCAAGTGGGAACAAGCTGAAAACAGAAGTCCTATGAATATGGCCGATCTAAGTGGTACTGTGTCACTAATCCTCCACCAGTCACACTATATTCTCACCTCCCCGCATGGGCTCTTATTACAGGAGCCTCAATGCGCTTGAAAAAACTCCTGGACACAGATAGCGATTAACCAGCTCAGCAACAGGAAATGTTCAATCGTTTCCTCTTCAACATCTCAATAATCCTCATGAGATCCTCCTGTAATAAGAGCCCATGCGGGGAGGTGAGAATATAGTGTGACTGGTGGAGGATTAGTGACACTGTACCACTTAGATCGGCCATATTCATAGGAACTCACTGGGTGATCTCGCACAGGAATGGACTATCATAATATTCTTAATATTCTGAGCGCTGCACTTTTATATTTTATGGACTTTGTTTGAAGGGTTTTGGAATAATTTCCCTTTAAGTGTTCAGCTGCTATATATTTTATTTATAACTGCTGCGCTGTTTGATATTTGTTATATGCTGAAAACAGAAGTCGATTGATTGCCATGCACAGCTGCTTCAGATTCTGGCCGATCCAATGTATTTTAGGTAAAATATAAAAAAACAATAAAAATGCACTGTTTTGGCCCTAATACAGTAACAAATATACACATATAAGCTCACTGCAAACAGCTGGAGCAGAAGAATGTATACACCAGGGGCGTTGCTAGGTCTACAAAAGATCTGGGGCTAGAGCCCATAGCAGCAAAGTAAAGAAAGACCTACGCTTGAGCGGGCATACATGTGATCAAATAAAATAATATAATAATATATATATATATATATATATATATATATATATATATATATATATATATACATACATACACACACACACATACACACACACAGTCTGCATTCAAGACCGGGACATACCTGCTAATTGCAAAACTACACCCACCCTGTAAGAGACCCGGGGCTATGGGCCCCAGACTCGGGGCTATAGCCCCAATAGCCACCCCCTAGCAACGCCTCTGGTATACACAATTTTATTTGATTGTAAATAATTTTAGTGACAAAAAACATAAAAAGGTAAATGAACCATTTAAATACAAGACAATGTCACCTCCTTCCTGCCCAGGCCAATATTCAGGTTTCAGCAGTGTCGCATTTTGAATGACAATTCAATTATTTTTATCCCACAAATAGAGCTTTTCTTTGGTGGTATTTGATCGCCACTGGATTTTTTACTTTTTGCACTACAAATAAAAAAAAGACTGGAAATGTAAAAAAAAAAGTTTTTCCTTTCTGTTATAAAAACTTTGTAAATAAGTAAATTTTCTCTTTCATTGATAAGCAATGATGAGGCTGCACTGACGGAGACTGATGATGAGGCATTTATATATGCAGCACTGATCGGCATTTTTAATGGGCTCTAGTACACACCCTCAATGGGTCTGCACTGATAATCAATGAGCCTACGTCATAGGCTCTGTACCAGGATCGGCACTGCGGTGTGTCAGACTGACACACCACGGATCCCTGCACGCTAGCGGCTTGTCCTGCTGGACGTCATACGACGCCCAATCAAGATAATACAACCACTTTCTGGCCGCCATTCTGCTATATGGCGGGTGTGAAGTGGTTAAAATAAAAAAAAAAAAAAAAAACTTTTTTTTTTTTTTTACTATTTTTGGCCAGTTTTCCTGATAACAAAAACAAACAATCAGGAGATATCCATTACCATTTACAAGCAGATGTATGCCCAATTTTTCCTAGGAAAAAAATGGTATAATTCACCCTGTATGTGTTCAGGGCCGCATACCTACAAACCTATCACATTAGGACAAGCGGCTGTGACTGTGCCGCCACAGCATCAATGGACTGCACGCAGCACCTGAAATTCCAGAAGCTGTAAAAAAAAAACAACAATTGTCCCTCTCACACTATAGTGACATCTAACCCAGGTGAACAAGGCCTTAGTAGTAATGGCATGTACAGTTTGACTAAGCCGTGCCAAAGTTGCAAAACTGTGATCCGGCATTAATATGCAATTACCTTCAGGCACTGAACCCAACAAAAATTACATATTGCAGCTTACCAATCATTAGATGCAGTGGCTGCATTGGTTTTCTTTCTTTAGGATTTTTTCCCCCTCTGAACTGAAATGTAATAAAATGTTTGCTTTTGGATTTAATACCTCTTTAAGCAATTATGTATCTGTGTGTGAATATATAATAAATTGGATACAGATATCATAACGCATCTGTTTGCGCTTACAGAATGAACTGCTATGCCAAGTATTAGATGAGTGAAGACCGCGCCACATAAAATACGCGCTTTCCGCCTTTAGCAGTCAGATACGGAAGAGACAGACAGCGCTGACAGCAACATCCCGCCAAAAGCACACAGTGCCTCAAACATGAGCATATTCATCCACACATAACCCCCAACACTCTTATAAAACTACATACATTCTCAAGAAGAAGCTCGCCGGCTACCGGTCTTCAGGCTCGTCACTCCACACGTTGCTAATGGCGTACCGGTGTTTTTTTTTTTTTCCTCTTTGAAACAGCAGATTGCCGACAACGGCTGCGCTCGCACAGACTTGTGGGATTTGAAGTTCTAAGTAGCGAAGGAAGCTTTTCCAAAGCAACATCAGATACTACAAATCCCGACAAGCTGAGCTCGAACAGCAGCCGTAGGTGGGATGGTTCAGGGTATTGCTAACGTTGAAACAGCGGTGACCGCAGTGTTTTTAGTTGTAGAGTGTCAGTGAGTCCTCTGTTAGTCAACCCTGATTAATTATCGTGTAAAGGCAATATTGTGTAAGTCTTGAATACTAAATAAAAAAAGCCTACAGGCAGACTCTTTTGAATACAAAGTCTGTTCTGCAAAACGATAAACTTATCTGCCCATTTACAATCCCCTGCAGAATGCCCAGCTCTGTGTACATTTCTGGCACAGTGTCAGTATGCTAGGAGGAATGGCACCTATGAATCCTGTATCGGCCAATCAAAACAGCTGAAGACAGGTACCCAAAAGATGCCTGCAAGGGATTTTGTAGGTATCAAACCACTGGCGCACAGGTGAGTATTCTTGATTTTATGTTCTGTTTCAAATTAGCATACTCTCTAACTTTTAAACTTAAAGGATAAGTTCACCTTTAGGCCTCATACACACGGGCGTTTTTTGACGCCGGCGTCTACTGACGTTTTTTTCTGCTCCCCATGTTAGTCAATGGCCACATAAAAAACGTCGGCGTTTTTGAGCTGTAGATGGCGTCGGCGTATCAGAGAACCCACGACCAGCGCGTTCTTTGGCTGCATCGACGTCAAAAAGCGCCGCAAAACGCCACGAGACGCCAATAGACGCCAACAAACGCCACCTAATATTGTACTGGCGTTTTCCGGCGTTTTTTGACGCTGACGTTTTTAGGTTGAAAAATAGCAGAGGAATGATTTTTTTTTAAAAAACGTCTATTGACGCCGACGCACACTAGCGCTCAAAAACGTCAATGCATAACGCCGAAAAACGTAGACTTTTTTTCCTTGACGTCGGGCCCGACGTTTTGTTTATTATTTTATATACGCCCGTGTGTATGAGGCCTTACAGAAAAATCTGTAAGGTGAACTTACACTGGACCCCCTCCCCATCGCACCCGGTCCCGCCGTACCCGATCTCCTGCACTGGCACATCGTAAAAGCCACTTTACCGGTCTGGGGCTCAGAAATCCCCCACAGCTTAACCTCCTAAACATACCTAGTATAGGAGGCATTCTAACTGGTCGGCGCCGTCCAATCAGAACCCATGTAGCCCGTCTTGTCAGCGCTGGGGAACAGGGGAGAAAGCCTCAGGAATTGCAAATTAAGCAGCTATGGGATCTGTCAGTGCGGGAGATTTCTGGCTTCAGTTACTGCAGTACTGGGTGCATTGGGGAGGGGGTCCAGATTTTCTCTAAAGGGGAACTTACACTTTAAGGCCTCATACACACGCAGGGCAGGCTCTACCACTAGGCAGAGTAGGCGGCCGCCTAGGGTGCCACTGCCGCCCAGGGCGCCCGGCCGCTGTTGACCTGTCACTGGTCTGCATCAATCACTCATGTCACTGGAGAGCCGCGGCTGGCAGCACACCAGGCTGCTAAAATGAGGCGGGTTCAGGGGCAAAGGTGCAGGCCTGTGGACCACGGCTAAAGAAATGGGTAGAGAGGTGCTACAAAAATCTCCACTTCACCACCTCCGTTGTATACATGGACAGGGCAAAGGGGGTGAAGCTAAAGGGGGCTGCAAAATGAGGTTTCACCTAGGGTGTCAAAAAATCCTTGTACCAGCCCTGTACACACAGGCGTTTTTTGCAGCTCTCCATGTTATTCAATGGCCTTCTAAAAACACCGGCGTTTTTGAGCTGTAGAGGGCGTCGGTGTTAGTGAGCTGTTTCTAGAACGCAGGACCAGTGCGGCTGTAGCGTAACCGGCATTTTTTGACGGCGACATTTTTAGGTTGAAAAATAGCAGAGGACTGATTTTTTTAAAAAAACGCCTATTGACGCCAACGCTCACTAACGCCGATGCAAAACGCCGAAAAAAACACAGATTTTTTTCAAAACGTCGGACGCGACGTTTTGCTTATTTTTTTTCAGACGCCTGTGTGTATGAGGCCAAAAGCTGAATTCCAGCTTTCTTTTCACTAGAACACAAGGCATTCATTTGTAGGCGTGGTGCAGCAGGAGTGAAAAAATAAAGCACGCAAAGTGCACCGCAGCGAAAAATTATGCTAAGCATTGGGTGTGGCTTAAAAAGGTGTGGTTACATAGAGTATGAGATGACTTATATAGTGGAGAATGTGGCAATATATAGAGAAAGAAAAAAGAAAAAGAGGGATGAAGTGAGAGAGAAAGAAAGAGGGATGAAGGGAGAGAGAAAGAAAGATGGATGAAGGGAGAGAGAAATAAAGAAGGAGGGAGAGAGAAAGAAAGAGAGGGAGGGAGAGAGAAAAAGGAAATACGTGGAATCTTGGATTGTGAGTAACACGGTTTACGAGCGTTTCGCAATACAAGCAGTTTTTTTGTAAAATCTGTAAAAATCTGTCTCGCAAGGTGAGCAGGATTCAAGCCTCTGTGTATTCAATACTGTATGTGGCCAGAGGTGCAAGGGCGCTGGTGAAGCTCGGAAAAATTCAGAGACGCTTGGAAATACTCAGTTGCTGAGCACCTCTGAATGTTTCCGAGCATCTCTGAGCCTCACCAGTGCCTCCCCACCTCTGGCCACATATGGTTTTGCATACACCAGTGCCCCTGCACATCTTGCCACATACAATACTGCAAAGACAAGCAGTCTTGTGGAACGAATCATCAGAGTTTCCATTGTTATATGGAGTGCTTTGGATTACAAGCATTCTCCTGGAACGGATTATGCTTGTAATCCGAGGTTCTACTGTAAAGAGAGAGGGAGGGGAAGAAAGAAAGAGAGGGAGAGAAAAAGAGGGCTGGAGGGAGGGATAGAAAGAGAAATGGATGGAGAGAGAAAAAAGAGGGAGAGAGAGAAAGAAAGGGATGGAGGGAAAAAGAGAAGGAAGGACATAAAGAAAGAGGGATGGAGGGAGAGAGAAAGAGATAAGGAAGGAAAGAAAAAGAGAAGGAAGAAAAGAAAGAGGGATGGAGGGAGAGAGAAAGAAAGAAAGAAATAAAGAGAGAGATGCAGGACAATTCTAACCTCTCAGAAAACAACAGTCACTGGATGAATATTTATTACTTTAAAGCATATTTTAATACTTTGTGGTTGCTAGTATCATGCTTCTCAAATAAAAAAAAATTTGCATTGAGCCTCCAAAACAGTTTCTTTTTTCTACCTCAAGCAACTTCTTTGCAGAGCAGCTCCATGACCGGACAGAGCACCCATTGGTTGGGACATGGTACAGCCCGCCTCCTTTTACCTCCTCAGCCAATAGCTGCAGTTTGCTGTTACATCCCTCCCTCTTTACATCATCCATAATCTCCCTATCCCTACTATGTGGGCAGGCCGGGATTATACCTTTGGTGACTATCTGCATGCTGCAACGGGTGACAGCGTAGCTGCCTTTTTATGGGGGATCAGACCCCCCCCCCCCAGACTAGTCCTCCCCTGCCTGTGACAAAGCCAATTTCTCGGGAATCTGCCCGGGACAGGCTCAGACAAGGACATCAGTCTGATTTCCGTCAATGTCCTGGGCAGATCGGGACTGTTGGCAACTATGCTAGAACTGAATGGAATTATTAACACCAGCCCAGATCATACCTCTGTACCATGTTGCGCTATTGTCTGCACCCAAAAGGGGAAATTACGCTTTAAGGCCCCCTGCCCTGCTACTCTTGCACTTTTTTTTGGGGGGGGGTACTTAATTGTGACAGGTACTCACTCCCACTGATCCAAGCAGATGTTTTCTCCCCCCCCCCCCGTGCAGTCTTCCGGGACACATCAGAGGCCCCGAAAGAATGCAGGACCTTTCACAGTGTGCAGCCTAGCTTGAGCACTGCAAGCTGTCACAGCTGGATGCCCACAGTTAAGATGCTGCTATTGGTGACCAGAAGACCAGTCAATGGAACAAAGGGTTTAGGTGAGCACAGCTCTGGGTGAGTGGGTGAGTATCTGTTTATTGAAAGTCAGCAGCTACAGCTTTTGTGGAAGACAAACCAAGGAGAGGCGCCTCTAAGTGCAATCATAAAAACACATTTATTCGCTCAAAGGCTAAAAACACTCACAAAAGTAGAAATGATCAGGCACAGGAATGTATGGTATCCAAAGGAGAGTGGGACGTCCATGCAGTGGGGCCGTCAGGCCGATGTCAGATGTAAACAAGCTTGACTGAGAGATGAAATGCCGGTCGGTGTCTCAGAGCGAGGCTTGGTGTACAGCGCTGATCAGACCCGGGCAGATGACGTCCTAGAGTCTAGGCCTAGACTTCCGCGACGCGTTTCCTGGGCATGGCGGCTACGGTGACATTCTCTCATACCTCGCTCACCCCATAAGCCCACTCCATCGGCCAGTTGCCCTTCCACTACATGTACCAAGAGGCCACAGCCGAGGTCTAGTACTTTGGCCACACTCAATCAGTTTTACAACAGATCTTCTGTTGCGTTTCACCCATCCAAAAGTGTTTCCCCACCATCTGTCACTCAAGTGTCATGTGCTCTCCACGCTACACATCTAAAAAACAGTCACCCCTCTGTGCAGATCGGTTCCCCTCCTAGTGATGTGTCTCAGACACCAGGGCGGACCATTCCTCCAGCAGATTCTTCTGTTATCATTACATTGTCCAACTCAGCTCACTTAACCACCTCTATTCCCAGCCAGTCCTCTACATTGGTCACTTCCTCACTGGAGAGGAATGTGCCCTTGAGCACTGGTGCTGTAACACAGACTGCTCTAGAGCCATCTTCTCCTTTTTTAGTGAGCAGTCCTCCCCTCGCCCTGTCCAGAAAAAGAAAATTTTCAGGAGAGGATGTAGGGGAGGGTGATCCAAGTCCAGACAAACATCTAACCAAGTCCCGCAAACAGTAAAAATCTATAATTTTTCATCCCATACACTATCTCAGTCAGAAATCACTCTCCTTAGTCGGGATCTCAATTTCGCCCCCACTTACAGACCCAATCCTTTTCTATTATTTTAAGACCTTAACATCTTCATTAGGAACCTCACTTTGAAAAGATATTTTTCCATCAAGGACAAAAATAACACACAATCTACCAGCTCTCCCACAGCCACTCACCCTCAGGCCCACTTTGATATTGATTTAGATCTTCTTGGTGAAGATGATATTGTCAATAGTCTTGAATCTTTGTCTAACAATGGAGAAATGTTAGATCTTTTTACCCAACACTTAGCTATTTCCCCTCCCATAGTGCATTCCTCTTTCAAACCTAAATCTATTTTTTTGCCCACAAAATCCAAGGGGCCTTATATAGAGATCTTTTATAGGATGGTTTTTGCAGATCTCAAAAAGCTCTGCGAATCTTCCTCTAAAAAAATCCACCAACCTCTCTCCTGCCGAGATCTCTGCCCTCGATCGGTTGATAAAGGCAGATGATCTAGTCATAAAGACAGCGGATAAGGGAGATGACATAGTGGTGCAGAACAGGGAGGACTACGTGGCTGAAGCCAACAGGCTCCTCTCTGATCGCAGCACCTATGCCCCACTCCCTTCAGATCCCACCTCTAGATTCGCCCAAGATGCAAACTCTTTGGTTCAATCTGTTTTTACAGATGGTATTATTAACAAAGTAGAGGCTGCCTTTTTACTTAAAAACTTTTATAAGATACCCTACTTCTACCATTTACCGAAGATACACAAAAATGTAGATGCTCCACCTGGCAGACCCATAGTGGCTGCCATGGATAGTATAACATCTGGACTCAGTCAGTATGTCGATTACTTTTTGCAGCCGTTAGTACTGCAACTTGAATCTTACATTCGTGACGGGACCCATCTGTTGGAGCTACTTGGGCCTTACAGATGAAAACCTACATATGTATGGCTATCTTTAGACGTGTGTTCCTTATATACGTCCATTCCCCATGAATATGGTCTATCATCTTTGGAACATTTTTTGGCTGAAGACCCTCTTATGAATCCAAGGCAAGCCCAATTAATTTTGGAAGCCACAAAATTCTGTCTCACACATAATTATTTTAATTTTGAAGACAGTTTCTTCCTGCAGATACAAGGCACGGCCATGGGGGCAAATTTTGCACCTTCTTATGCTAATCTGGCCATGGGATACTGGGAAAAACTACATATCTATCATAATAACCCCTTTGCCGCCAATGTGATCTTCTTTGGAAGATACATTGATGACATTATTATCATCTGGGAGGGTTCCCAGTGTCTTATGGACCAGTTCGTGGAGTATTGCAATGATAACCCCCATGGCCTTGCCTTTACTCATGTCACTAACCCTGACATTTTGCCTTTCCTTGATCTGGAACTCTGCCATGAAGGAGAGCTTATTTTAGCTTGGAAATATACCAAGCCTACTGTGGGTAATTCCTTTTTACATTATGACAGTTGTCACTTCCCCCCTTGGATTCGAAACATCCCAAAAGGACAATTTTGCAGATTAAGACATAACTGCACATTAGATAAAGACTATGCCTCACAGGGTGTTATCTTAACCACTTGCCGACCGTGGGAGCATCCGTGACCGCCGGGTCCGTGAGACCTGGCGCATCACAGATGACGGTAAATGGCCGCTTGGAGCGGCCATTTACCACGTGATCACTCCGTCAAATGACGGAGCATCACATGTAAACAAGCTGGCAAAGTGCCGGCTTGTCTCTCCCCTCTCCGCACTGATCGGTGCAGTGTGACAGGAGAGAGGGGAGAGAGGAGATGGAGCTGTGCTGTGGGCAGGATCTGAAGTGCCCACAGCACCGCTATGTGCCAGGCAGGGACCCCTCATCACCCATGCACCCTCAGCCATGCCCACCCATCCGTCACCCATACATCCATGCCCACCCATCCGTCACCCGTACATCCATGCCCACCCATCTGTCACCCATACATCCATGCCCACCCATCCGTGCCCACCCATGCATCCGTGCTCACCCATCCGTCACCCATGCATCCGTGCTCACCCATCCGTGTCCACCCATCCGTCACCCATGCTCACCCATCCGTGTCCACCCATCTGTCACCCATGCTCACCCATCCGTCACCCATACATCCGTGCTCACTCATCTGTCACCCATGCATCCGTGCTCACCCATCCGTGCTCACTCATCCATCACCCATGCATCCGTGCTCATCCATCCATCACCCATGCATCCGTGCTCACCCATCCGTCACCCATGCGTCCGTGCTCACCCATCCATGCTCACCCATCTGCCACCCATGCATCTGTGCTCACCCATCTGTCTCCCATGCATCCGTGCTCACCCATCCGTGCTCACTCATCCGTCACCCATGCATCCGTGCTCACCCATCCATCACCCATGCCCACACATCCATGCTCACCCATCCGTCACCCATGCATCCGTACTCGCCCATCCGTACTCACCCATGCGTCCGGGCTCACCCATCTGTCACCCATGCATCTGTGCTCACCCATCCGTCACCCATGCATCCGTGCTCACCCATCCGTGCTCACTCATCCGTCACCCATGCATCCGTGCTCACCCATCCGTCACCCATGCATCCGTGCTCGCCCATCCATCACCCATGCGTCCGTGCTCATCCATCCATGCTCACCCATCTGTCACCCATGCATCTGTGCTCACCCATCCGTCACCCATGCATCCGTGCTCACCCATCCGTGCTCACTCATCCATCACCCATGCATCCGTGCTCACCCATCCATCACCCATGCCCATCCATCCATGCTCACCCATCCGTCACCCATGCATCCGTGCTCACTCATCCGTCACCCATGTTCGCCCATACGTGTCGTGCCTAC
>BLSH010401945.1:63857-76137 GCA_018402905.1 Glandirana rugosa | reverse complement strand
CTCTCAGACGTGGTCCCCGGAGGTTCCCCTTTGGTACAACCCACAGCTCACACAATTCTTAATGGTCCCGGACCCGGGCTTCTGGGCAGCGAGGGGGGTAAAGAGGCTAGACCATCTGTTAGTGGCTGGTCACTTTCCCTCATTCGACTCCTTTAAGGAACGCTTTGGGCTCCTTAATCAACACTTCTTTAAATACTTGCAGATCCGTCATGCCTTTAACTCGCAGTTTGGTCCCAGTCCACCGTCTCTGCTCCGCTCAAACTTAGAGTCTGCTCTCCATGATGCCACCTTGGCAAAACCTACCTCCTCAATCTACAAAGCCCTTCTACCCTCAGTCCATTTTGGAATGGAAAGTTTATTTAATAAATGGAAGGGAGTATGCCCTGAGTTGGAGGCGGAGGACTGGGAGGATATGTGGGAATATCCCTTCACACAACTGGTTTCAGTCAGGGATTGTTTAATTCAGTATAAGATACTACACTGTGTGTATATGACTCCACATAAGCTAGCCAAAATATACCCTAACTCACACATGGTTTGCTGGAAATGCGGGAGCGCTGGAGCGGATTTTTTCCACATGTTCTGGACATGTCCTGAAATTCAAGGGTTCTGGAATGAGACTATTTCCTATATTAAATCTCTCACTACAATCCACGTTCTCCTAAAAATTGAGACCTGCTTGCTGGGTTTGGTGGGTGAATTGGCCGAGCAACCAGGACTCTAATGGGTTTGCTCCTCTTCTATGCCAGGAAAGCTATACTCATGCGTTGGAAGCAGGCTTTGCCCCCATCGCTTAACTCTTGGAAATCTTTAATTAACTCCATGGTTCCTCTATATAAAGCAACGTATGCCACTAGGGGGTGTGCACCCAAATTTGAGAAGGTCTGGCATATATGGCTGGAGTCGGAATCGTCTAATGCATCTAAGTAATCTTATGTAAATATGTTTAACCTATGAAGTGGTCTAGAGATATCTATTCCTTAGACCTTGTTTCCTCCTTAATCCTTGGGAAACTGGGTGGTTTGGTTCGCCTGAGGCCCCTGAGAGCATCTTGCCTGATTGTATTTTTTTTTTTTTCTTGTATTGTGTTCTCTAAGCCTGGGTATGCCCAATAGGCTTTGTTTTGTAATAAAAAGTTAAAACCTTCAATAAACAATAATTAAAAAAAAAAAAAAAATGTGGAGACGGCTGTCAGCATGTGTGATCCGGTCCCCCCATCCCATTACACTCACCGACCCTATACGGGTAATGCCCCTCTAATTAGTCTCTGCTTGTCAGCAGCTCCTTGGAGTGTTCACAGAGCGCGTCCATTCCAGCAGTTGAGTCTGTCTGTTCTGGTTGAATCCAATTGTTCACAGCTCACTCTATACACTTCCTATTCGTCAGCAATCATTTACGGCACTGGGGATCAACACAAAGGCCAGACACAGGACAGCGGTGTAACCAAAATTCCCCTACGGCGGACATGTAGGATAGAATGGTGGATGCTGAGGCTAAATAGCCACTAATTTATGGGTTCCCTTATCTCCACAATATTTGGCCTTTTGGCTCTCTTGCATTATGATCGAGTGGAAAGCTTGGACCGCATTGTTTGTGTCATTGGGAGGAATTGTGCCCCACCATTACTGTCATTGGGCGCCGTTGTTGGTGTCATAGGGAGGAATTGTGCCTCATCATTGATGTCATTGGACCCCATTATTGGTGTCATTGGGCTTCATTGTTAGTGCCATTGGGATGAATTGTCCCCTTCATTGGTATAATTGGGCCCTATGGTTAGTGTTACTGGGAGGAATTGTGCCCCATTGTTGGTGTCATTGGGAGGAATTGTGCCCTTCATTGGCGTCAGTGAATAAAATAACACCCAAGGTTTTGATAAAAGCAAGCAAAGGGCCATATGTGGCCCCTGGGCCACAGTTTAGAGACCACTATACTGTAGTAAAAGGAATCTCTATGTACAAAAGGACCTCATGGGCTCACCCTTGTGGCAAATTCCTGCCAAGTTAATTCAAGCCACACAGTATTATTTTTAAGACATCGCTCCTCAATGACACATCCCCAAATATAAACATACATTATTTACCAATGAGGAGTCTGCTTGATTGTTTACGGTTCTCTCAATACTCCTATATCTCCATACTATTTGTAGATCTCCATTGCAGGAAGATGGTCCTCCTATGACACTGATATCCCGAGGTTGGTAGCTGTGTGGCCCTTACAGTAGCACATATTTACCTGGTGCTAATCTGGGGTAAGAGCAGTCTCCAAAATGATTCATCTATGATTTTAATAAACCAATGGTGTATAAATATTTTCAATAGGGCCATATGACCCCATGATATTGTATCTAAATGTGTACTTTTCTATCTACAGTCAATATCTTGTACAGTCATTTTTAAAAGGAGGAAGCCATCTTGTTGGCGAAACATGTCGAGCATAAATCGCTGTACTACACACCTGGACCATATTTGACAGTATTCTAAATTTTTCCTTTTTAAAAAAAAATAGTATTTTAATGTATTTCAATAACATTTGATATACATTTTAAAATATGATGTAGTATATTACACATACTTTCTATGGCACCCTAAAAGTCCCCAAACGTGTGCTTTGTGTATTCCTATTCTTTTGGGATGCCTTGTTCCTCAGACCTGTGGCTGACACTTTTCTTCATAACTTAATGGTAATTGTTTTTATTTCTTTATACATTACATTATATTTCATTATATTTATTTAACTTTGATCGGCGCAAAGAGTATTAGGTCTTTTTTTATTGCCATCTTGTTTGATAACCTAATATTCAGGGGTTGTAAACCTTTAAAATAAAAACGTTCTTTAGAATCGTGATCTTTATTCTAAGCAAGAAAATGGTGATTCTCATTGTATCCAGAATGGTGCAGCTCTATCACCAAGCAGCGGTATCCCAGTTAGCCTTGACCCAATATTGTTACAGATTGGTGCTACTGCTATAACCCGACCCCGGAATCAACATTTTCTACTTATCAGAAGGGCTACATACAACATGCCACTCTCGCCCTACAATTTCTTCTCTACTTAAACTTTTATAGCAATTTATATTATGGAACAATATAGACTGGGTATTCCAAGGGCTAAAAGGATTCTTCAAGCTCCTCCTTCTAATGAGCGAGGAATGAAGACGATCTTGCGAGCCGGTGGGATGTTTTCAGTGCCACTTTCTGTAGGAGAGATGTCGAGATCTTTGGGGTCCACTATGGATTTCAGGGTGAACTTTTGCAGGATAACGGTGAAGAAAAGGAAAAGCTGAATGCGCACCAGGCCCTCCGCAATGCAGGCTCTTTTTCCTACAATAATGAAATCATACAAGATAAGGAGGCAGAGCTAAATACACCGATGAAATGCCTAGACCAGTGGTTCTCAACTCCTGTCCTCGGGACCCACTAACAGGCCAGGTTTGCAGGATAACTGAAATACATCACAGGTGATATCATTTGCTGCTCAGTGATTGCAGCATTCTAGTCTGCATCTCCCCAAGGTAATACTTAAAATCTGGCCTGTTAGTGGGTCCTGAGGACCGGAGTTGAGAACCACTGGCCTAGACTCATCGGACACTTTATCAGGTTTGCCTGTTCAATTGTTTGGTAACACAATTGGCTAATCAGCCAATCGCATGGCAGCAACTCAATGCATTTAGGCATCTAGATGTAGTTAAGGCGACTTGCTGAAGTTCAAACTGAGCATCAGAATAGGGAAGAAAGGGGATTTAACCACTTCAGCCCCGGAAGGATTTCACACTTTAGGACCGGAGCTCTTTTTGCGATTCGGCACTGTGTCGCTTTAACTGAAAACTGCGCGGTCGTGCGACGTTGTACCCAAACGAAATTTGCGTCCTTTTTTTCCCCACAAATAGAGCTTTCTTTTGGTGGTATTTGATCCCCTCTGCGTCATTTCTGATCGCCGCTATAAACAAAAGAAGAGCGACAATTTTGCAAAAAAAACCAAATTTCTTACTTTTTGCTAAAATACAAATCCAAAAAAAAATATAAAAAAACATTTTTTTTCACCGTTTTTGTCCGATTTATATTCTTCCTCATATTTGCGATAAAAAAAATCGCAATCGGCGTTTATTGATTGGTTTGCGCAAAAGTGGCCGCGTTTACGGAGGATGAGAATTCATTTTTGGGGTTTTTATTATTTTTATTTTTTACTAGTAATGGCGGCGATCTGCGATTTTTAGCGGTACTGCGATATTTCAGCGGACATGTCGGACTATTTTGACACTTTTTTGGGACCATTGGCATTTATACAGCGATCAGTGCTACGATCATACGACGGCGGCTGCGATAACGCGCACTGTGAGCCAGGGAGCGGGTGCAGCGGCTTCGATTGTGTGTGAGGGGGAAGGGCTGTGATCACAGCCTTCCTGTATACGAAGGCTGTGACCACTTCCCTTCCCCAGCTAGGGCAGTCCCCCCACAGTTAGAACACGCCCAGGGAACATAGTTAACCCTTAGAGCGCCCCCTGCAGGTTAACCCCTTCACTGCCAATGGCATTTACACAGTAATCAGTGCATTTTTATACCACTGATCGCTGTATAAATGCCAATGGTCCCAAAAAAGTGTCAAAATGTTCCGACATGTCCGCTGCAATATCGCAGTACCACTAAAAATCGCAGATCGCCGCCATTATTAGTAAAAAATAAAAAAAAAATAAAAACCCCAAAAATTCATTCTCATCATCCGTAAACGCGACCACTTTTGCGCAAACCAATCAATAAATGCCGATTGCGATTTTTTTATCGCAAATATGAGGAAGAATATAAATCGGCCAAAAACGGTGAAAAAAAATGTTTTTTTATATTTTTTTTTGGATTTGTATTTTAGCAAAAAGTAAGAAATATGTTTTTTTTTTTCAAAATTGTCGCTCTTCTTTAGTTTATAGCGGCGATCAGAAATGACGCAGCGGTGATCAAATACCACCAAAAGAAAGCTCTGTTTGTGGGAAAAAAAGGACGCAAATTTCGTTTGGGTACAACGTCGCACGACCGCGCAAATGTCAGTTAAAGCGACGCAGTGCCGAATCGCAAAAAGGGCTCCAGTCCTAAAGCTGGAAATCCTTCCGGTCCTTAAGTGGTTAATGCATAGAATGCATTAAGGTGCAAAACTTCGAGACTTTAAAACTCCTTTATGTGACTTTGAACGTGGCATGGTTGTTGGTGTCGGGGGGGGGGGGGGCTGGTCTGAGTATTTCTGGGATTTTCACACACAACCATCTATCAAGTTTACAGAGAATGGTAGGAAAAGGAGAAAATATCCAGTGAGCAGCAGTTGTGTGGAGGAAAATGCCTTACTGATGGCAGAGGAGAATGGGCAGACTGGTTCCAGATGTTTGAAAGGCAACATAAACTCAAATAACCACTCGTCACATCCAAGGTATGCAGAATACCATCTCTGAATGCACAACACATCCAACCTTGAAGCAGATAAGTTACAGCAGCAGAAGACCACACCGGGTGGCACTCCTGTTAGCTAAGAACAGGAAACTGAGGCTAAAATTGGCACAGGATCACCAAAATTGGACAATAGAAGATTGGAAAAATGTTGCCTGGTCTGATGAGTCTGGATTTCAGCTACAACATTCAGATGGTGGGGTCAGAATTTGGTGCATGGATCAATCCTGCCTTGTATCACCGGTTCAGGCTGGTGGTAGTGGTGTAATGGTGTGGGGGACGGGCACACTTTGGACCCCATAGTACCAATGAGCATGGTTCATACACCACGCCTACCTGAGTATTGTTGCTGACCATGTCCATCCCTTTATGACTACAGTGTCCCCATCTTCTGAAGGATCCTTCATGCAGGATAATGCACCATGTCACAAAGCTCCAATCATCTCACCACTGGACAATGAGGTCCCTGCACTCCAATGGACTCCACAGTCACCACATCTCATCCAATAGAGACCCTTTGGGATGTGTGATGTCATCATTGTCACTATGAAGCAAAATCTCTGAGGAACGTTTCTAACACCTTGTTGTATCTCTGCCATGAAGAATGAAGGCCAAAGGGGTTCAACCCACTGCTAGCAAGGTGTACCTAATAAAGTGGCCAGTGAGTGTATATCCCAATACAAAGGATCAGAATATTGTCAAAAATAAATGTGATATTTGTACCGACATCATAAATCCAAATAAAATGGAAAAAAATGAACCAAGGCACATCTAATTTGGTAACACAGCACAGCATTTGTATTCTGTTTAACCCCTCCAGATCCGCGCTATTCCCGAAGTACAGCTCCATCGTGGATCTGAAATGCCAGGACGATGTCCATGGACGTTGTCCCCTGTGCACGCTCTCGACGCGCCCGTGGCTCGGGCGGACTCGATGACCGCTCGAGACCCACGATCGCCTGACAGAGCTGCATTCTGTTACAAGGGACATAACAGATCTACTGATCCCTGTCACTGGGATCAGTTAGATCTGTTATGTCCCAGCCAGCCCACCCCCTCACAGTTAGAACACCCAGGGAACATTGTTACCCCTTCACTGCCTCCTTAGTGTTAACCCCTTCCCTGCCAATGACATTTATACAGTAATCAGTGGATATTTACATTTCTGATCGCTGAATAAATGTCATTGGTCCCAGAAATGTGTAAAAAATGTCCGACATTTCCACTGCAATATCGCAGTCCCGATAAAAATCGCAGATCCCCGCCATTACAAGTAAAAAAAATAAAAATAATAAAAACGCCATAAATCAATTCCCATCGTTTGTAGATGCGATTACTTTTGTGCAAACCAATCAATATACTCCGATTGCGATTTTTTTTTTTTACCAAAAATATGTAGAAGAATATATATTGGCCTAAACTGATGAATCATTTTTTTTTTTTTTAATGGATTTGTATTTTAGCAAAAGTAAAAAATATTGTTCTTTTTTGCAAAATTATCGCTCATTTTTTGTTTATAGCGGTGATCAGAAATGACGCAGCGATGATCAACTACCACCAAAAGAAAGCTCTATTTGTGGGAAAAAAAGGATGCAAATTTTGTTTGGGTACAACGTCGCACGACCGCGCAATTGTCATTCAAAATGCGACAGCGATGAAAGCCGAAAATTGGTCTGGGCTGGAGGGGGGTTTAAGTGCCCAGTAAGGAAGGGGTTAAAGATGGCTGCAATAGTGATCTCTGCCTTTTGGCAAGTTGTTGTTGTGTCCGACTCTTCGTGACCTCATGGACCATAGCGTGCCAGGCTTTTCTGTCCTCCATTGCCTCCCGGAGTTTGCTTAACTTCATGTTCATTGTTTCAATGATCTATCTATCTATCTTGTTTTCTGTCGTCCTCTTCTCCCTTTTCCTTCCATGTTTCCCAGCATCAGAGTCTTTTCCAATGAGTCCTCTCTTCATATTAGGTGGCCAAAGAATTTCAGCTTCAGGATCGGTCCTTCCAGTGAATATTCAGAGGCGATTTCCTTCAGGATTGACTGATTTGATCCTCTTGCCCTCCAAATGGACTTTCAAGAGTCTTCTCCAACACCATAGTTTCAAAGCATCATTTCTTTGGCGTTCCTTATTGTCCAACTTTCACAGCCATAGGTTACTACTGGGAAGACCATAGCTTTGACTCTACGGCACTTTGTCGGCAGGGTGATGACTCTGCATTTTATAATGTTGTCTAGGTTTGCCATTGCTTTCCTCCCAAGAAGCAAACATCTCTTAATTTCATGGCAGTCCCCGTCTGCTGTGATTTTGGAGCCTAGGAAGATAAAATCTGTCACGGTTTCCATTTTTTCCCCCTTCTGTTTGCCAAGGAATGATGGAGCCGGTTGCCATGATCTTAGTTTTCTTAATGTTCAATTTCAGGCCAGCTTTTGCCCTCTCCTCTTTCACCCTTTATTAAGAGACTGGTAAAAAGTTCTTCACTTCTTTTGGCAAATACAAGACTTCAAAAACCATACTGTAGCAAGGGGCGGCCCATCCAATAAGGGCACAGGAGCACCTCCCCCTTTCCATGCATCTGGTCCCTTTTAGGACGCCGGATGCATGGAACTGAATGCAGGGGATGTTTTTTTGAAGCACCTTATTAGAGCCAGAGGCTCTAATAGGCTTCAAAATAGGGTGGGCTTGGAGCGCAGAGAATGCGTCTGGAGCCCACCCAGGTGTGTTACAACACCGCCAATGGAGGAGAGGACAGGGAGCTGCTGCCGGCCACCCACTACCCACCTAGATGAGGTAAGTGCCGAACTGACCAGCAAACAGCGGGGGGGATTTTCCACCGGTTGCTCAGGGGGTGGTTGTTTGCCGCCCCCCCCCCCCCCAAAGAAAACCACCAGCCACCACTGTACTGTAGCTATTCCTCTAATAAAATGATTTATACGCCAGCATAAAAAATACCCTTCTCCCCTCCTCCTAGCTAGGAAGCCATAATTTGGAGTGATGATTCTGGGACCTACAAAGTTCCTAGATAAACATTCTACAGCACTTTATTACCTGCAGCAAATGGTAGAAATGCATTATTTTTCTGAAATTTCCCATTTTCATCCAAGAAATGTTTTATGTTGAATTCTCCAGGAGTTTCAAAATGTTTAGGATCCCGTAATGCCGTAGTCAACATGGGAAGCACATTTGTTCCCTGTAAATGAAAGAAACAGGAATGTGACAGTGAGATGATAATACTAAATGTTGCTATCAAACGTAATTTTAAAGTGAGTATACAGCGTGTATGCGAGTATACAGCGTGTATGCGAGTATACAGCATGAATGCGAGTATACAGCGTGTATGCGAGTATACAGCATGAATGCGAGTATACAGCGTGTATGCGAGTATACAGCATGAATGCGAGTATACAGCATGTAAGCGAGTATACAGCGTGTATGCGAGTATACAGCATGAATGCGAGTATACAGCATGAATGCGAGTATACAGCGTGTATGCGAGTATACAGCATGAATGCGAGTATACAGCATGTATGCGAGTATACAGCGTGTATGCGAGTATACAGCATGAATGCGAGTATACAGCGTGTATGCGAGTATACAGCATGAATGCGAGTATACAGCATGTATGCGAGTATACAGCGTGTATGCGAGTATACAGCATGAATGCGAGTATACAGCATGAATGCGAGTATACAGCGTGTATGCGAGTATACAGCATGAATGCGAGTATACAGCATGTATGCGAGTATACAGCGTGTATGCGAGTATACAGCGTGTATGTGAGTATACAGCATGAATGCGAGTATACATCGTGTATGCGAGTATACAGCATGAATGCGAGTATACAGCGTGTATGCGAGTATACAGATCTGTTCTATGCCCTACCACCACTGCCACTAACACCATCATATTAACCACTTCGATCCCAAGCCAATTCTGACAATTCTCTCCTAGATGTAAAAAACATAATTTTTTTGCTAGAAAATTATTCAGGACCCCCAAACATGTTATATATATTAGCAGAGACCCTAGGGAATAAAATGGCGATCGTTGCAACTTTTTATGTCACGCGATATTTGCTCAGCAATTTTTAACGCATTTTTTTTTTTTTTTTTTAATAAAAAATGTTTCATGAATTAAAAAAAGAACAAGCCAATTTTTTTGTATAATGTGAAAGATGTTACATGGAGTATATACATACCTAACATGTCATGCTTTGAAATTGCGCGCACTCGTGGAATGGCGACAAACTATGGTACTTAAAAATCTCCTATGCGGCATATTAAAAAATGTTTAACGGCCACCAGTTTAGAGTTACAGAGAAGGTCTTGTGCTAGAATTATTGCTTTCGTTCTAATGTTTGCGGCAATACCTCACATGTGTGGTTTGAACACCATTCACAAATGTGGGTACGACTTATGTATGCATTCGTTCAAATGAGGGAAGTGGTGACGCTTAGATTAGCGATAAGTTATGATTACCCCTTTGGATGGGGTAAAACAAACCCGCTAGTATTATAAAGTGTCAAGTGCAAAGGTGTGGCGCAAACAGTGCATTATTTGAAAAAGGTAACATATACTAATATGTGTAACAATGATATAGATTGTCATATATATTGGCAATACAATACCACTACATATACAGTCAGGTCCATAAATATTGGGACATCAACACAATTCTAATCTTTTTGGCTCTATACACCACCACAATGGATTTGAAATGAAAGGAACAAGATGTGCTTTAACTGCAGACTTCCAGCTTTAATTTGAGGGTATTTACATCCAAATCAGGTGAACAGTGTAGGAATTGCAACATTTTGTATTTGTGCCTCCCACTTTTTAAGGGACCAAAAGTAATGGGACAGATTAACAATCATAAATCAAACTTTCACTTTTTAATACTTGGTTGAAAATCCTTTGCAGTCAATTACAGCCTGAAGTGTGGAACGCACGGACATCACCAGACGCTCGGTTTCATCCCTGGTGATTCTCTGCCAGGCCTCTACTGCAACTGTCTTAAGTTCCTGCTTGTTCTTGGGGCATTTTCCCTTCCGTTTTGTCTTCAGAAAGTGAAATGCATGCTCAATCGTATTCAGGTCAGGTGATTGACTTGGCCATTGCATAACATTCCACTTCTTTCCCTTAAAAAACTCTTTGGTTGCTTTCGCAGTATGCTTCGGGTCACTGTGAAGCGCCGTCCCATGAGTTCTGAAGCATTTGGCTGAATATGAGCAGATAATATTGCCCCAAACACTTCAGGATTCATCCTGCTGCTTTTGTCAGCAGTCACATCATCAATAAATACAAGAGAAGCAGTTCCATTGGCAGCCATACATGGCCATGCCAAGACACTACCACCGCCATGCTTCGCTGATGAGGTGGTATGCTTTGGATCATGAGCAGTTCCTTTCCTTCTCCATACTCTTCTCTTCCCATCACTCTGGTACAAGTTGATATTGGTCTCATCTGTCCATACGATGTTGTTCCAGAACTGTGAAGGCTTTTGTAGATGTTGTTTGGCAAACTCTAATCTGGCCTTGCTGTTTTTGAGGCTCACCAATGGTTTACATCTTGTGGTGAACCCTCTGTATTCACTCTGGTGAAGTCTTCTCTTGATTGTTGACTATGACACACATACACCTACCTCCTGGAGAGTGTTCTTGATCTGGCCAACTGTTGTGAAGGGTGTTTTCTTAACGAGGGAAAGAATTCTTCGGTCATCCACCACAGTTGTTTTCTGTAGTCTTCCGGGTCTTTTGGTGTTGCTGAGCTCACCGGTGCATCCTTTCTTTTTAAGTATGTTCCAAACAGTTGATTTGGCCACACCTAATGTTTTTGCTATCTCTCTGATGGGTTTGTTTTGTTTTTTCAGCCTAATGATGGCTTGCTTCACTGATAGTGACAGCTCTTTGGCTCTCATTGAGAGTTGACAGCAACAGATTCCAAATGCAAATAGCACACTTGAAATGAACTCTGGACCTTTTATCGGCTCCTTGTAAATGGGATAATGAGGGAATAACACACACCTGGCCATGGAATGTCAATTCCACACACCTGGTCAATAGAATGTCAAAGAGCAGCAATATAAATCTTAAATGAACAGTGTAAGCATGAGGCAGCTATGGTAAAGCTAAGGGTCCTAGAGCAAGCTATCATTGCAGACAAAGGTGCAAGGGAGAAGGACAGCATCAACCTAAACATAGCAGATATGGAAGATCCCCACAAATGCACTAAAGACTATGTCCTAAACCACTGCAGTGTACATTCCATAGTCTCCAATGTTA
Organism: Glandirana rugosa; assembly: GCA_018402905.1. Lineage (NCBI taxonomy): Eukaryota > Metazoa > Chordata > Amphibia > Anura > Ranidae > Glandirana > Glandirana rugosa. The sequence goes on along the minus strand of BLSH010401945.1, from coordinate 64,439 downwards.
CTGACAACCTAGAAACTTCTTCACAGCATCAAGTTAAAGAGGTTCCAGCAACTTCCTGCATGCACAATAACTCCAGTGCTTTTCCTGCATGCCTACCTTACCTTCCTTCATAAGTCACAGAGCAAGCTGCTAACAAGTCATCAATCTCCTGTCATCGGTACAGCCTCGAATCAACGTACCATTGGAACAACTGACTTCAAGCAAGCAACTTACCTGAATGCACAGTCAGCACCATATTTCCCTGTGTCCTTTAACAACAATGTCAAAGATAACACAATCAGCACTGTTCAGCCAACAAGGTCTTGCATAGAGGCTCGAACGAGACACTGAATACTTCCTTCCATTCCATCCGTACGTCCTTTTCGTGACCTCAATAACACGTACGTCCTTCAACGACCTTGGAGAAATTGAACTACGACACTTCTTCAAAGATCCAACAGTCATTGTAACCTCTGATACCTTACATGTGACGTCACCAAATCCTGTATCAGAAATCACGTAAACACCCCTAGAAGGTATAGACGATACAAATCCAACTACGACAGGAAGAGGGAACGTGGAAACAGACGTTACTATCGAACG
>BLSH010401942.1:78833-89435 GCA_018402905.1 Glandirana rugosa | reverse complement strand
GTCGCGCACGTTGGGGATTGTGATGGCAGGAATACACATCGGATAGGGGAATAAATCGGACTCATCGACATCGCGACTATGTCGTTAATTATTACTTGTGAGTCCCGATTGCATGGGTGTCTGGCACCACCCATTTCATTCTCATACGACTTACTTGCACGTGCATACTGCATACAATATGCCCACTCATATTATACAAGATATTGTAAAAATGTTTGCTTTGAGTCGGGCATAACTAGGCATCTGCACTGTCTAGGACGATCGGGATACGGTAGCTCTTTCTTCCTTTAACATCGGGTTGTGTGGACATGGACTTCGATACGTTTTTTATTATCTTTCGTCAGGTAGTGCGTTTGTGCGTGGTCTGGAGATTGTTCAGGTACAGGTGTGTTGGGCTACAATTTCCTTCTTTCTCGATGGCATAGGGCTAGCAGGATCTGTCACGTCTACGGATCAATACGGGCTGAGTTTCGTTTGTAAAAATGTTATAGAACATATTATACTCACCCGTATAACATACGTCATACGTGCACGTTCATTCAGCATACTCTTACTTTACCCACCACGGTCTGTGGGTACGTTAGCCCTGAGTGTTCATTATTAATTGCTGTATCAGCGCTACAGCTACTCAGGCTAAATAAGGGGATAGGCTACACATAAGGACGGTAGTGTTAGGGGTTGCACGCGCTGGAAGGTGGCAGTCAATTATGCGCACCATGAGGTTCATGCACAGGGTTCAGCAATTGGGGGTACGCTCAAAGGTCGTCCCCACTATTCCATGTTTTGCAGGTGGGGAATGCTGGTTTCTATGCTCAAGTGGGGTTGGTTGGGGGAAGGCAGGCGGAGGGAAGAGAGGTGTCATGTCGGTTATGTTAATTTTGTCAGCATGGATGGTTAAGTGTTCTTATAGGTAAAGTCTCGGGGCTGTCTACCATCTGTTCTCCTGTCTTATTATTCCTGTGGATTGCGTGGGCGGTCGGATGCTGTAAATACATATCAGCTCTGCTCTAAGGTAAGGCACTACAGCTTGTTAGTTGTTTTGAAAGGGGTCTGTAGGATTTGGTCCGTATTAAATTTGCAAGTGATTACATTGTTGTTTTCCACCCACGGTTAAACACTCCTTCCGCCCTCTCAGGGCCACGGAGGAAGGAGTGTACATGTCTCGCTGGTTAATACTCCTTTCCGCCCTCGTGGGCCACGGAGGATGGAGTAAAACATTTCATTCATATTGGGAAATAATAAATATATTCTCCTTCCACCCTCGCAGGGCCACGGAGGAAGGCGTTAAAACATTTCACGCAGGTAGGGTAGATCACTCCTTCTGCCCTCGCGGGGCCACGGAGGAAGGACTAACATTGCACTCATCTAGCTCTAACACTCCTTCCGAGAGAATTCTTTTGAGCTTTTCTTCCTTATATGAAGAGTAAACAGCATAGGACCTAGGGACGTACGCACCTCCGAACATAGCATGGAGCAGGGGTGAACAGGGTTAGTTATGCTCATCTCCAGCTCGGACAATCTGCTATGAGCGTAGCGAGCTGACCAGGAGATAGCAGCTCTGAGATGGGTAGCAAAGTAATACTTGATAAGGTCTGGTGCACCCAGCCCTCCACGAGAGTGAAGGGCAAACACCACTCTGCTAGCAATCCGGTGAGCTTTGTTTCTCCAAATAAATCTGGCAAATGATCTTTGAATAGATTTGAGTTGTGCCATGAGAATACCCACAGGTAATGTTTCAAAAGAGGTATAAAAGTTTTGGAAGTATTGACATTTTGAGGACATTAATCCTACCCAGAAGAGACGGGAATAGCCCTCCCATTGACGTAGGAGATGGTTAATCTCCGTAGTTAGAGAGGAATAGTCAGCCTGATAAAAAGTGGAGTAGGATGCAGTGAGGTGTATACCTAAATATTTGAGAGAGGAGGATCACCAATGGTAGGAGAAATTGTTTTGTAAGGTGATTAGGAGTGAGGGAGGACTGTGTATAGGGAGAGCTTCTGTTTTAGCTGTGTTGACTTTATAACCAGAGAGAGCGCTGAACGTGATCAGTAGGGAATGGAGATTAGGGAGAGAGATATGTGGATTTGTCAGTGTTAACAAAATGTCATCTGCAAAGAGAGACAATTTATATTCCCTTTGACATAAGGAAACTCCATTTATATTTGGGTTTGTGCGAATTGCTTCGGCTAAGGCAGTGGTTCTCAACTCCGGTCCTCGGGACCCACCAACAGGCCAGATTTTAAGTATTACCTTGGGGAGATGCAGACTAGAATACTGCAATCACTGAGCAGCAAATGATATCACCTGTGATGTATTTCAGTTATCCTGCAAAGCTGGCCAGTTAGTGGGTCCCGAGGACCGGGGTTGAGAACCATTGGGCTAAGGGCTCTAAGCACAGTATAAAAAGGGGGATAAGGGACAGCCCTGACGAGTGCCGTTGCTGAGGGAGAAGGATGAAGATAGGAAGGGAGATAGTTGTACTTGGGATGTTGGGTGAGAGTATAAGGCTTGTAAGGCTGAAATAAACGGACCCATAAAACCAAATTGTGACAAGGTGGAAAACGTGTATGGCCAACTAAGCCTATCAAAGGCCTTCTGGCTGGACATCTAAATTTAAAATTAAAGAAGGGCGAGAGGTTTTATCTAGTAAGTCTATAAGGTCTATTGTGCGTCTGGTGTTATCGCCGGCATGTCTAAAGGGAACTTGGTCTTTATGGGCAGCAAAGGGGAGAGTCTGTTGGTTAAAATTTTTGTAAAGATTTTGTAATCTGAATTAAGTAAAGCTATAGGCCTATAATTGTCTGGGATTGTCGGAGTTTTCCCTGGTTTGGGGATGACTGTTATGGGCGTGCAGGAATTGGGGGTGAGGGACAGTGCCTTTCATCAGAGAAGCGTAAAGGTGAAGCAAGTGTGGGCTTAAGATCGGGAGAAACGTTTTGTAGTAGCTATAAGGTAAACCGTCTGGGCCAGATGATTTATTGGAAGGCAGATGTTTGACTACCTCTGCCAATTCTTCTGCGGTAATTGCAGCATTGAGTGTGGAAGCTTGAGAAGGTGATAGTTTGGGAAGTTTCAATGAAGTAAAGAATGAATCTAATTTATCTTAAGTAGGAGAATGTCCAGAGTCTGTATTGAGGCAATTGGATAGTTTTTGGTAAAAGTCCCCAACACTTTGGACATCTGTTTTGGGCAATGAGTAGGAGATCCGTCTGGTTGCATAAGAAATTTGGGGAAGGAATGGAAATTACAGGGTTTTCATTTATTCACCAACATTCTATGTGGCTTGTTTGAAAATTCGTAAAACTTTTGTTTAGCCGAGGAAAGGGATTTGGAGCATTTGTGCATGTCTATAGTTTTCGTAAACGGGTAACCGTAGGGGAAGCTATCAATAGTCTTTCTACTTTACGTAGCTGAGATCAAATGGAGGACCATAGGAGAGTGGATTCTTTTTTCAAGTGGGAGCCTGTTGAGATACAGTGGCCTCTGAAATACGCCTTATGGGCTTCCCAGAGGGTAGCGGCCTCTGTTACCGAATTTACATTCAACTGGAAAAATTCAAATAATGCTTGGGACAGTTGGTTGTTGATAGTGGTATTACGTAAAAGAGAGTCATTGAGACGCCAGCGACACGTTCTAGGAAAGGGAGATGAGGATTGTGCATCATTTTAAAGGGTGTCTTCACAGGAAAAAGGTTATGAAAGCATTGCTTTAAGGTAACATTTTTAAAATGTAAGCTCATCAGTTCTGATCATTCCAGTATAATAAACATGCAGATTCTGGAACAATGGAGTATAAATCCTCTGTATTTGCCCATTCCATGTTATTCCATACCTGCTGTTCCCGGTCCTCTATGACCAGTAGATGAGCTCCCATCCTGCCACACTCTTCCCGGCTCTCATTCCATCTTCCGTATTCTCTGCCAGATGAAAAGTAATAACAGTTCTCTCTGTACCGCCACCAACCATCAGGACACAGCACACACCCTAGAAGAAAATTTTTTCATTGCTTTTAAAATCAACATAAATTTCCAGTAAGTGTACTCTGCCATCATTCTGGCTTTTTAGCTGGAATGGCTGGCTGTATAGTATCATTGCTGGTATGATGGAGTCATGAAGGATCTTCAGAAACCAAAGTGAGTGTGCACCATGTAAGGTGGAGGGTCAGGAGTATTTCTCTGGTATGGAGGGTTCTGAGGGGCCCAGCGCCTCCTGATTTGACTGTGCTATTTTTTTCTGGTCAAGAGCCGCAAAGGCAGAGGACCTGCAGTATGAATTCCCCCCCCCCCCCCCTCATGAGTGATGTCCTGGGGGTGCCAAATTAGCACTATGGGTTTGAGACCCCGCTGTGTGAAACTGCATTAGGCCATGACACCTATGCTTTTTTTTTGTCCACTACGCCTCATGGTCTAAGCATACTGACCAAGAGTGGGGCAATTCTTACCAGGTTGCAAGGCCAAGCCATTGTCTTGCACATTGGCACTTATTTATTCTTTTCGTCAGGTCACCTCACCTTCACATTTTTGTGTGTTAACTTTCACTCAAGGATTGCAGGGTGTGGTTGATCGTGAGCTACCCCAAAGTCTAGGGGGGAGGATGTGTGGCCATCAGGTTCCTTCCTTCTGTGCTTTGGTGGGGTCTCTCTTTGGGAGGGCCTCCCACCCAGTACTTGGTGGTCAGCTTTGACTGATTATGAGGAGGGGGATCTACTGGGCCTTTTGGCTAGAGTATGCCTTATAACCCTCAGGAGTCTTGTACCCTGGAAGGTCAAGGAGGGGTGCTTTCTCTTTGAGAGGGGACCAATGCACACCCTAGTGTACCTTTTAGTGTTTGGTTTTTGCACACCGCGGGCTCAAAAAAAAACAAAAACAAACCTTGTCCTTCAAGTTGTCTTGCCAAACAATGGCAGCTTATATATTTCTCTCATTGTAACTGTATTTTTACCACTTCAGCTCTTACACAGATTTTTCTATGGGCCTACTGATTCGATGTACCAGTTGTGGAATTTGGACATACCACACACGCCCTAAAAACCGTCAAAGTACCTTGGGCTTGTGTGGTATGTCCAAAGTCCATAACTGGTTAATTACAGAAGAAAAACAAAAATTCCAAATTAGCATTTTATGAACATACCTGTCCAATGTTATAGTGGAACTCCAGACAACAGCGAGCAATACAGTTATTTGTAAATTAGAAGCCATTGCAAAAAGTGTTAAAATGGTTGTAAACTTCAGACATGAAATATGAACAAAGTATATACCTCTATAATGTGTCATTGTCTCAGTCCAGAACACTAAGTATCTTTCCTGTCTGCTGCCTCCTTCCTTTGCCATCTGCATTAGTCACTTCTAACAAGTTTTCCTGACACCAAGAGAAAAATGGTGACGGGTGGGAGCTCCAGCACCCAGCCTGTGATTCGCAACCTCAGCTCTGTTCTTGTTGGCTGTGTGAAGGGGGATATGTCCCTTCCCTCCAATCAGCTCTCAGAGCTCTCCTCACTGAGCATTGCAGTGTGTAATTTCAGCTACCTGCCCCCTGCTTTCTGAAAAATCAGACAAGCTTCATCATTTCTGGACCATGGACGGCTGTAGAGAAGAGAAGCCTGCAGATAAACAGGTACAGCTTATGTAGGAGGATTTGTTTCATGTCTGTGTATCACCTGAGGCCAGTCAGTTCATTGGGTATATGTAAGGTTTTACAACCACTTTAACCACTTCAGATCCGCGCTATAGCTGAATGACGGCTACAGCACGGATCTGAATTGCCGGGAGGACGTCAATAGGCTCGCGCTCCAGGGCTCGCTCTCGCAGCCGCCGCTGGAGTCCCGTGATCTCTTCACAGAGAGACAGAACGGGGAACCGCCGATGTAAACACAGAGGTACCTGGCTCTGTGAGGGGGGGGGGCATGAGAGATCTACTGATCTCTGTGATCGGGATCAGTTAGATCTGTTATGTCCCTGGCAGCCCCGCCCCCACACAGTTAGAACACATTTAACCCCACGATCGCCCCCTTAGTGTTAACCCCTTCCCTGCCAATGAGATTTATACAGTAATCAGTGTCTATTTTTAGATCTGATCGCTGTATAAATGTCATTGGTCCCAAAAAAGTGCCAAAAACGTCCGACATGTCCGCCGCAATATCGCAGTCCCGATAAAAATCGCAGATCGTCGCCATTACTAGTATAAAAAAAAATGAATAAGAACGCCTTAAACCAATTTCCATAGTTTGTAGGCACTATAACTTTTGCGAAGGGCAATCAAAATACGCTTATTGCGATTTTTTTTTTTTTTTTTTTTTTTTTTTTTTTTTTTTTTTTTTTTTTTTTTTTTTTTTTTTACCAAAAATATGTAGTAGAATATATATTGGCCTAAACTGAGGAATAAATTATTTTTTTTTATTTTTGGATATTTATTATAGCAAAAAGTTAAAAAAAAAAAATTTTTCAAAATTTTCACTCTTTTTTTTGTTTATAGTGCAAAAAATAAAAACTGCAGAGGTGATCAAATACCACCAAAAGAAAGCTCTATTTGTGGGGAAAACAGGATGCAAATTTTGTTTGGGTACAACGTCGCACGACCGCGCAATTGTCATTCAAAGAGTGACAACTCTGAAAATGGAAAATTGGTGCAGGCAGGAGGGGGGTTTAAGTGCCCAGTAAGCAAGTGGTTAATTGCAAAAGTACCACATATATATATTTGAATGTAACTAGTGCAATTACCTACACTTGACTTGCTATAAACCTCCCTATTCCCTTGCACTGACATAGATCAAATATTGATCTAGGTTTTTTATTTTTTTATTTATTATTATTATTTATTTTATTTTTATTTTATTTTTTTTCTGCAAGGACAGAGAAAGATACAATGTATCTTTCTCGTACATTCACATAGACAGAAAACACAGGGACGGGCTACACAGTAACTGATCACTGTATTAGCCAATCAGAGGCTATCACAGCGATCAGGTGACCATGAATCGGGAGTTATGGGTCCCGTTCGTTTGAGCGGGGCCCGGGGATCACGGTAAGACCCAGGTCCCTGTACTAGGAGTGCGCTGTGCCCAGCACAAAGGGAGGAACACAAATATGTGGCCCCACAGAAAAAGTCCAGTCCAGTGGGGCCACATATTTGTGTGACGTTGGCGCCAAGGTGTTAAAGTTCCATTTCCCCTGTGTGTAGATCCCAGGCTTGCATTTGTGCACCATTCTAGTTATTCTCTACTTGATAAGATCAGGTGGACAGTATCTAACAGGACTTACCATCAGATCCATCACTGGTGGTGGCCACACAGAGCTGCTTCCTTATTTCCATCATCCAGATCTTCCCATCATGGATCTGATCTATAACCAAGGAAAATAACAGATAATAAAACCTGTCTATTTGTAGTAGTAATTTAATATTTGTAATCATTTCATTTGTGTAAAATAGGTTTGTCATATACACTATATCACAAAAAGTATTGGGGCGCCTACCACCCTCTGCAGCTATAACACCTTCAACTCTTCTGGGAAGGCCGTCCACAAGGTTTAGGAGTGTCTATGGGAATGTTTGACTATTCTTCCAGAAGAGCATTTGTGGGGTCAGGCACTGATGTTGGATGAGAAGGCCTGGCTCACAGTCTCCGCTGTAATTCATTCCAAAGGTGTTCTATGGGGTTGAGGTCAGGACTCTGTGCAGGTCAGTCAAGTTCCTCCACCCCAAACTCGCTCATCCAAGTCTTTATGGACCTTGCTTTGTGCTCATGTGTGTGTAAAGGCAAGGTTCCCAGAATGCATGGGGAAGGGGGCACAGATACTAGAACCAATCCCCCTGCAGAGCAGCTGGAGGAATAAAATAAGAAGAAGCAGGCAGCACTGCAAAATAGTCACAAGTGTCAGCAATAAGGCAGTACTGCTGGCCCACCTGCTTGGCGGGTGCTTGAGCCCCCCTTTTGAACCGATGAGTCTTGGGGCTAGGAGGGCTGGTTGTACTGCCTTATCAGCGGCCCTGGTTCCACCCCCAACCCACCTCCCAGTCCCACCACTTTTAAAGAATACAGAGCCAATTATCATTTTGGTGCGGAGTAGCTTGTATGGAAATTGTTAATGAAAGGCAGTAAAATAGGTCGCCTGCAGCCAGCAACCAAACCCCTCCCACAGCCCCATAGGCAACAATGGATCCCCCTAGCAAAAGTAGATCCCCCCCAGCAACAATGGACGCCTGACAACAAAATACCCCCCTGCAACAACAGACCCCCACCAGCAACAATAGATGTCCCAGCAGCCAGCAACAATACACCTCCTCCCTTAACAGTAGATATGTCCCATCAACAATTGATTCCACAGCAATAATAGATCCCCCTACCAGCAGCAATAGACCTCCCCTGCAACAATAGATCCCCCAGCACATCCCAGAACCCCTTGGCATTAAATACTTTGAGTGCTGGAGGTGCCGGACCGGCATTCCCACACGTTCCTGCTGAAAAAAAAGCCCTGCCTTTATATAAATACATAAATGCGAAATGCTTTGTACATCTCACAGAGCCCCTCATTAGTTCTGATCCTAGGTCCTAGATCATTTTAATTCTGGAAAATAATCTTTCATATGGAGTCAATGGAAGGTCTGATAACCTCCTAGGATGTAGCTCATAAAAATAAACTTACCTGCAGATGACTGGGTGATGTTCATACATAGCAAAGACTGACCTTTATAAACTGGAAGACACAAAGACAGGAGACATAATAAGGTGGAATGAAACTCTTACACGTTAGAAGGTCATTGCCTATCCCAGTGCAAATTAAACAGAAGAATTACTTGCAATGGTCTTCCTGTCCCTTCTAGACATGTGCATGACGAAAACATTTTGTTTAGTTTCGTTTTGTCGTCAATCTGGTTATTTCGTTTAGTTAAATTTGGTTGAGTCGTTTAATTCGTATTCGGAATTCATATTCGGAATTTTCAAATTTTCTTTTTTTTTCCATTTGAAACGTTCAAATCAATAAATTTTCGAATCAGTCGAAGCGAAAATTTTATATTTTTTTTCGATTCGAATGCAGCAAAGTGAAGAAACAAAAGAAAATCTTCATCAAACGATTACAATAACCCTTTAAATCAGCTTTGGCGTAACAGAAACAGCATTATTTCAATATATCCGAATCTCTGAATAATGAAAAATGTGTCCGAATATTAATTCGGAACGAAACGAACCGCACATGTCTAGTCCCTTCAACGACCAATCAGATTCTACATTTCATCAGACAGTTTGATAAAACAAATTCAGAGGCCCTCCCTTCTTATGGATTGCGTCCACCATACTTTACAACTTACCCAGCACTCCAAAAATACAGCCGAGGATGATTTTGGATCCCACAAGGAGGGTTAAAATGACCCTTATACAGGAAGGACTGCAGAGTTTCTTCTCACTGGTATCTGTAGAGATTATCAATAAAGCATTTATTAACCCCTTCAATACCAGGCACTTTCACCCCCTTCCTGCCCAGGCCAATTTTCAGCTTTCAGCGCTGTCACACTTTGAATGATAACTGCACGGTCATGTGACACTGCACCCATATGATATTTTTATCATTTTTTTCTTTATTTTGGTGGTATTTAATCATTTTTCTTCTTTCTGTTACTAAAATTTGCATCATAAATTTAGGCCAAAATGTATTCTGCTACATTTCTTTGGTGAAAATAACCCAAATCTGTGTATATTATTTATCTGTAGGAAACTTATAGAGTCTACAAACTATGGTACAGTATATATACATACAGTTGTGCCCTTAAGTTTACATACCCTGGCAGAATTTATGATTTCTTGGCCATTTTTCAGAGAATATGAATGAGAACACAAAAACTTTTCTTTCACTCATGGTTGGTGTTTGGCTGAAGCCATTTATTATCAATCAGCTGTGTTTACTCTTTTTATATCATAATGACAACAGAAACTCCCCAAATGACCCTGATAAAAAGTTTACATACCCTGGTGATTTTGGTCTGATAACATGCACACAAGTTGACACAAAGGAGTTGGAATGGCTAGTAAAGGTAACTATCCTCATCTGTGATCGGTTTGCTTGTAAATAGTGTGTGTGTATAAAAGGTCAATGAGTTTCTGGACTCCTGACAGACCCTTGCATCTTTCATCCAGGCAGTGGCGTATCATCCATGGGTGCAGAGTGTGCACTGCACCCACCCTGCGAACATAGATGATTGTCCCTTGATAGCCGGGGATGATCGATGCGACGGGGGACAGCTGTAAGCACCGATCCTGCTTGACAGCTTCTCCTCCTCTCCCTCCCGCGACTATCAGTACTTACAGCTGTCCCCCCTCCCAGGCTGTTCATGTCGTCCTCCCGCTCTGCTCCCTGTGTTCTCTCCCCAGCTTCCTGTTCACCTCCTCCTCTGCTCCCCCGTTCTTCCCCGGCCACTGTGTCCTCCTCCCGTTCTCCTTCTTTCCCCGCTCACCTCCTCCGCTCTCCCATTCTCCTTCACCACTCCTCCGCTCTCCCGTTCTCCTTCTCCTTTCCTCCTCTTACCTTCCTCCTGTGGCACTTACCCCTTCTTACCCCCCCCCCCCGCCTCTTCCTCTTGCCCTCTCGCCTCCTCACCACTTCCTCTTACCCTC
>BLSH010401942.1:53290-63757 GCA_018402905.1 Glandirana rugosa | reverse complement strand
AAGATGGACCCTAAGATTAAGACCAAACCCCTACTACTATCTCCCGAAATTTTGACACTTATTTAAATAGTCTTTCAGGTTTAAATAATTCTTACTCCAGGTCCATATAGGTCGACTACGATAGCTTGCGAAACAATTACAGATCCGATTCTTCTGTATGAATCTGTATTTGTTCTCTCGTCGCGGAGATTCACGTTATGGAAGAAATTACTATTTCCCGATCATGAATGATCCGAACGCGCGCATCTCCTGTTTGGTGACCCGGAAGTGACGTGGTGCTGAGCGTGTGGACGGTTTGTGATCGGCTTTGTGTCCCGGTTTGCGCTGGAAGCCAACAGCGTGACGGGCATCGGCTTCCTCTCCACACCTGCCTGCACACCACCTGGTGATCCACAGATGATCCTTTCTGTTTTTATCCGATCTTTTATCCGATCATTTATGTGAGTGTAAATTTACTTATACCCTTTATCATTAAAGAAGGTATTGCACTTAGAGGCGCTGCTCTCTTGTTTATGTCTAAGTATGTCTTCTTAGCCTAGACATTAACAAAGCGTTCGATAGCATCAGCTGGATATACCTGGACCTCATTCTTAATAAATTTGGACTTTCTGATAAATTTATTCACAGTTTTAAAGCCCTCTATCATCATCCCCAAACCAGAATTAGAATCCCAGGTAGAAATTCAGAATTTTTTCCCCTCAACAGAGGAACCAGACAGGGATGCCCCCTCTCTCCCCTCTTATTTGCCCTAGCTCTAGAACCCCTTGCCTGCGCAATTAGAAATAACCCTAATATATCCGGTTACTCCAAAGATTCCTCGGAATACAAGCTCAGCTTATATGCCGACGATGCCATTGTGTTTTTGTCCAATCCTCTTACTTCCATACCGAATCTGATTTCTGAATTAAAGACTTTTAAGCTTCTATCAGGCCTAGGTATTAATCAATCTAAATGCTCAATTTTTCCAATAAATATTCCCCCTAACATAGCCCTCTCCATCCGATCCAATTTTTCTTTTACGTGGTGCACAGACTCCTTTAGATATCTTGGCGTACAAATTTCCTCAAAATTTAAATCCCTATATCAATCCAACTTCCCTTCTCTCTTTACTCAAAGCAAAGAGCTGTTAAAATCGTGGTCACCCTATCGTATTTCTTGGGTAGGCTTTGTGCCATTAACCACTTTAAGACCGAGCCTCTTTTTGGAGTTCGGTGGTTATCAGTTAAAATCAGGTTTTTTTTTTTGCTATAAAATTACTTAGAGCCCCCAAACATTATATATATTTTTTTCTAACACCCTAGAGAATAAATGGCGGCCATTGCAAAACTTTATGTCACACCGTATTTGCGCAGCAGTCTTACAAGCGCGATTTTTTTTGAGTTAAAAAATAAGACAACAGTAAAGTTAGGTCAATTTTTTTCCATATTGTGAAATATAATGTTTTGCCGAGTAAAATGATACCCAACATGTCATGCTTCAAAATTGCGTCCGCTCGCGGAATGGCGACAAACTTTGCAACATAAAAATCTCCATTGGTGACGTTTTAAAAATTCTACAGGTTAGCATTTTTGCATTACAGAGGAGGTATAGGGGTAGAATTATTGCTCTCGCTCTAACGATCGTGGCGATACCTCACATGTGTGGTTTGCACACTTTTTTCATATGTGGGCGGGACTTACGTATGCGTTCGCTTCTGCGCGGGAGCTTTACTTTTTTTTTTTTTTTTTTTTTTTTTTTTTTTTTAATTATTTATTTTACTTTTTAATTTTTATTTTTACACCTTTTCTTTTTTTAAAAAAAAAAAATTTTTGATCACTTTTTTTCCTATTACAAGAAATGTAAACATTCCTTGTAATAGAAAAAAGCATGCCAGGACCTCCAAAATATGAGATACGGGGTCAAAAAGACCTCAAATCTCATATTTACACTTAAATGCATAAAATAAAAAAAATAAAAATTTTGAAAAAAATGGCAAGGGAAAAAAAAAAAATGTCCCCTTTTAAGAGCATTGGGCGGAAGCGACTTGTGACGTCGCTTCCGCCCAGCCATGTTATGGAGCCGAGTAAGCAGCTTCAGCCACTCACTCGGCTCATGGACACTGGGGAAGACAGACGCGATCATCTCCGCTGCTGCCGGCGGGTCCGGTAAGTGGTGGAGATGACCGGAAAGCGGCGGGAGGGGGGGGCACCTCTCCCGCCGCTGATAAAAGTGATCTCGCGGTGAATTCGCTGCTAAGACCACTTTTATCTTGCAGGGAATCGCCTGCTGAAAAAATAGATACCGGGGTTATGGTAGCTATCTGCTACCATAACAACGGTATTCCACTTCAAACTGCCGCCATCAAACGACGTACGGCGGTCCGGAAGTGGTTAAAATGATCATTCTCCCGAAACTTCTATTTCTATTCCGTGCTCTCCAAATTAATATTCGCAAATATAAAATTGAATCTCTACAAAGAGAAATTAATAAATTTGTCTGGGCTAGTAAAAAACCCAGGTGCAGTAACGATCTCCTCCACAGACCACACAAAGCAGGCGGTTTTGGGCTCCCAAACTTATGGCTATATTATACTGCCTCTAGATTATCTCACATAACGCAATGGTTTTCCAAAGAAAAAAATATCCCTTGGTTAAAATTTGAAGCCTCTTCAATTTCCCAATATCATCTTCAGGGTATCTTATGGTCTCAACAAAATTTGTATAGATCTATACACTCCCGCAATTTGATTGTCTCCCAACTACTTCAATTTTGGACACATTACAAATCTATTTACAAATGAATATCCCTTACCCCTCCATTAGCCTCCTTTTTAGGCGAACCCAGTTTCACCCCAGCTTTTAAGGACAATTCTAATTTTGGGTTATGGATTTCTAATAATCTAACTAATATCATTTCACTCTCAAATGATAACCAATTTATACCATTTGAGCTTATCCATCAAAAATACCACATCCCTTTAGCTCAATTGAATAATTACAGTTTAATTAAAAGCTTTTTTCTCTTCCCAATTTCCATCCAAACGAAATCCCCCATTCTCTCCCTTTGAACATATTTGTATCAACTCTCCCAGAGACATAGGCCTTATCTCTAATTTATACATCCATCTAAACGAATTAAATCGTTCATACAAATCCATTCCCATGCTAAAATGGGAAACGGATATTGGCCAGGAGATCTCAATAAAAAACTGGCAGGAAATGTTAAAGAACCTATCAAGGTGTAATAAGACACCGGCCTTCAAAGAAACCCCTACAAAGATTTTCACCAGATGGTACCTGACACCCCTAAAAATCCACTCTTTTTATACGGCAGTATCCCCAAAATGCTTCAGAGGCTGTGATGCCTTGGGGTCTTTTTTACACATTTTTTGGGACTGCCCACTCTTGAAACCAATTTGGTCCAATGCTTCTTCATCAATCCTCAAAATCACAGATAAACATGTTTCCCTATCCCCCCTAATCTGTCTACTTTATCTTTCCATTCCTGATATACCCTATCCCATGATGAATCTGATACATTCCTTATTTAGCTCTATCCAGTGGACAATAGCTTGCAACTGGAAATCAACTAATATACCCTGGTCCCAGGTGATTTCACGCATGGAGTCGGTCAAACTGACAGAATTTATATTCCACTCAATCAATGACACCATGCATATTTTTCATAATAAATGGAAACTCTGGCACACTCCTCACCATTTATAGTTGCCTTAGACTGACTGTAGGAACTCAATCAAAATTGGTTTATGGTCTCTTAATAAAATCTCTTCTGTAAAGCTCATGGACATATATCTTATATACTGTAATCATAAAATGTCTTAGTTATCAGATTGCTCTGTTTTAAATTGTACGGTATCTATGTACGATCCTGTTATACCTTTCTTGTTTCTTCCTGATCTTCCAATAAAAGCGCTTGTAAAAAAAAAAAAAAAAAAAAAAAAATAGTCTGCCAAAGACTTGAGACTGGGGCGGAGGTCCACTTTTTAGTAGGACAACGACCCTAAACATACAACCAGAGCTACAATGGAATGGTTTAGGTCACAGCATATTCATGTGTTAGAATGGCCCAGTCACAGCCCAGACCTAAATCCAATTGAGAATCTGTGGCAAGACTTGAACTGCTGTTCACAGACGCTCTCCATCCAATCTGACAGAGCTTGAGATATTTTGCAAAGATGAATGGGCAAAAATGTCCTCTCTAGATGTGCAAAGACATACCCAAAAAGACTTGCAGCTGTAATTGCAGAGAAAGGCGGTTCTACAAAGTATTGACTCGGGGGGGGGGGGGTAGTATACAAATGCCCCCCACACCCCCACACTTTTTACATATTTATTTGTATCATTTATCATTTTCCTTCCACTTTTTTTTTTTTTTTGCTTTTTAATACTTTTTATTTAGATGCCATATGGAATTACAAAGATTAAGCCAAGTTTAGCTTTCAGTAGCTTGTACCCTTAAACAAAGGGTGAAGACACAGAATTACAAGTTAAGGTGGGCATCTCAATATGTTTCTCTTTGAATAGAAACAGAATGAGCAGAAAAGAAATAGATGGGGGAAGGTGCAGTCACCAGAGGCCATGCGCCAAATCCATCTTATACATATATTCTCCTATTACATCCTATGAGGCCCTCCAGTCCATCTCGGTTCAACGACTTCTCTTCAAACATAAAAAATTAATAAGTTAACTACTATCAGAAAGCATAATATCTATGTAATATGAAGTGGATCTGAAGGCCAGCCAACCCTCCCATGTTTTGGTGAATAAAGTGCAGGTATTATGGATTGTGGAGGTAAGGTCTGCCATAGCATATATCTGGTCGACCTTCTGTATCCATGATCTAATTGATGGGACCTCTGGTTTCTTCCAGAGAATAGGCATTAAGAATTTTGCCATGTTTAGCAAATTGGGAGTAATAGAGCATTTATAAAGTTTAACACGTTCATGAGAGCAATAGAACAGCACAGTCCAGGGATCATCAGGGAGTAATATTCCAGCAATCTGAGAAATATAGAATCTAATTTAGTCCAAAAAGGTCTAATTCGAGGGCAAGTCCACCAAACATGGGCATGGGTAGCCTCCAAGCCACACTCTCGCCAGAATATAGGACTGTAGTCAGAAAACATGTTATGTAAACACTTGGGTGAATCATGCCATCTTGTTAGCATTTTAAAATTCATTTAGTCCATTTTGGAGGCTAAAGAAGAAGTATGAGCTAATTGAAGGATTTTATTTCTTTGTATGTTTGATATTGGGCTCTCTAAGTCCTGTTCCCAGGATAACAAATACCACGGGTATTCCAAATTCTCCCTCATTTGCAAAGCTATGTAAAATTGTGATATACTTTTTTTTTGTGACTTTATCAGCAAAAATTTGCTCAATAGGCGTAAGGTCCTTAAATGAGCTAATGGGTTTTGAAAGTGATAAACAAATTGTGATAGTTGTATATGTTGCCATTTATCAATCTCTGTAATTATAGAGGTTGTTTAAAGTTGGTCTAAGGATTTAAATTCCCCTTGGTAAGTTATATGGTGGAGAAGGAGATGTGGTGTATTATCAAAAGTTTGAAACCCCCTATCCAACCGTCCTGGGAGAAAATATGAGTGGCCCAGTATAGGAAACAAGGGTGAATTGTAATTCCCCTGACTCTGATAACAGAGTCCCAAATGTCAAGAGCTGCATAGGTGAGAGGAGATGTAAGGGAATCCAAATCTCTATACTTTTTGGGAATCCAGTGTATTTGGTATGATGGACTTAGAAAGATCCTGTTCTAGTTGTATCCACAGATTACTAGACCGATGGGGAGACCAGGCCGCTATTCTGTTTAAAACAACCGTGGTATAGTAATCTTTAACATTTGGGAGAGCAATACCACTTTGATTCTTTGGTCTACTCAATATGGTTCTAGAAAGACATGGTTTAGCAGGGGTAGGCAACCTGGGGCCCCCCAGCTGTTACAGAACTACAATTTCCATCATGCCTCTGGGAGTAATTGTAACTGCCAGCCTTGTAATGCCTCATGGGAAATGTAGTTCCACAACAGCTGGAGGGCTGCTGGTTGCCTACCCATGGTTTAGAGTGTCTCCAAATGTATTTACCAATGATGGATTGAAGAAGAGAAAAATAACTGGTCGTAAAACCATATGGAATCATCTGAAAAATAAACAATAGTCTAGGAAGTATATTCATCTTTATGACATTCACTCTTCCCAACCAGCTATGAGCAAGGGAGTTCCAGCAATACAAGACGTGTTTTATCGTATTAAGTAATGGTATATACTGTAATTGGCACAAAATAAATTACCCAATGCTGGAGTTAATAGAATAACTAAATATTTTAACGAGGAAGCTTTCCATAGAAATGAGAACAACGTTTTAAACCCCTCAACGTCCATCTCAGGGACATTAATCTAAAGGATTTCTGACTTTGTACAATTCAATTTAAAATTAGAAACTAGACCATATTCCGAAAAGGCAGAGATTAGGTGGGCCAGCGAGGTCTTTGGATATTGTGTATAGAAAAGAATATCGCCTGCGCAACCTGCATATTTGTGTTCTATTTGACCTACTTTAATACTGTGAATATTTGGGTTTTGTCGAATATTGGCTAATAATGGTTTGAGGGATAAAGCGAACAAAATTGGGGATAAAGGACACCCCTGACATGCACCATTATATAAAGTAAGTGGTTCACTAAATAGACCATGTATTCTAATTTGCGCAGTAGGCTTTCTATAAAAGGCTGTCACTCGAGCTAGCATTTTAGGTCCAAGTCCCAAATGAGACAGCACCGCAAAAAGGTACTCCCAGTCTACCCTGTCAAACGCTTTTTCCGCGTCCGTAGAAAGTAACAGGGTGGACTGGGAGCTCCATCGCGCATATGTCATCAACCTCAATGTCCTGAGGGAGTTATCTCTAATTTCTCTACCAGGAATAAACCCCATCTGATCCTGGGACACCCAGCACGGAATATATGGAAGTAATTGATTTGCCAATACCTTTGCATATATCTTGGCATCGGTGTTTAGTAATGAAATTGGTCTGTAATTTTCGCAGCACGTTTGATCTTTACCTTCCTTAGGAATAACAGTAATATATGCGTGAAGTGTCTCTGATCTAAAAGAGCCCTCTTCCGTAACATAATTAGCATAATTCACCAACAAGAGTTTGCGGAAAACGCTCTGCCTCGGGAAGTTCTCTGGATATGGCCTCCACTATCCGGGGGCAGAGCGATTCCGCAAACTCTGCCAAAGGGAAACCTTTTGGATTTTTAGTTTTGATACTTTGGCACCTGGGGGGGGGGGGGTTAAATGAAGAACTGGAAGTTAGTACCATTCTATAATATTTCTCATATATGCTCTCAGTCAACATTAGATCCCCCCAGGCTTTGTAATGTCTATCCTTTTTCCTATGTCAGATAACCATGACAACACTCTATAGTGGGGCTCGACGGGATCCCAACAGTTCAGTAAGTAACATAATAACTAAAAGGATAGTATTCACCAGGCATGAATCTGTTTTATTTATTAATTTATTTATCATAGTATATAGCCCTATTGATCAAAATTATGTTTCAACATATAGGACATTTGGAATGCCCATACTACAGGAATATTGCTGTTTTTCCAATTCAAGATACCATGCCAATCTAATATAATTTTTATATACTTTTTTTCTCATACATTTGTTGTGATATACCCCACACTATGTAAGGTAGATTGGTAATAGGATCAGTTTCTATACATCGGTTCACATACAAGAATGTTGCAGACATATTCCAATTACCTATCATTTTTTTACTTAATTATATTTTTTACTCAATTTATTAACTTTAAAGTGTAACCACACAGCAGTGTTATTAAAACAATGTTGTTTGCCAATTAAAAAGCAAGAATTTATGTAGGAGCCGGGATTAGCCATTTCCGTTCCCATCCCTAGCTTGAGAAAGGAGTGCGCATGCCCAGGGCTTTGTGGAAACTCAGAAACGCGCCGCACACCATTGTGGGACTGGTCACGTCACCTCTACTTTCCCCTCTCAGCGCACTGCGCCTCACGCCATGTTCCAACTGAAGGAATTGCCTATACCCGGAACATTACACACCCAGAAACATCCAGCTACACGCTGCTCCCAGGAGGATCACCACCTATATCCCGCGGTTTACCATTCCTTACCTGTGGCGGACTCACATACCAGCGCTGCACAAGAGGAGGAGGTCTTCGGTGTTCCAACCCACACCAACCATATCCCAGAGCCTGTATTTTATCTTCGTCTTGTAAGTAGTCCTTTGTTGGGGGCCATTAAAAACCATTTTGTATTCAGTACTACACTTAGTGGCGCTTTTCTCTCTCCTTTTGTTTTTTCCCTTTACAGAGTATGCTATAACTCCTAGACAGGCTGCCTACAAGTGACTTGTATACTGTACTCATTGACTTTTATATAGCACACCTATAGAGCCTGATTGCGCCTGCCACAGAACCATTTTTTAATTCAATCGATTTTTATTGAAAATTAAAAGATTTACAAAAGGTAAGTATAAAGATGGCAGGTTTGAAAGCAACAGGAAACTTGAATCATTATACAGTACATTTAAAGTAGATTACCCGTTTAGCATTTAACAATAGAGCTCAGCCTCATAGGTGGTTTCTAATGTCTCCAGTAATAACAGGTCATGTCTTAACCTCATCAAATATAGGCTTAGGTTGTCTCCCAGCATCGCGAGGACCCCTCCAGCCGCCCCTCCTGGGAACATACTGCGCCCGGGCAGGTGTCACGACGCTGGCCTTTCGAATATCAATTACATGCTTGAAGCATTGTGTAATGCACTAATATAACAATATCATAATACACCCAAGATGCTAAGTAAACTGCGGCAGGGAGCTAAGGGTACTCTATAGAGCTGTTACTCATTGAACATTTTAAAGAACAGGTAGATAATAGAGAATATATAGATGATAGAAAAAAGGAAATAGAAAATGGAAAATAGAAAAACATAGCATGTGGGATCACAGGAGGTACATCAGGTTTGAGTAGCGTATCCTGCATTTAGGCAATACTTGTATTATTGGGAGTCAAGTCTCAATTCCTTTACATACTGCTTGTACCACTCTGTCCAAGGTTTCCACCTGGCATGTTCGGAAGAGTATTTCCCTTGTGAGGAAGCATACATTTCTTCATATGTGACATGTAGGTTGGTAGTTTGGATAACTTCTGGTAGTTTTGGGGCTTCTGTTATTTTCCAGTGCCTAGCCAATACCAATCTGGCACTTAGTAGGGTATGGGACACTACAAATTTGTATGGGGATGATATTGAATCTATGTCTAGCGAGAGTATAGCTAGTCCAGGTTTGATGGGAAGCTTGGAGTTTATAATCTGTGTAATGACACTATAAACACCCTTCCAATACGCTTGGATGTTTGGACAAGTCCAAAGTATGTGATACAGTGTGCCTCTATGCCCACATTGTCTCCAACATAAAGGGGAGATTCCATGTGCAAAGTTGGATAACCGTGATGGGGTTAGATACAATCTTAGTATTAATTTCTGCGTGAGCTCCCAAAGGTTGGTATTTTTGGTTGATTTATATGTGGTGTCTAATGCTTTCGTCCATTGTTCCTCTCTGTAGTCCTGCTTGAGGTCTATTTCCCAGGACCTCATAGAGGGGGTTTTAGTAAACACTATTTTATGGTTTAGATAATTGTAAAACAAGGATATCACCAATTAGAGCTATAGAATTACCCCAAAACCAGGCACACAAAGAATCTCTAAGCTCAAATCTGCGCTTAGTATGCTATAATCATCTGTTAAAACACCATATAAATAAAGATATGTCAATCTAAAACATAATTAAAAATAAGAAAAAAGTAGCAGCTGCCTAATATCAACACAGTTAAACAAATAGCACCATTAAAACTAAGAGCCAAAAAACAGCCCCAGAAAATGGTCCAAGCAGCGCTCAGATGTAATTAATGTATGAAAGCACAGTCTTTCTGATGTGTGTAGTACTCTGAGATAAAGCAGCAATTGCCCATACAATATGTGCGTACTAAGGGATAGGATCTTGTCACAACCTTTGTCCTCCACCACACCGCGTGAATAAACAGGGAGGTAAAAACCCCCCTGTGTGAAAAGACTCACCAAAGGTAAGTATCATCTGCGCCTTATAGACTTATATCCCAATCGGTAGTATCCTGCAATCAGATCCGCTTCGATTTCTAATGGTCTTATGTGTATGAGAGCCAGCAGATACCAACTGTGCGGGATCACCATTCCTGAAGAACGCCCGTCGACCCTGTCCACCGTTGAGTGGCGGTAGGTTTCTTTTATCCGGACCCACGAACGTGTCCCACTTCACCTTCTCTGACCCTCCCAGTTCTTTCACTTTTTGCAAGCAGTTTTCTAAGTAATCCACTGGATCATCTGGCCTGTAGTACATTAATCCATTCAGAAGGCCCTGCAGGGGTAGAAGA
>BLSH010401942.1:15595-27573 GCA_018402905.1 Glandirana rugosa | reverse complement strand
CCGCGTGCTGCGGCGGGGGAGACAGGAGCGGTGGAGGGATATACGACGGCTTGGCTTCAGCCGTGCATCCTCCTCCGAGAAAGGTGTCCAATATGATCGCCTGTCTTCTCTGACAATCGGTAAACCGGTAACATACCCACACTTCCTGAATGGTGGAGAGATGGTTCAGAGTTAGAAAGGCAAATATTAATTTGCCTTTCTAAGGGCTCGTGGCGCCATGCTCTGCGCCCCACGCCACTCTATGCTGAAGCCTATTAGAGCCTACGGCTCTAATGAGATGCTACAAAGAAACCCCCGTGCGGTAATTCATGCGACCGGCGTTCTGAAAGGGGCGCGATGCATGAATAGGGGGTGGTCGCAGGCTGACATGGATGATTCATGCTATACATGAATCTATCCATAGCATATAGGGAGGTGGCGAGGACAGAGGGGGCGGCGTCGTGCGCCCCAAATGGACGGGTCGTCCCTGTTCATCATATAACTGGTGTGGCGGTGACCAGGGACAGACAGGTGACAGTATGTAAAAAAGAAAAAAAAAAAAGTAAAAAAAACTTTTTTTATTTTCTTTTTTCAAGTTTTTAAAAATATTTTTTCTTTTTTCTACTTTTTTTTACACTTTTTTTTATATACTGGGACCAGAGCAATGCAGTGATACCATAGTAACACTGTACCACTCTGGGAAGCTGATCAGGATTTTTTTTTTTTACATAAAGTGATTTGCACTGCTATAAGCAAATATTTTTACTGAATGACAGTATGTAGACATTGTCTATTGTTGTGATTGGCCACCGCTAACCAAATGGTACAAATGGGCTGTGATTGGTCCTGTCTGTACTATGTGATCACTGTAATCAATCACAGCTAGCAACATAATTGTATACAATGAATGCCATGAAAGGAAGTCATTCATTGTTTACAACTGTCATGTGATCTGCTGTGATTGGTTACAGTGATTACATGATATGGGCAGCGGGCCAGTATAGTGATCAGTCATCTGCTGAATGACCAGTGACAGATCAACCCAGCGTGGAGACGTTCTGCATCCACCTTCCCTCTGCATTGTGGCCTGTGTTTGTTAGCGCCGGCTGGTCCGAGCGCATGCGCATTACAGCAGGAATGATGGAGTCAGGTCCCAGCGGCATTCATCTCTGCACATCCTACTGAGACAGCTCAGGAGAGGAGGACTACTACCAATACATGCTGTTATGCAGTCTCCAAATGTTAGTAAATTTGCTTCAAATGCTTTTATCCTCTTTGATAAACAGTATTATACTGGGGCGGATGTGTGCTCTCTTATATATGTAGCGCCCCCATAGTGTAGGTGCGTTTTTGTAGCAGGGTTTTGCTAGGGAAGGCAAAATTAAGTCAGGCCTGACTGTAAAGAGAGGAGGGAGGAGTGGCTCAGGGAGGATTAAGTTGGGTTAACATATGAGGTCACCAGGACCTCCCACTTCTTTCTAGAAACCTGGAGGAGGGTTTCTGGTCAGAGAGCTGGGGATAGGTGGAGCCATCTGGAGTGTTCTAAGGAGCCCTGACCAATCCCCAAATAGGATTGGCAGGGGGCAGGCCTCCTTAAATACTCTGAGTCAGCCCAATCAGGGGGAGTTGTCGGGTGGAAGTCTGGAGATGTAGCAAGAGGTGATGCGGTGGCCTCTACCCCGGAGGAAGCCCCCAGTCTGGGGTGGGGGTTGACCTTGAAGTCTGGAGGTTCGGGTGCAGCCAGGAGTGGAGGGGATTCCTGGAGTCGTACAAGGGAACAGGAGAGCAGCAGAGGTGCTACTGAGAGACTTTAAAGTGATCCACTGGGGTCGGTGAGTGACAGACCCCGGCAGTTTGGAGGAGAAAGTGCTGGAGCAGGCTGGGAGAGGAATAGTGGACAGTCTGTGGAAGCCTTGGGAGCCAGTCAGGGGAAGGAGTGTCACTGTGAGGAAAGCAGGTCGGTGAGACCTGGAAGAAGAGGGATAGGCTGGGAGTTGTAGTTCATCCTGTACCCAGCTAGCACCAATGTTCTAAGCTACATATTCAGGGGCCCGTGATCCCTGGCCTGTAATGGGTAGTCCTGAGGCCCTGCTGACACAGTGCAGGCCTCACCACATGCTTGCTGCGGTGAAGAGAAAGAAGTAGAGAAGCCTGATAAATTTCCTTTCAAGATGGAAACCAAAGTGAAGTGCTGGAGAGAAGTAAAGGAGTGACAGTCTGCAAGTTCAGTTCTGGAGAAAGAACTTTAGGACAAACGGTCAGCAGGTGATGTGCTGGAGAGTTGCGAGGAGTAACAGTCTGCAGAAGGAGTCTGCAGTCACAGAGGCGTAACTAGAACCTTCAGGGCCCGGGTGCAAGAAATTAGGAAGGGCCCCCCCTGACCTCTGGCCAGGGCCCTTCCCTCTTCTTGCTGATCCTGGGGCCCTTTACTCCTATCACGGGTCCCTTTATTATGGTCCCGCAGCAGGACCCTGGGAACAGCAGAAGACAAGTAAACTGGATAGGAGGGGCGGCAGGGGCAGCATATAGAGGAACCAATCTCCTGCATTAGGAGGAAAATGGAATAAATAAAACTTCTAAATGCCACCCATCACTCCTATCCAGGTGTACAAGGGAAGCACATGGGCCCCCTGGAGCATGGGGCCCGGTTGCAATCGCAACCCCTGCAACCCCTATCGTTACGCCCCTGTGCAGTCATATAAAGAACTGTATATGGAGCTCATGTACCATAATTCTTGGGTCATCCCACATTCATCCCTTTTCCCCATCCAAGTTATTTCCCCTAAATAAAACAACAAAAACAAGAGCCGGCCTGGTCAGTTTCTCCGGATGTGTGATATATGGTGTGATTGAGGGCAGCTACAAGGTGAACCACTACTACCAGCCACTCTCAATGGCTGCATTTGGTTTGAATACCATGTAATAGATATATTATTTATCATTGTAAAAGAACATATTCCACACTTCTAATTTTTCCAGGGAAAAAAAAAACAGAAAACAGTTTTGAAGAAAACAAAAAATAACATGTTCCCAATTTGTATGTCTTTTTTCCAGGCCTCCCCATCTCTAAGAGCAGCCCTGGTTAAACCAGCTGAACTCAACAGATGACTCAGATAGTACACTCCATGCTTAGAGAACACTAACAGACATACACGGCTAAGATAACAAAGATTTCTGCTTCCTATAGGACAACAAAAGACAAGAAGACATTTTGGAAAAAATACTACATCCGTGCATAATCATCTGTTTTGGATAGAGTGGTGAAAGGTTAAAACCCCTGTCAGGTTTTTATTGCCATGTCAATGGGGAGAGTCACATCTATATTTGCCCTGGTGATCATTGTCACTAAAAATAAGTTGTCCCCAGAACAGGAGTAGAGCAGAAATCTTCTAATGGGGATCCTCGTTCCAGTGTTGACTGTCTAA
The DNA here is from genome assembly GCA_018402905.1 of Glandirana rugosa. NCBI lineage: Eukaryota > Metazoa > Chordata > Amphibia > Anura > Ranidae > Glandirana > Glandirana rugosa. The sequence goes on along the minus strand of BLSH010401942.1, from coordinate 24,169 downwards.
GGAGGCATTTTCCTCACTTTCTTTGCTTCCTGTTGTGTTTATAGGACTGAAAGCAAAGGCAAATCTTCCCAATGGCAGATTGGTTTTAATAACAAGCCTAAATCCCATCATTCATTTCTACAACTTTATAAGATTATTAATAAGTGCCTATTTAAACCTTTGCTGTATGGTCTTCAGCCTCTTCCTGTGATCCAGTTCCTAGATCCTGTTACTGACCCGGCTTCCTCTCTGCTCTTGCTTTTGGATTACCCTTGTCTGCTCATGTTCATTGTCTGCTTCCACTACAGACATGCCCGGAGCCGAGAAAGCAGTCGGTGCAGGGCATACATGACAGGGTGGAAAGGAACCGGCCAACAGGGGGTTAAATTGGGAGAGGGGGTGGTCAGTGTTGCATTGTGCAGGCTGGGTTCACTGGACAGGGGTGGGGACTGATAGGGAGTTTAGTTACAGGAAGGGAGTGCTCAGTCTCTCTCGTGGAAGGAACCAACGGAAGAACATCTCTGTCTTCCTGTCCCCTGCGTTCCTAATTATGGAGGTGGACCACTTGATGGAGCAGCTTGGGGCTGCGGCCACGATACATGGCCCGGCGTGGATTCAGAGCCGGGTCGCAGCAGCGATTCATGGGGATCGGCGGAGCCCCCAGCAGCCTGGGCTTGCCGCCACACGCGCTCGGAGGTCTAGGCCTCCGGAGCGTTTCAGCCCGGATCGTACCCCTGGGGCTCAGCGCCGAGTTGGGAGCCCAAGCCTGGACCCTCCAGGCCCCCCTGCCAAGCGTAAGCCAGCTCATGGCGGGGGTGGCCCTGGGAGGAATCCCCGTCCTAGGCGGAGCCCACGAGGGGGTGACCCCATCCGAGGCAGCACCTCCGTCACCTCCTCTGTCATCCGGATCCCGGAGCACATGGCCGCCCCTGCTGGAGATCCTCCTGTGGGGGGAGTGGCCTGGCGTGGGAGAGTTGGTCACATGGGCGACGGACAGTCTCCTGGTGCAGCCGGCGGCCCTGCGGCTGGAAGCGAGCGGCGGCGAGGGAGGAAGGGCACGTCTGCCCTGGAGGTGCGGGAGCTAGGGTGGAGCATCTCCGGGTCCCGGCCAGGGCCCGGGAGAGTGGCGAGGAAGGCGGAGTCAAGACGGGACGTCAGAGGGAGGCGGAGCTCCAGCATGGCTCGGGGGACTCCTCGGAGGCGGGGTCAGACGGACAGGCGAGGGTCGCCGGCGGGCGGCCGAGGAGTACCAAGCAGCCCGGAAGAGGGGCGTTCTGAAGGGGAGCTGAGTAGCGTATAGAACGGTGGGCTGGAGAAAGACGGTCGTGAGGCTGCAAGGGAATCCGGATCTGCGGCTGGAGGGGTCTCTGCCTCTGAGCGGCCTGGTGAGTCTGATGCTGAGACTAATGTTGATTTGATGCCTGTTCTTTCTTCCACTGTCCTTGTAGGGCCAGGGGTCACTGGGCAGGGGTTGGGGGGTGCGCAGGCAATAGTGAGAGGTAGTGAGGTTTGGCCAGCTTGAGGGAGTTGTTGGGGAAGCTGGAGGGCCCGACGAGGGACATAGCACCAGTGACAGCGTGGGATTCGGTGGGGTGTAGGGGGAAGGCGTTACGGGAGGACCCCACCTCCCCCAGGGTGCAATCGATGGCTGCGAATGGAACGCAGACCGAAGCTGGAGAGGCGGTAACGCTTGGGCCTGGGGCGGACAATGGAAAAAAGGACAAGTCGGCGGATAAGGTAAGAATGGCGGACTCTGCGAAGTGTGAGGTATACGTTTGCTTTGAAGGACCGCTGGGAGAGCACCTTAAGGCAGAGGTGCGCGACAAGATCTGGAAGGGGGAGTATGTGAAAATATTTTCCCTTCTCCCATTAGAAAAGTTTAATTTGGATAGGGTGAAGCCTGATAAGAGTAAGAAGGAGGAAGAGGAGCGGAGGAGGTATCGACTCATCCCACGTACATTTGCCAGTTGGTTGCAGGCTTTTGCGATTTTGGCAAGTGTAATTGGGGAAAAATCTCCGTAGGATTGTTCGGCGCTTTTTTGCTATCTGGACGCTATTAGGGAGGCGCATAGAGTGCTTGGTGGGGTGGCCTGGTTCCGTTATGATGAACAATTTAGACAGCGGAAAGCCATTAGGTCCTCTATTCGCTGGGACCACAAGGATATCGGCCTCTGGATGAAGTTGATGACTTCTGCCAGGGCAGGTAATCAGTTTATTCAGGGAGGGGCCGACGGGACCTCCGCCTCAGGTGCGCCAGCCGCTAGGAAGAAGGGGTTGTGCTGGCAGTTCATTGACAGCTCGTGTCGCTTTGGCGCCTCCTGTAGTTTCAAACACGAGTGCTCGGGTTGTGGAGGGACCCACTCGTTCACCCGTTGTTTTAAACACGGAAAAGGCCGTACCGAGGACGCTTCTGGAAAGCGGAGGACTCCTGTGAGAGTGGGAAGGATGGTTCCGTTGCTAAATAGGTATCCCGATCGGGAAGCGGCTTGGGTATCGGGTTTTAGGGAGGGTTTTCATTTTCCGAGACAATTGACTAGTGTTCCACCGTTGGCAAAAAATTTGCGTTCTGCTTTACTCCATCCTGAAGTGGTCTCAGAGAAACTTTCTAAGGAAGTGTCACTGGAGCGGATGAGTGGTCCCTTTTCCTCGCCGCCGGTTCCAGGGTTGGTGGTGTCACCCTTGGGGGTGGTCCCCAAGAAAGAACCCTGAAAATTTAGGCTTATCCATCATCTGTCATACCCGAAGGGGGCCTCGGTCAATGATGGTATTGACCCGCATGCTTGTGCGGTGACATATATATCCTTTGATGCAGCGGTCTTTTGGGTACGGAGGTACGGGCGTGGTTCCTTATTGGCTAAGGCAGATGTGGAAGCAGCATTCCGACTGCTTCTGGTGCATCCCGACAGTATACATCTGCTAGGTTGTCACTGGCAGGGTTCGTATTTTCTCGATCGCTGCCTGCCGATGGGTTGTTCGATTTTGTGTGCTTTATTCGAGACATTCAGCTCCTTTGTGGAGTGGGTAGTGTGTGATGTGTCTGGTGTGAGCTCGGTCATTCATTATTTGGATGACTTTCTTTGCATTGGCCCATCGGAGTCTAGGATTTGCGCGATTCTCTTGGCGACGTTGCAGCATATCGCAGAACGCTTTGGCATTCCGTTGGCTCCGGAACAAGACGGAAGGACCAAGGACTGAATTTGTTTTTCTGGCCATTACAATTGATTCATTGGCCATGGAATGCCGCCTACCAGAGGGTAAAATGGTAGCTCTGCGGGAGGAGGTTAGGGAGGCATATGGCCGGAGGAAGATTCAGTTGCAAGAACTACAATCGCTACTGGGGAAGCTTAATTTTGCATGTCGGATCATGCCGATGGGCAGGATTTTCAGCCGTCGTCTGGCTGCGGCTACGGCAGGCGTTACCTCACCGCGGCACTATATCCGTTTGACAGGCGAGCTCAGGGCAGATTTGAGGATTTGGCATCTCTTTTTGGAGTCTTATAACGGTCGCTCGCTTTGGATGGCGGGTCCCATGAGCAACGGGGACTTGGCATTGTTTAAGGACGCTGCGGGTTCGGCAGGGTACGGGGCCTATTTTCAGGGGCAATGGAGTGCGGAAGGGTGGCCAGAGTCTTGGCGTGCAGCAGGTTTTTGACAAACTTGGTTCTCTTGGAACTGTTCCCGATCATACTGGCGGTCGAGTTTTGGGGCGAGGCGTTTCGCGATAAAAAGGTTTGCTTTCATTGTGATAATATGGGAGTGGTACACGCGATCAATAATATTTCTGCCTCCTCTCCACCGGTGGTGCGCCTCCTGCGCCACTTGGTTTTGCTTTGTCTTCGTTTGAATGTTTTCATTTATGCGGTGCATATTCCGGGAATTTGCAACAAAGTGGCCGATGCCTTATCTCGTTTTCAGTGGGACAAGTTCTGTGTGTTGGCGCCGGAAGCGGAGCAGCATGGGGCGCCTTGTCCTCAGCAGCTTTGGGAGATCGCCTTAGAGTCGCCGCTGGATTGATTCGGGATTCGGTGAGTGCTGCAACTTGGGAGGCCTATGAGAAGACTTGGAAAGAATGGGTCTCATTATTAGCAGAGGTTGGTCAAGGGGACTGGGGGCCGGAGGTTGCCGTTCTGGTCCTGTATTTGTGAGTCGCAATTTTGCTAACGGGGTTTCTGCTTCAGCGGTTGATCGTAAGCTAGCGGGTCTTGCCTTTTGGTTTAAACTACGAGGGGTGCAGGATTTTACCAAAGATTTTGCGGTCCGTCAGGCCATGAAGGGGTACCACAAGGCCCGGTATCTTTTTCGGTACTTAGTGCTATTGTGAGACAGTTGCATGTGGTTTGCTCGTTGAGTTACGAACAATCACTGTTCAAGGCGGCCTTTTTGGTGGCATTTTTTGGGGCGTTTTGCATTGGTGAGCTTGTCAGCCCTTCTAGGCGGGTTGCGGGGAGTTTACGAGGAAGCGACTTGGCGTTTTCTGAGGGCTCGGTCAGGATATGGCTTGGCAGATCTAAGATGCATCAAAGGGGAAAGGGGGCGTTGGTAGAGCTTTGGCAGGGCAATTCTCCCTGTTTTTGCCTGGTGCTCGCTGTGGAACGGTTCATGGAATTTAGGCCGCAGTTACAAGGTCCACTATTCATGCACATTGATGGTTCATTTTTGTCCAGGTCCCAATTTGTTGCGGTATTCCGCAAGTGCCTGGTGGCTGCGGGCTTGAACCCGCGGGAATTTGCTTCTCATTCCTTCCGCATTGGGGCGGTCACCGAGGCCTCCAGGTGGGGTTTGGATGATAGTGTGGTCAGGCGTATTGGCAGGTGGGAGTCTTCATGATTCCGCTTGTATGTTCATCCTCACTGGGTTAGGGGTTAGGGGGAAGTTTTTTTCTTTCGACTACCTTCAGTGCGTTTGCTGTGTTTTGGTTCTGTTGTGGTGGCAACAGGTGGGGTTTGGATGATAGTGTGGTCAGGCGTATTGGCAGGTGGGAGTCTTCATGATTCCGCTTGTATGTTCATCTTCACTGGGTTAGGGGTTAGGGGGAAGGTTAGGGGGAAGGTTTTTTCTTTCCACTACTTTCTGTGAGTTTGCTGTGTTTTGGTTCTGTTGTGGTGGCAATGTGATTTTGTTTCCTTACAGGTGGACCACGTTGTCTCATTTGGATTTTAGGACATTCCTTTGTGTTTTGGGGGGCCAAAAGGGCGGAAGTCAGGCCCAACGGCAGGCAGCTGGGGCTTTCCCGGGACCTGGGGAGTGTAAAATGGATCGGGGTCCCGGGTATGCTATGGTCCCGGGTGATCCCAGAGGTCAATCACTTTGCTAGGCTGGATAGGGCCCCGGATATTTTGATCCTGCATGTAGGGGGCAATGACCTAGGTATCCGCTGCAGCAGGGAGCTTATTCGGGATATTAAATTTGATTTTCTTAGACTTAAGTCTTCCTTCCCTGATATGCTCTTGGCTTGGTCTGACGTGGTGGCACATACTTCGTGGCGCATGGCCAGATCAGTTGCCAAGCTAAACAAGGCCCGTATCAAAGTGAATAAGGTGGTGGGTAGGTTTTTCATGAGGAATGCCATTAGACACCGAGAGTTGGAATTGGACACTTGGCAGTTCAGGGGTGATGGTGTTCACCTCAACGCAGTGGGTACTGACCTGTGGTTTTTGGGTCTGGAGGATGGGTTACAGAGAGCTTTTCGGGTGTGGAGGGGCGCTCAAGCGTAAGGTTTTACACTTGGGGCGCTGTGACGGTTGGGGGTCCTTGGCCATTGGAAAAACGGTGGGGACCCATCTGAAGTATGGAGTCCTCGGAAGTGTAGCGTACAACGCATATTGGTTAAGAACGGTGGGTGTCTGAGGTCAGCTGGGTTGGGCTCCAAGGCAGTGTTTTACGGCTGGGGTCACTACTCAGCTAGCTGGTGCCTCTTACACAAAAGTTTTTGGTAATATGGCACCGTCAGGGACCTCTAACTTTTCTGGATATTGGGATTATGTTAGGATATTATTATGATATGTAAAAAGTAAAATATGTATGTTTAATAAAAGGCAGAATTTGGGCCATTTTACTCCAAAAATATGTTGTTGAGTCTTTATTTTATTATAAGAAAGGGGGTTTACAGAAGGAAGGCAGTTCAGTGTAGATTAACTCTTACCTACCCTAGTCAAGACATGCCCGGAGCCGAGAAAGCAGTCGGTGCAGGGCATACATGACAAGGTGGAAAGGAACCGGCCAACAGGGGGTTACATTGGGAGAGGGGGTGGTCAGTGTTACATTGTGCAGGGTGGGTTCACTGGACAGGGGTGGGGACTGATAGGGAGTTTAGTTACAGGAAGGGGAGGTGCTCAGTCTCTCTCGTGGAAGGAACTGACGGAAGAACATCCCTCCCTCCCACCCTGTTTATTGGTCTTTTGGTTGAATTGGGGTTTTGGTAAGGTGGTTCTAGGGCGGTTGGGGGTCCTTGACGGAGGTCTAATTTTGGCCATTGGAAAAACGGTGGGGACCCATCTGAGGTATGGAGTCCTCGGGAGTGTAGCGTACAACGCATATTGGTTAAGAATGGTGGGTGTCTGAGGTCAGCTGGGTTGGGCTCCAAGGCGGTGTTTTACGGCTGGGGTCACTACTCACCTAGCTGGTGCCTCTTACACAAACGTTTTTGGTAATATGGCACCGTCAGGAACCTCTAACTTTTCTGGATATTGGGATTATGTTAGGATATTATTATGATATGTAAAAAGTAAAATATGTATGTTTAATAAAAGGCCGAATTTGGGCCATTTTACTCCAAAAATATGTTGTTGAGTCTTTATTTTATTATAAGAAAGGGAGGTTACAGAAGGGAGGCAGTTCAGTGTAGGTTAACTCTTACCTACCCTAGTCATGACCCCAGCCTGGACTACTGGCCTTGCTTCTGCTTAGTGAATTTGTACCTCGCTGCCCAATTGTTCTTCCTGTTCCTGACTCTGATTCTACTTACGTCCTGGTGTCCTTAGATTTGGCTGTCACTTGACCAGATGTACATGTACCCAATACCCATTGGGCGACATGTTTCAAAGCATAGTGGAAATCAATGACCTTTTGTACCCACTAGCCAAAATAAACAGGGGAATGTTTGAACAACTTGTGGTACCCTGACCTTTTAGAAGAGATGGGCATGGATAAAGACAGAGATGGATAAAGTACAGTGTATCTTGTCCTATTTCTCAAAAACAACTCCACTGCCAGATAACCATGGTCCTTTGGTAGCCCTGCCCATTATTGAGGTGCCTTTTGAAAGGATTGTAATCAATTTGAATGGATCATTGGTAATCCACTAAGGGCCATCAGTATATTCTTATATTAGAGCAACCCACTCTCCAGAAGCAATTCCACTGAGAACATCTTGGCAAGAAACATTGCTGAAGAACTATTCCATATGTTCAACTGTAATGCAATTGCATAAGAGGTCTTTATGGATCATGGCACACCCTTTATGTCAAAACTCATGGAGTTATATATGCTGCTGAAGATCAAATAGTTAAGAATCCCGGTGTGTTACTCACAATCTCATGGGTTGGGGAAGTGGTTTAACAAAATGCTAAAAAGTATGCACTGTGACCCACCTTGCGCACATGGATGATTGTCACTTGATAGCCGGGGATGATCAGTGTGACGGGGGACAGCTGTAAGCACCGATCTCCCTGCATGACAGCCGCTTCTCCTCCACTCCATCCCACAGCTATCAGTGCTTACAGCTGTTCATCCTCCCCCCCACACCGATTCTCCCAGGCTGTTCCTGTTGTCCTCCTCCTCCGCTCCCTGTGTTCTCTCCCAGCCCACTGTGTCCTTCTTTCCCCGGCTCCCCGTTCACCTCCTTCTCCACTCCCCTGTCCTTCCCCGACCACTGTGTCCTTCCAGTTCTTCTCCTTTCCCCGCTCACCTCCTCCGCTCCCCCATTCTCCTTCCCCACTGCCCCGTTCTCCTTCTCCGCTCTTCCGCTCCCCCTGTTCTTCCCCAGCCATCGAGTTCTCCTCCGCACCCCCCCCCCCCCCCTCAGTTGGCTCCCTCCTCTCCTCTTCCGCCAGCTGTCGGGGGGATCTGTCAGGATGGAGAGCAGAGGAAAGGTCCGGTAAATATGTCATTTACCGGCCCCTTCCTTGTCTGAATTGGACATTGAGAGAGTTCCTTAACGATCGCTCTCCTGTGCTTTGATAACTGAGCAGAGTAACCTGTGTGTCACTGCTTCAGTTTATGAATGGACGGGAGCCGCTGTCCATTCATGTTCAGTGCTGATTAACCACTTCCCGACCGCACGCCGGGATGCTGAGCGCGAATCGCTGTAAAAACACGGCAATCTGCGAACAGCCACTAGGGGCCGCACTCCTGAGGAGTGTGCCCGCGGCTCGGGCGGACCCGATGTCCACCGGCGAGCCGCGATGAGCGGCCACAGGCAAAGAACGGGGAACCGCCGATGTAAACACGGCGGTTCCCCGCTCTGTTAGTAGGGGCATGGGAGATCTACTGATCCCTGTCACTGGGATCAGTTAGATCTCTCATGCCCATGTTAGCCCAACCCCCCCACAGTAAGAACACCCAGGGAACACAGTTAACCCCTAGCTCCCCCCCCCC
>BLSH010401901.1:33548-65047 GCA_018402905.1 Glandirana rugosa | reverse complement strand
AGAACTAGGAGATGATTTTTGAACAATAATGTGTCACTTACAGCAACAGCTGGCCCTATAGGAGTATGCAATGGTTTTTGAACAATAATCTGTCCCTCTAAGCAACAGCTGGAAACTCTCCCTTTAGAACTAGGAGATGATTTTTGAACAATAATGTGTCACTTACAGCAACAGCTGGCCCTATAGGAGTAGGCAATGATTTTTGAACAATAATCTGTCCCTCTTAGCATAAGCCTTTACCTAGTGCAGTCAGATCACTCAAAGCAGCAGTATGTGAAATCTCAAATTACTCCCACAATCTGATCATTGTGTACGATTGCACAATCTGATCGTTGTGTACGATCGTAACGATCGTTGTGTTAGGCAGGGTTTGATCTGCAATGTGTCACTCAAAGCAGCAGTATGTGAAATCTCAAATTACTCCAACAATCTGATCGTTGTGCACGATCATAGAGATCATTGTGTTATGCAGAGTTTGATCTCCAATCTGTCACTCAAAGCAGCAGTATGTGAAATCTCAAATTTCTGCAATCTGTCCCTCAGAGCAACAGCAGTAGTAATCTCAGGATGCAGGATCAGATGTTAAAATGTCTGCAATCCCTCCCTCACAAAAACGCAGACAGCTTCCTCTCCCTACACTAACCCAAGAGCATGTGACATGCAGCGCTGTGACTCCAGCTTATAAAGAGGCCGGGTCACATGATGCACTGGCCAATCACAGCCATGCCATTAGTAGGTATGGCTGTAATGGCTTCTAAGGGCAAACTAGTGAAACGCTTGTTGATTGGCTGCCCTTCAGCTATTCAACATGCGTGATCAACTACCAGAACCCAGAACCCGAACCCGAATGTTTTTTGAAATGTCCGTGTTCGGGTCCGGGTCCCGGACACCCGAAAGTTCGGTACGGACCCGAACGTTACAGTCCGGGTTCGCTCAACACTAGTTACCAGCTGTAGATTTGCGGTATAGTTCCATCCAGTTGTTTGATGATCATTAGATCCAAAAATGGGATCCGCTTGTTATCAAAAATGAAGGTAAATTGAAAATTTAAATTGTTAGTGTTTAGTTGTTGAATGAATTCAGTAAGGGGATTTTGAGGCCCTGTCCACACAACAAATAGGTCATCAATAAATCTGTACCAAAGAAGTACATGAGTGAAATATTGTGCTAAAGCATCATCTGAGAAAACCTGTCTCTCCCACCCCCGAGATAGAGGTTCGCAAATGAGGGTGCACAGGAGGTCCCCATAGCGACCCCCTGTATCTGTCAATAATATTGTTCCATGAAAGCAAAGTAATTCCTGTAATAACTGTAGAATGAACTTATTAAGGGGCCAGGTGGTATCGTCTTGTTCCATTAAGAAGGATTCAGTCATCCGTACGCTCTGCTCGTGGAGGATGCTCGAGTACAAACCCTCGACATCAATCGCCATGAACAGGGCATCCAGAGGAATCTGAATCCCCACAATGTGTTTCTGGAGATCAGAAGTATCAAGTATGTAAGAAGGTAGTCCCCAGACATGGGGCATCAGGAAGGCATTGACACATTTGCTCACATTTTCAGTTAAGGAAGCTATCCCCAATACTATAGGTCTTTCGGGAGGAGAGGTTAGGCTTTGGGGGTTTTGGTAGGGTGTAGAATGTGGGGACATGTGGAAACCTGGGGATTAGGTAATCCAACGTGTGTTGGTCTATCAGACCCTACCAGAAAGCTCTTGTGCAGAATCCTAAAAAATCCCCCAAAAAGTTCTGGACAACCGTAGAGGAAATTGGCTTGTACCACTTGTGGTTATCAAGTACCCTGTGGCACATAGAAGGATATTGGGGGTGGGGCATCACAGCAACATTACCGCCTTTGTCAGATGGTTTGATGATGAAATCAGTTCACTTTTGCAGTTGTTTTAACGCTTGTTTTTGGCTTACAGTAAGATTAGATGAAACCTCTTGCCAGCACTGATGTTTCAAGACTTCGACAGATTGATAAAGAAATGCCCAAATGGCCGGACAGGTCAATAAGTCAGGGAATTTTCGTGATCTAGGTTTGAAAATCTTAGGGTTGGTCAATTGGGCGTGTGGTTGGCTCTCAAGAGATGGATCTGTGGGTCCAGATGTCTGGGAGGCAACAGAAGAGGATAGCAATGGGTCATCCTCTGTTGCCCCTTCCTCATAGAGTAGCATAAGGTCTCAGAGGGTGCAAAATTCCTCCATAGTGAAATGTTTTGTTTGTTCTGCCAACTCACATTCCAAATTATCTTTCTGATGATCTTTATCAAAGATGAATTTAAATGTCAGGTTTCGTGCAAATAAATAGAGGTCCTTCATAGTTTCAGTCACATTAAGAGAATCCAATAGGCAAAAACCTAGGCCCAACAGGAGAACTGAGGTTTCAGTGAGAGAAAGTCCAGTGGTAGTGAGGTTGATAATGTTTAATTGTGGGAGGTTTTTGGAGTGCTCGGAGAGGGTGGTTTCAGGACAAACTTGTCCAAGTTGCTCTGTTGTTTCTTGGGATCGGGTGTAGGGAGCTCTAAAAAACCATCATTATTGACTTTGTGAGATTTAGGGACTAGCAAGGACGACCCCAAAACTTTCAGAATTATATTGTGCATAGTGAATAAAGAAGACCAAGAATAGCCACCAGATGCCTGATTCCCAATGGGGATAGGCTCTTTTTGTGCATGTGTCTGTTTTTGTGTCTTATTTGATCTTTTGGGTTCCACTGGAGGAGTGCCACCACCATAACGCAAACGCTTACTTGAAGAATTTACACCGTGTGGATCAGAGGGTCGTGGATCTGTCTGTTGGGAAAAAGTGGAAGAGAGAGATGAGTCAGATTCCATGGGGTCCCTCATTTGATTTTGAATTGCGCCTGCTCGTGGGGGCCCTTGCCTACCAAGGTCCCTGCCGGTCCATTTATAGTCATAACCCTCAGAGAAGGCCAATTGATCTTTAATGAATTTACCCTGTTTTTTAACAGTTATTTCTTTATTAAGAATCTCAAGTTGGTCCTTCAACTCTTTCCAATTAATGGAAAAGGTTTGAGTGTCTGTGAGATGTTTGTATTGAGTGTTTAGACCGTCTATTTCACCATCAAGAGTGATCATATCACTGGCATATTGAGTAGTGAGTGTTTGCATAAGTTTCACACTGCAGGTAGTAAGAATCTTCTGCCAGGGCTTCTTGAACTATGGGGATGGATCATTTATAGTAGAAAAGACCTTTACCCTAAGGCCAAGGGGGCAGGCCTTCTCTGCAATGTATTGCTTAAGGTACTTGATATGCCAGAGTAAATGTGATTTACGCTTTAGTAGACTGAACATCCGATCAAAAAATACCTTTATTTCTTCATATGATTTTTTTCCCATCAGGCATGTGGTCTGTATATTGGTCATAAAACCTGCCCAAGATTCACCGAGAACATCCATTACCAAGGGGTATAAAACTAATAGTGGCATTAAAGATGAGTAAACAATAATAGGGAGAGGCCCTATAAAACAGGTATGTACAGGGGGCTGTGAATTCTGGAGGTGGAAAATCACCAGCCCACTGGTCCAAAAGGTCCAGAGCAATGCCAGGGATACACTAGCCATAAAAAGAAACAAACATAAGGCAAACCTTTTCTCTTACAAAGCAAACTTCACATAAGCAACTCTCTCGGGTTTTGGCTTCCTGAATCTCAGGCCAAGAGCAATGCTTTGCTTTAGACCTGCTTAAAGTGGTTGTAAAGTCTCCTTGTTTTTCAGATTAATAGATTCTATGCATTAATCTGAAAAACCTTTTAAGTGCAGCAGCCTCCCCAGAGCCCCCTTTTACTTACCTGAGCCCGCACCGATCCCCCGCCGGGGATGAGCCTTGTCCCTCTAGCTGCCAGCTTCGGTCCTCATTGGATGGATTGATAGCTGGGGAGCCATTGACTCCCGCTGCTGTCAATCAAGTGCAGTGACCCGGGAGCCGGGGATGGGGCCGAGTCCCGCTGTCACGTACCTGGTGGTTGAGTCTGACTTATGCGGGGGCAACCTCTCTTATGGCCCTGGTTCGTGAACCCCTGATAGTGGAGACAGGGAGTTCAGGAACGCAGGGGGGCACGAGGGCTGGACTTGGTCACAGGTGGTAGGTGCAGGTCCACAGGAGCTCGTGCAGCAGAAGAGTGGTGGTTCAGGCCGGGTCGGCAACAGGCTGGCAATGCGGTACAGATGGAGCAGGCAGGCGGGTAGTCGGGTACAGGCAGGGTCGGCAACGTGCGGGCAGATGAGGTACAAGGATCAGGCAGGAGAGTGGTCATAAACAAGCAGAGGTCAGGGCAGGCAGATAACAACACAGTCCAGATAGGTAGTGGGGGTCACAGGTGCAGGAAGTCTCACTAGAATAAACGCTGGGGGGGTCACAAGAACGGGAACGCTGTAGAACTTACAGCACAAGCTGCTGGGTGCAGGAAGTTCAAATAGAGCCGTCTGGCACCGTTTCCGGTGCATGCGCACAGCACGAGAATCCGTCCGTAGGGGGCAGCATATTACTGGCAGGTTCCTTACATTCCCCCCCAAGGGGCAGCCTCCGGATGCCCAAACAGGCTTTCCTGGTCGGTCTGTTCCTCCAGAAAGCCTTCACCAGCTCCTTGGCATGTAGATGGTTTTCAGGTTCCCACAAGTTCTCCTCAGGCCCATATCCCCTCCACTTCACCAGGAACTGGGTGATGCCTACTCTCCTTCTGCAGTCCAGAATAACTTCAACCTCAAACTCCTCCTCTCTGTCCACCAGGACTGGTTCTGGTGGAGCTGTTCTCCTCCCCGGGACCCAAGGGGTCCTTGGTCACTGGCTTAAGCAGGTTTACGTGGAAGACTGGGTGGATTCTAAGTGAAGGAGGAAGGTCTAGTTCATAAGCCACGTTGTTGATTTTTCTTTTGACTGGTAGAGGTCCGATGTATCTAGGACCCGACTTCTTAGACGGACATGTCAGCCTCAGATTTTTAGTGGCCAACCAGACTCGATCGCCAGGTTGCAAGTTCAACTCTTCTCGTCTCCCTCTGTTGAAAGTCCTTTTATCACGCTCCTGGGTTTGCGCAAGGGTCTCCTGCAGGAGGCGTTTGTTCCTTCCTAAGAACTGCGTGATCTCCTGCATAGCCGGAACAGAGCTTTCGGTCAAAGTGGTAGGCAGGAATGTGGGGTGATAGCCCAGATTCGCCCAGAACGGTGATTGCTTGGTGGCGGAATGGACCGCGTTATTATAGGCAAACTCGGCTAATGGCAATAGAGAGACCCAATCGTCCTGGGAGTACGAGGAGTAGCAGTGGAGGTACTGCTCAAGGGTCTGGTTGGTCCTCTCTGTCTGACCATTTGATTGCAGATGGTAGGCTGATGAAAAGGCCAGTTCAACTACTAGGATGGAACATAGAGACCTCCAGACTCGGGACGTAAATTGCACCCCCGGGTGCGACACAATGTTAGTGGGGATGCCATGCAACCTGATAATTTCCTTGATGAAGGTCCTGGCAGTTTCTGTTGCAGTAGGTGTGCCCTGCATCAGGATAAAGCATGCCATCTTGGTAAGGCGGTCAACCACTATGACGATGGAGTTGAACCCCGCGGATGGGGGCAACTCCACAATAATACAATCCATGGAAGTATGGGACCAAGGACATTCGGGGATAGGTAAGGGATTTAGCAGGCCCCAGGCCTTGGTCCTCTCCATCGTGTTTCAGGCACAAGTGGGACAGGCACTCACATAAGTTCTACAGTCCTTGGGCATGTGAGTCCACCAGAAGGTTCGGGACCTGCCTTGCGGTTGCCAAAGTGCCCGGCCAGGTTACTGTCATGGCAAAGCTCCAACGCTTCCAGGCAGAGTGCTTCAGGTATAAAGATTCGGGTACCCAACCACCACAGCCCGTCCTTCTCTGATAGTTTAGGGTCCTTGGGTACAGTGGAGCCGGCTAGAGCCCGCCGTATCCGGGTTAGGAGGTCCTCCTGGACCAATAGAAAGCTGTGGGCAGGCAGGATGGTGTCTAGAGGGGGAACTTCCCCAGTCTCAGGGAACATCCGGGACAAGGCATCTGGCTTGACGTTCTTGGACCCAGGCCTGTACATGATATGGAGCTGAAAGCGGGAAAAGAACAAGGCCCATCGAGCCTGGCAAGGTCTCAGCCTTTTGGCCATCCGCAGGTACTCCAAATTTTTGTGGTCTGTGAATACCAGGACTGGGTGCACTGCTCCTTCAAGAGGATACCTCCATTCTTCCAGGGTGGACTTTATTGCCAACAGTTCTCTGTTCCCAACATCGTAATTCCTCTCGGGTGGAGTACGTTTTCGAGAGAAAAATGTGATGGGGTGAAGTGAGGCCTTGGGCCCCTGTCTCTGAGAGAGGACCGCCCCAACTGCGGTCTCCGAGGCGTCCACTTCCAGGACATAGGGCAGTGCTGGGTCAGGGTGCTTGAGGACGGGAGCAGATGTGAACAGTTTCTTTAGGACCTGGAAGGCTGCCTGTGCCTCGGTGGTCCAGATAAAGTGGATATTCTGCTTGGTCAGCTGGGTTATGGGAGCAATGACTGCAGAAAATCCCCATAAAAATTTCCTATAAAAATTGGCAATGCCAACAAAGCTTTGTACCCCATTTTTGTCTACCGGTGCTGGCCAGTCAAGTATGGCTGTGACCTTTTGGGGGTCTATGGTATAGCCCTTTGTGGAAAGATGAAATCCCAGGAACGAGATGTCCGCACACTCGAACGCGCACTTTTCCGCCTTTGTGTAAAGTCCGTGTTCCCAGAGGTGGTTGAGTACGCATTTCACGTGCCTGCGATGTTCCTCCAGGGAGGGGGAAAAGATGAGGATGTCATCGAGATAGACAACCACGAATAGATCAAGGTAATCTCAAAAAACATTGTTTATCAGGTGCTGGAAGGTCGCTGGGGCGTTGCATAGCCCAAAGGGCATGACCAGGTATTCAAAAGGGCCAAAGCGAGTCCTAAAGGCCATCTTCCATTCATCCCCCTCCCGTATGCGGATCAGATTATAAGCTCCGCGTAGATCTAACTTGGTGAACACAGTAGCCATTCCAAGTCTTTGGAAGTGTTCTGGAATGAGGGGAAACGGATACAGGTTCTTAATTGTGACCTTGTTGAGGTCCCGGTAATCAATACAAGGTCTGAGCGTGTAGTCCTTTTCCTCCACAAAGAATATTCCCGCTCCAGCGGGCGATGTGGAGGGCCGGATGAAGCCCTTCTCCAAGTTCTCATCTAAGTAAGCCTTGGGAGCCGCCAGTTCCACTTCTGATAGAGGAAAAATCTGGCCGAACGGGACTTCAGTCCCAGGTAGCAGGTCAATTGGGCAATCATACAGCCGGTGCGGGGGCAAGGTATCGGCTCCTTTCTTGCTAAAAACATCTAAATAGTCGTGGTAGACTTTCGGGACCACCTGGCGGGCTTCCAGATCTGGGTCAGAGTTCATACTGAGGATAGCCGAGGAGTTCTTCGGAGGTTGCGACAAGCAGTGGGTAAGACAGTAAGGAGACTGAAACTGCACTTCTTCGGTAGTCCGGTTGATCAGTGGGTTGTGAGCCAGGGTAGGCCAAGAATAACTGGACATAAGGGGGATGCAATGATGTCCAATAGCAAGAACTCTGTGTGTCCTTCTGCCGTCCTGACAGGTAGGGGGAATGTCTCGTGGGTCACGGTACCTGACTTTATGATTGACCCATCCACCAGTCGAAGGACCATCTGACGGCCCTTGGGACCTAGTGGGATGTGATGTTGAGTGGCAAAGACTTTGTCCACGAAACAACTACAAGCCCCTGAGTCCAGAATAGCTGGCACTTGAATGCTTCCATTGGGAAGCTGGAGGAAAATGAAGAGGACCAGGTGGGACTTGGCACCAGGTAAGGAAAGGACTTCTCCTGCAACCGTGGTAGGACCCTTGCCCGTTTTGGCGGGGTAGCTACTTGCCAGATGTCCCGAGTCCCCGCAGTACAGGGATAGGTTTAGGTCTATGCATCTCTGCCACTCGGCAGATGAGAGAGAAGAGCGGGGGAGCCCCTTCTGTGGTAGTTCCGGATGGTGCCTAGGAGAGGAGGAGGAGGCCATGGTCGGATTGGATCCCGGGGAGCTGGACTTTCCCTGAATGAGCCGCGGGGCAGCAGTAGCTCTCTTCGCTCCCTGCGTTCACACAGGCGGTGGTCAATGTGGATGACCAAATTGACCAACGCGTCCAGGGTGTGAGGTACCCCGACGCAAGCCAGCTCATCCTTGAGTGGCTCAGAGAGCCCTAACCTGAACTGGAAACAGAGGGTAGCCGAGTTCCAGGTGGTGTTGGTGCTCCATCGCTGAAACTCCGACACATATTCCTCTGCAGTACGGCGGCCCTGCTGGAGTGCATGAAGTGCTGCTTCCGCTGTTGCGGTCTGATGGGGGTCCTCGTACAGCTGGGCCATAGCAAGAAACAACAGATCCAGACTTGAGGTCTCTGGGGCTTTCTGTTCCAACAGGCGGTGAGCCCGGGCTTAAGGCCCATCTGACATGAGTGAAATCACAAAGCCCACTTTAGTTGCCTCCAGAGCAAAGGTGCGGGGCTGCAGAGCGAAGTACAAGTTGCAGGCGCTACAGAATGCCCGAAACTTCCCACGGTCCCCCGTAAACCGCTCAGGCATGGGCACTTGAGGCTACGTAGGAAGGGTCACAATGGTGCAGGGTGAGGCTAGGCTTGGACCCGCCATTGCTGGTGAGGCCAGGTCCTGAACTTGACTTTCCAAGCGGGTGTATTCCTCTTGAGGTGCCTTTATTGCTTGGGTCAGTCCAGTGATGTGCACACATAATTCCTCCATGGTGGAGGGCCCTGGCGCAGACTCAGACGTGGCTGTCCGTTGCTGTCACGTACCTGGTGGTTGAGTCTGACTTATGCGGGGGCAACCTCTCTTACAGCCCTGGTTCGTGAACCCTGATAGTGGAGACAGGGAGTTCAGGAGCGCAGGGGGGCTCGAGGGCTGGACTTGGTCACAGGTGGTAGGTGCAGATCCACAGGAGCTTGTACAGCAGAAGAGTGGTGGTTCAGGCCGGGTTGGCGACAGGCTGGCAATGCGGAACAGATGGAGCAGGCAGGCGGGTAGTCGGGTACAGGCAGGGTCAGCAACATGGATCAGGCAGGAGAGTGGTCATAAACAAGCAGAGGTCAGGGTAGGCAGATAACAACACAGTCCAGATAGGTAGCCGGGGTCACAGGTGCAGGAAGTCTCACTAGAATAAACGCTGGGGACGAACGGACAGCACAAGCTTCTGAGTGCAGGAAGTTCAAAGAGAGCCGTCTGGCACCATTTCCAGTACACGTGCAAGGCACCCAGGCGCGCGTGAACGTGCACATGCGCGCACATGGATCCATCCCTAGGGGGCAGCATATTACTGGCAGGTTCCTTACACCCGCTTTATGTGTGAATACACGCAACAGCAGGACTCGGGAGCACGCCCGCATGGGTGACAACCAGGGGAAGCACCTGACCCGCAGGGGAGGAGCCAAGATCGCCACCGAGGGACCCCAGAAGAGGAGGATCAGGGCCACTCTGTTCAAAACCATTGCAAAGAGGAGGTAAGTATGACATGTTTGTTATTTTAAAAAAAATAAATGTGAACCCTTACAATCACTTTAATTTATCCCACCTGTTGGTGGAAACAAGTGGGCCGCAAAATCTGCTCCGGAACCAAGCCTGCCAAAGTGGCTGGTAAAACCCAGACTGGATTCCACCTTAATTCCCTGCAAATGAACGCATGTGAGGTGAAACATAATATCCATGTCAGGAACCATGAATCAGACTGAGACAGAAGTGCAGTAAAAATCACACTTTTTAATAAACTGATAAAATAGTACAAACAGAATACACGTGGTAAAACATAGCCAGGGTTCGGTAACCAGAGTGGGTAGTCGGAACAAGCCAGTAAAACAGGAATCCAGAGATCAGCATAGTCAGAAGCAGCAAATGGAATCAGGAACCAGAAGTGAAGTCAGCCAGGCAAAAGTATTTAACAGGGCGGGGCTTCCATGGCGGCTGCTTGAGCCTGGAGCTCCGTCCTTTCCCGGTCCGCCGGAGCCGCTAAAGTCTGCATCGGAGCTCGTCGACCCGCTCACAGGGTGGGGAGGCAGGGGAGAACCGCAGGATCCACCTCAGGAAAAACGAGCCTTGTTGATCGCGTCACGCTCCTCGCGCCCGGCCACTAGCCCTAAAGTGAGGCCGCGGCTTGGGCCTACTCATCGAACGGACCGTGGAGCATTCATCCAAAAGGGAGTAAACACTGCTGGAGCCACTACAGTTAGCAGCAGAGCTCGGCCGACCCGCTCACGGGGTGGGGAAGATGGGGAGAGCCGCAGGATTCATCTTAGGAGAAACAAACTTTGGGGATCGCATCACGCGCCTTGCACCGGGCTAGCCCTAAATTGAGGCCGCAGCTTGGGCCTACTCAGCTAGAGGCCCGCGGAGCATACAACCAAAAAGGAATATACATTGCTGGAGGCACAGGGGGATATCCCAAGGAGACTTTTAATTAAGCAATCGCCTAAAACACCCTATATTGTCTTCAGAATCACCCCAATCAGGGTAGCTGGGGGATAAAGTTTTTTCTTTTTCCAGGGTGAGGCTAATTGACAGAGCCTGTATCACAGGTCCATTACAACGTTTTATTTCTGCCCCTGACTAACGGAAACTCATACTTTTTAGTCCTACCCACATAAGCTACAGGACGTTACTCCCTTACTCTCTTATACCAGCAGTGAACTCTCCTACTCTTTCTCCAATAACTTGGATACCTATTTACCTTGCCTCATTCTTGCCTCATTCTTGTACACAAGGGCACTCTACGCACCTCTTCTGGGACCTGATAAAAGGGGGGGGACCATCTTTTCCCTATTCGTCTATTGACTCACTTAACCCTTGCATCATGCAATCAGGAGCGATCAGACGGGACATCTCTCGCCATCCTGACTATGGGGCCCCAGCTCCGAAAGGCCCTCAGGGGTCTACAGGCCCCCTACCAACCCTCGCGACCACTGAGGAGATGGAGGCAGGTTCAGATGGAGGGTCCCATGTTCTTACTTCTCCAGGACCACCCCTAGATACTCTACCTTCAGCGCAAGTCCTTTCCCGGCCTCCACAATTTCTCTTTTGGAGCGGACTCTAGATGAACTCATTACTACTCCTTTCAAGGAACGGAGTCTGGTTAACTCTCAATTGGATCCGTCCACCCCCAAGCTCTAATACCTCATTCAGACTTTCAGATGATGATGGCAGTATTCTCCAAAATGCTCTCTAAAGGCCTTGCCCAAACAGCTTCCCAAATTACCTCTGTTATCCAGGCTGACCTTCAAGGCTTGGGAACCAGAATAGACGTAATAGAACAGAAGACGGACCAATCAGTTTCCAGAATTAATCAAAACACTGCACGTATTCAGGACCTTCAAGACCAACTAGATGCGGCCCTCTCCAAAATAGACGATTTAGAGAATCGCTCTAGACGATATAACTTTCGAATCCAAGGGGTTCCGGAGACCATCACAGATGTGCGAGCAGTGGTGAGCGATTTTATTAAAGAAACCATCCCAGATATCCCGGAGCATCGCCTGGAATTGGATAGGGCTCATAGAGCTCTCCAGCTGCTGAGGTCGGATGGCCTCCCTAGAGACATTGTGGTAAAACCTCACTTTTATGGAGTTAAAGAGGAGATCATGAGGGTCTCTAGATCCAGCTCCAGCCTTTCCATTCAAGGTCACTCTATTCAGGTCTTCGTGGATCTATCGCCAACCACGATACAGAAAAGAAGATCCCTGAAACCTCTTCTGGAAATTCTCAATAAGTCATCTGCCAAATACTAGTGGTCCTTCCCCTTTCGTTTGACTTTCATCTTCAAAGGCAATAAATTTGGCTTTTCCTCTTTTCAAGAAGGAGAACAGCTGTTGATCAAACTCAATCTCATATCACTAGAATCCTCTTCAGCTACTCAACACAAGAACGTGGGTCCCTCCAAGAGACCCTCCCCCTTTCACTTGGTTGTTTATTTCTGTTTATTGTTTATTGTTTATTTCTGTTTAAAGACGTATTTTCTTTTCTGGGTTCTCATTGGGCGATCAGGGGTTGGCCCAGTTCTTGGTCCTGCCCCTGGCTGGACCCAATATACGGGGGTGGGACAGGAGCTAACTAGAGGATGCCCCCAAAGTTTGGTTGATTTATCCTTACTGGCTTTATATAACACGTTCCAAGACTAATTGGTTGAGCTCTGTCAGTTCCACCTATTCTCCATTGTTTTGCCTCTCCCTCAAGTCTAGGAAACAGAGAAGACCCTTCGGTGGGTCTTGATGGGTCCTTCCAGTTGTCCCCGACTTGAACGGTCGGGGGTCAGCGGGGGGCGTACTTGACTACATTATCGGATACAGGTTAATGGGCTGCTTCTGGGTAGGCCATCAGTTCAACGTATGTTTTGGCTCCGGAGAAGTGACCGGGAAGGAGGCCATGCTCCTCCCTCTGACCTCGGGACAATCTCGATGGTACTCCCTGGGCCAGATGCAGTTCTGCTGCTTGAGCAGACAATTTTGTCCTTTTTCCTGCTGGTGAGGGGATGTCCTAGTCTCCTCACTACCAGGAATTTAGGGGGTTTAGTGGCTAATTTTGGCCACTTCCCCCTTATGATGTTCTCTTCAGTCTACCTGCAATTTCAATTGTTATATCCTCTTGTTTTCTTACTGCTATCTTCTTCTTCTTCCAGACACCAGAACAGTCTACCTCGGAGAAGACTCCCTTGGATTGGCTCCTTTGTTGCTTGGTTGGATGGGCCTTCCCTCTTACTTGCTCAGGTCTGGGTGAGTCCTTTTCTATTGTGGTTTGTGGATCGATATTTACACAGTCCCCATGTCTGCTAATTCTCCTTCTTTTCAGAGTGGCATCTCATAATGTTCAGGGCCTTAATTCTCCTGTAAAACTGAAAAAATACTTCAATTTAGCCCATACCCATCATCTAGATATTCTCATGTTACAAGAAACCCACTTCCCTAAGCAATATGTTCCTAAATATATACATTCAAGCTACCCACATTTCTTTGTAGCAAATGCG
The DNA here is from genome assembly GCA_018402905.1 of Glandirana rugosa. Classification (NCBI taxonomy): domain Eukaryota; kingdom Metazoa; phylum Chordata; class Amphibia; order Anura; family Ranidae; genus Glandirana; species Glandirana rugosa. The sequence continues at coordinate 51,987 of BLSH010401901.1, read as the reverse complement.
CCAGATAAGAAAAGAGGGGTAGGAATATTTCTCGCTAAGCATTTAGCTTTCACCCTCACGAAGGAAGTTAAGGACCCAGAGGGAAGGTTTATTCTTCTGATTGGGTCATTAGGGGGAGTGATATACTCTCTCGTGTGGTATTACGCTCCAAACTCCGGCCAGCTAAAATTTTTCCAAGGGTTATTTAACCATATCCTCCCCCTTCTTGAGGGGAAGATAATATTGGGTGGGGACTCAAACTTGGCCCTGGATCCCATGCTCGACAAGTCGGGCCCCGGTCCACCTCGCCTACTCCAGCCACCGAAACATAGCCTCAAGCTAGCCAGAACCCTTAATTCCATAGGTTTTATAGACATCTGGAGGGAATTGAACCCTAAATTGAGGGACTACTCCCACTATTCTGCTCCACACAAGAGTATGGCAAGAATAGACCACATCTTCATTCCAGTCTCTTTATCTCCCCTAGTAACTAAATCATCCATTAGAGATTCTCCCTTATCTGATCACTCTCTAGTAATAATTCACATCAAAGCCGAACTGGGGGGGGGGGTGAGGAACCCCCATTGGTGCCTAAACGAATCCCTTCTGAATAATCCAGTGCATTGTGTAATGTTGGAAAAGGAACTTAAAGATTATTTCCATAGAAATGATAATGGGGAAGTATCCCCCCCAATACTGTGGGCGGCTCATAAAGGAGTTATGAGGGGTAATCTTATCCAACTATCAGTCAGGTTAAAAAGGGAGAGGAAGATGGAGATTGAGAATTTGGAGAAGAAATTTCAAGACCTTGCTAGAACTCACAAAAAGAATCCAACACATCACTCATGGTCTCAATTGGAAGCGGGTAGGTTAGCCCTGAATCTTGCCCTCACTACCAAAGCTGAGAAGAAAATTCAATAGTCCAGAGCTCATTCGTATCTGCAGAGAGATCATATAGGGTCCAAATTGGGTGCCAGGCTGTCCCCCAAATGTCATTCTTTTTCTTTTCCTAAGATCAGGGACCACTCGGGCACCCTTACCCAGAACCAGAAGAGGATTATGACTTCCTTCCAAAATTTTTACGCCAAACTTTATGACAAGGGCCAAGCAGCCTCCCCTCCTTCTCTTGAAGCCTTTTTGAACTCCATCACTCTTCCTAGGCTGTTGGAAGACCATGTGGCTTCTCTAGAATTGCCCTTCAATGAGGCAGAGGTTTTGGAGGTGATTAAAAATCTCAAGAAAGGATCAGCCCCCAGCCCAGATGGCTTCTCCATGGGCTATTACAAAACCTTCGGCCCAGTTATTGCCCCTTATCTAACAAAATTCTTCAATTCATTAAAAACTGGTACAGTCTTACAAAGTGACGCCAACAGAGCATTTGTATTGGTTATCCCCAAACCTAGGAAGGATAACTCGCATGTTAGCAATTACAGACCCATCTCTTTGATAAATAACGACCTTAAAATTATGACTAAAATTTTAGCAAATAGACTTTCTAAATTTATAGGCCAATACATTCATAAAGATCAAGTAGGCTTTATACCGGGCAGGCAAGGCCCCGATCAGATCCGAAGGGATATATAGATAGATAGATATTGTGTCGCTACTTAATTCAAATTAGGATGGGAGCCACGCCCAGGAAGGCTACATTTTATCGGTCGAATTGCAAAAAGCTTTTGACACGGTAGATTGGTCTAATCTTTTTGAAGTCTTAAAGAGATGGGGTTTCGGACCTAGACTTATCCAAACCCTAAAAGCCCTATACTCAAGCCCCAGCGCCCAAGTCAAATTGCACAACTTTTTCTCTGAACCCTTCCCTATTTCTCGAGGCACTAGACAGGGTTATCCTTTATCCCCCTTAATTTTCGCAATTGCGATGGAGACTTTAGCCATCGCCATCAGAGACAATCCAGACATCCAGGGAATCGAATGTGGCTAATACTCACACAAATGCGCACTATTCGCAGACGATTTGCTTTTGTTCATCACCTCCCCCCTTACGTCTACCCCTAAGGTTATTCAGCTACTCCAACTATTTGGCGAAATATCAGGCCTTTGTGTAAATTGGTCTAAATCAAATATTTTTCTACCTGAACAAACTGTTTGTCGTCTGAAGGACCAATATAAATTTAGTTGGAACTCGTCCCAGATCCCCTACTTGGGGGTCAGCCTTGCGGCCAAAACTGATAAACTATTTGAAGCTAATTATCCCCCTCTCTTAAAGAAATTAGCACAGGATATTTCTAGCTGGAATCGGGAGGGTCTATCTTGGTTAGGTAGGTTACACGCGATCAAGATGACTCTCCTCCCTAGGATTCTATATTTCTTCAGGGTTCTTTCTATTCCGGTTAGGAAGTCTGATCTGCAAAAACTACAATCCCTGATTTTGAAATTCATTTGGATCCGTAAAGGTTTTAGGTGCTCAGCTAAGGTGCTCTATAGGAGACGTAATCAAGGGGGCTTAGGTCTCCCACACCTTTTTTAATATTATCAGGCAGCCCAATTGGCCCAATTCTCCATTGTCTTCTCTAGAGGGAATGCTCCAGATTGGGTCAAAATAGAAAGACAGGCAGTTCCCCATAATACTATCGATTTCCTGATAGGAGTCCCTTTCAAGTCAAGGCCCCCAGTCCTCTCTCCTACTTTGTCCCACTCTATGGCCCTCTGTGACTCGGTTCTCAAGTCTCCCAATTTAGTCTCATCTCTTCGCCCGTTCACTCACCTTTTTCACAACCCTCAATTCCCACCCGGGTTAGATATTAAGGCCTTTAAATGGTGGACGGACAAAGGAATATATCGTATAGGCCATTTCTTATCACTATCTGGACCTTTGGCATTATCACATTTCATAAACAAGCTAGACATGCCGCTCTCAGAAAAATTTTGTTTCTTCCAAATACATCACTTTTTGAATGCCTGGTGGAATTCCAAGAAGGACTATTCAGGCATTACTCCTTATGAACAGTGGTGTTCGGGGACTGTGGTCATGAGAGGTGGTATCTCCTTGATCTACGCCGCTCTGATGGAAGACTCATCCAGACCACCGCATGTGGTCAAATGGGAAAGGGATCTAAAAGTGGTGTGGGATGCGGACAAATGGTCCTCGTTATTCTCCCGTTGCCATAAAGGGATCGCTAATATCTCATTGAAGGAAGCCAATTTAAAGGTTTTTATCAGGTGGTATTTAGTTCCATCCAGATTAGCAGCTATGTTTCCTAATGCTTCTAGCCTCTATTTCAGAGGTCGCGAGCACGTGGGCACCTTCCTTCACACGTGGTGGGAATGTCCCCGCCTGAGAGGTTTTTGGAACAAATTTTTTCACTTGATCCAGAAGATCTCGGGTCTCCCGATCCCCCAATGTCCAGAAATAGCCCTTATTAACTCTAAGCCTGATGGCCTGTCCAAACCGCTATTTAAGCTCATCCAATTTATTTTACTGGGGGCTAAGATCACAATTGCTAGGTCCTGGAAACGCTCATCAGTTTCCTTCTCTGAGGCTATGCGGAAGATATCCTGGATAATGGTCCAAGAAAAGCTGGCCAGTTATATACTGGATACCTCCCCTAAATTTGATCTTGTTTGGGAACCCTGGAGGAACTACTTAAAACTACCAGGGTGAGCCTTTTCCTTCTACTTCTCTGACTAGCTGCACTGGTGTCTATCGTTCCTTATTTTTCCTTCTCGTCCCTATGGTTCTTTCTTATTTTTCTTTTCTTCAGGCTTCTATGTCTTCTTTCTCTTCTAGTTTGAATTATTCTAGATCTCTACTTTTATGAAAAGACAAGCTTGGCACAAGGATTGTTCTGTTCTCTCGCACCCATGTAGTTCGGGGGGGGTTGTGAATAACCTTCATTAAGAGGTTTATAAAAATGGGTTACGACTGTTCGACTAGACACAGTTTTCTATGTTATTTCAGAGACTATATTCTCTTAAGTTCCTTCAGTATTGGGGTTTCCGGGGGGGGGAGGGCTTTTGCCTGTCCTCCAGGCCACAGTTTGATCCCAGTTGGGGTGGCCGGGGACGGCGGGTTCTCTCCTGCCTGGGAATTTCCTTTCTCGATCAGACATTGCGCCTTTCATTAATACTTGTTTTTCTCTGTTATTTGGGAAGGGTGCTATTAAGTTGTTATTCATATACTGTTATTTTATTTTATTCATATTTTCTTCTTATTAATTCCTCGTTTTGTAAACATGTATCCATACTTTTATATGTTCTTTGATTGAGTACTTTTGTGTGCCAAGCAATGGACACCAATATATTTTTCTCTGGTTGTACTTAAAAATTATTTTTCAATAAAAAGATTTGAAACGAAAAGTCTTTAACAGGAAAACACAGCAGAGAGTATCCGGATATGCTGACCAAGGTGAAGACATAGGATATCTGATCCAGGCAGTTTAAATAGCCAGCAAGGCTGACTGACGAGCAGGACATGATCATCAGGTGAGTCACTGTGGAATGATGAGTACTGGCAATTAACCGACAGCCGACAGCTGATCCCAGCCCTGCGAGTACCCCCTCCTCAATGACCCCTCCCCCTCTGAGGGCCACTAGATTTAAGGGGAAAACATCTATGGAAAGCACGGAGGAGGACAGGAGCATGTACATCTGAGGATGATACCCGAGAGTACTCCTCCAGACCATATGCTTTCCAATGAAGCCAATGATAGATTGTATTTCATACTCCTCTTGGTTCTCAACCTGAACTGGGGGAGGATGTGCTACCAAGGTGGTGAAGCAGTTGCATACCAAAGGTTTTAATAAGGAGACATGGCATACATTTGAAATATGCATATTAGAAGGAAGGTCCAAAGTGTAAGCCACTGGGTTGATCTTACAGAGAATACAGAAAGGCCCAATAAACCATGGTGCCAGCTTCAGTGAGGGAACATGGAGTCGGAGATGGCGAGATGACAGCCAGACCCTCTCCCCAACTTGGTGGGAAAGCATAGGTAGGCGTCTGCGGTCAGCATGGAGTCTGTACCTACCATTGGCACATCGCAAGGACTCTTGGACCTGTACCCAAGTGGAACGAAGACTACAGAGATGCTCCTCCAATGCAGGAATTCTCTGAGGAACAAATTAGTCAGGCAACATGGATGGTTGGAAACCATAATTCGCCATAAACTGAAACAATCGGAAAGCGGTATTAACGACACAATTGTGAGCAAACTCTGCCCAAGGTAAGAGGTCTGACCAGTTGTTATGGTGGTTAGAAATGTAGCAAAGTAAAAACTGTTCCAAGGACTGGCTGGCTCGTTCTGTGACCCCATTGGACTGCTGATGATATGCAGAAGAAAAGCTGAATTTCCAACTGTGCACAAAAGGCTTGCCGAAACCTGGACACAACCTGGCTACCTCTGTTCGAGACAATAAACTTGAGTAGCCATGTAAGCGAAAGATCTCCCAAACAAAAATGGATGTCAGTTCTTTGGACGTGGGCAATTTCTTAAGTGGAATACAATGTGACATTTTTGAGAGCCGGTCAACCACCATAAGGATAACTGTGTTACCCTGGGAGTAGGGTAACTCCACAATAAAATCCATAGACAGGTGGGTCCAAGGCCTCTCTCCATTGGGTATGGGTTGTAGGAGGTCCACTGGAAGCTGTCATGGTGTCTCATTCTGAGCACACACAGAACAAGGAGCTACGAATGCGGCTACATCAGCGAGGAGACTAGGCCACCTGAATTGTTGGGAAATAGCCCAAATGAGTTGATTCTTCCCTGGTTGGCCAGCAACCTTGGGAGAATGCAAAAATTGTTAAAAAGTTTTCACCCAACCAGACTTTAGTAAGGCAAATAGGCAGGGGTGTCTTAATACAGGCCCTATCCCTATTCAGCTAAGGCACCACCTAAATGGGGGTGTAGTTCTACTGTGCTGAGACAAACTACAAAAAAAACTGTGATTTAAAGATCAACAGAGCACTGAGATAAGAGAACCATAGCCATTATAAAAGTTAGCCTTTATTGATGAATCTAAAAAGTCAAATCAAAATTCAACCACTGGAGCAAAAAGTTAATATATTGACAACGTTGTCAAAACACAACACAGATATAGCCGGCACATTCAACCATTCACCCATCATACACAGCACCTAACACAATGGCCAAAAAATAGCATCTGTTCCTGGACACGCAAAGTTTGGATCTGGGCTGAAAAAGCCTCTGGGGTACTCATGGATAAATGTCCTATGGGAGAATTGCTGAGTCCTCTACAGGGGCTGCAATTTAGATGAAACCGTGGATGGAATGGGGAGGGAAGGGTCCATTGAGAACGGGAGTCCACCAAAAGGCAAACCGGGAGGGCAATGTTGGCTGGGCAGTTCAAAACAGCTTCACATAATGCAGTAACACCTCTCCCGTTCAAAATGTGTAGACTGGCAGGGTGATGGAGATACTAATAATAAAAGTCTTGAGAGTTGTGGAGGGGTTGCCTTCCGTCCTGCCTGGGTTTGAGGTGCTGGCGCACAGCATGCGGACAATGCAAGGCAGACAGAACTGTGTGGCAAGCTTCTAAGTAATGGTAGGGGCGAAAGCCATCTATGACATGGCCAATGACAGCCTCCACAGCCACAGAAGCAGTCCGCAGTGTCAGTAGCTGCTTAGCCAGGTGTAAATGTCCCACAGTGAAACCAATCCACAATCATAAGAAGTATGAAGCTCACCAGCCATGATGGATGGCTATTCAAATGGTATCTCTTGCCAGTTAGGATAACCTTCTCTCCGATCGCCGTGTATCACGGCCTCCATCCACCTAGGTAGTCATAGAAGGCTGAATGCCCATAATGCTGGGGCTTCCGCGGGTGGGGGTGGGTCTGGCTACATCACCTGTGCCATGGGGTGACGTCTCGCTTGGGAGAATGGTAAGTCTGGAGCACAGGAGCTAAGACATCACTACGTTGCTTGGCCGAGTTCATGATAGTACTTTTGTGTCATACCGCTTGTTTACATATTTTTATTGTAAGTGCAATCTTTTATCCTTTATTAAAACTTGCATTCTGCACAATGAGCCTTTCTTTATTTTTTTGATATATATATCATCAACATCCTATCACTGGAGTGAGTTTAAACAGCCAATTCAAATAGTTCATTGTAACATCTATGGAAACAGTTTAACTGATCCAGCACACCTGTTCTGAAGCAAGGCTGCTTTTGTGATCTGATCCATCTACTATGAGGAGTCTCTAGTTCTCTAGTTCATTCCATGCTCTATATCAGGGATATGCAATTAGCGGACCTCCAGCTGTTGCAAAACTACAAGTCCCATCATGCCTCTGCCTCTGGGTGTCATGCTTGTGGCTGTCAGAGTCTTGCTATGCCTCATGGGACTTGTAGTTCTACAACAGTCGGAGGTCCGCTAATTGCATATCCCTGCTCTATATGATCTCTTATAACTTAGAGATCATGGATTTCCAGTAAGAGGCTAATTTTTACACTTTGAGGATTTGAGTATCACTGCCATTACTGTGATGTGTGTTTATTCAACAATTTAAGAAGAGTCTGATGGACATTTTATGGACTTTTTGTTATTAATGCTATTCACATGATATTAGGATAATACATGCACCGATTCATATCTGCATTGGGACACTGATTTTTTGATTGATTTTTTCACCACACCATTTTATTATAAGTTGGGAGAGTGTCACTTGTTTAAGTTTCAAGTTTGAATTGTCAGTGGACAGTGCAGTCTTGTTTTTCTATATTATTCCTTTTTGTCTTTATTCTGACATTCCAAACGCAGCAGTCCAGTCTGATACACACACATGAATTTTCACTTTGATATTTAACCCCTTCCTTACCGGGCACTTAAACCCCCCTCCTGCCCAGACCAATCTTTGGCTTTCAGCGCTGTCGCATTTTGAATGACAATTGCGCGGTTGTGCGACGTTGTACCCAAATAAAATTTCCGTCCTTTTTTCCCACAAATAGAGCTTTCTTTTGGTGGTATTTGATCCCCTCTGCGTCATTTCTGATCGCCGCTATAAACAAAAAATGAGCGACAATTTTGCAAAAAAGAACAATATTTTTTACTTTTTGCTAAAGTACAAATCCATTAAAAAAAATATTCATCAGTTTTGGCCGATATATATTCTTCTACATATTTTTGGTAAAAAAAAAAATCGCAACCGGCGTATATTAATTGGTTTGCGCAAAAGTTATCGCGTCTACAAACTGGGAATTGATTTATGGCGTTTTTATTATTATTTTTTTTTTACTAGTAATGGCGGCGATCTGCGATTTTTATCGGGATTGCGATATTGGGGCGGACACGTCGGACATTTTTTACACATTTTTGGGACCAATGACATTTATTCAGCGATCAGAAATTTAAATGTCCACTGATTACTGTATAAATGTCATTGGCAGTGAAGGGGTTAACCAGCAGGGGGCAGTGAAGGGGTTAACAAATGTTCCCTGGGTGTGTTCTAACTGTGGGGGGGCAGGGCTGGTCGGGACATAACAGATCTAACTGATCCCAGTGACAGGGATCAGTAGATCTGCTATGTCCCCTGTCACAGAACGGGGAACCGCCGTGTTTACAACGGCGGTTCCCCGTTCTGAGGCTCCTAAAAGAGATTGGCGGGTCTCGGGCGGACATCGAGTCCGCCCCGACCCACGGGCACACTCGCGCAGTGTGCGGCGTGTGCCCGCGCCGCCACTGCCGCCAGGGGGCGCGCCTGGAGCGTGCGCAGTGGAGGACGTCCATGGACAGGCATTTCAGATCCGCGCTGGAGCCATACTTCGGCAATAGCGCGGATCTGGAATGGTTAATCATATATTTCAGTTCTGAGCGCAAGGTTTATTTGCTTTTTACCATTATCCTTCAGGATAACTGGGGATGAAACAACGCTACCTAAGGTCTGTCCCCTACATAACCTCAAGGTGGATGGTTAAGACAAGACTTCAAAAAGTGACCTGCCTGGCCACAATAAAGGCACAATCTCTCCCCTCTTCATAAAGGCCCTCTCATCTGCAGAGAGACGCGTGAAGTCCTGCATGGGTTCTACTTCACTGGCCGACTCGGTACCAGGAGGCAAGGGTGAGACTGCAAAGTTCAGAGCCAAATGTACAGGAGGCTTCAGCAAGCGCTTAACCACTTTAAGACCGAGCCTCATTTTGGAGTTTGGAGGTTATCAGCTAAAAACAGTTTTTTTTGCTATAAAATTACTTAGAACCCCCAAACATTATATATTTTTTTTTTCTAAGACCCTAGAGAATAAAATGGCGGCCATTGCAAAGACCCTTTTAAAGGAAGCCACAAACTCTAGGTAACTTAGGACGATGGGTTTTTGTGTCTCCCATAGAGGGTTTGCCCCGGCCAAAGCTCTCTCAGAAAGCAAAGAAATCATGAAGCCTACTTTGCTTCTGTCCGTGAGAAACGCCTGGGGCGTTTCAAAGTATATCCCAACCTAGTTGAGAAACCCTGTGCATTGCACTAGATCACCCCCAAATCACTGGGGAAGCGGAGCAGAACCAAATATACCTTTATAGAGATAATATTCGAGGCGGGTGCCTGCACAGAGACTGGAGCAGCAGCAGGGATGGCCTGCAACACAGGTTGTACCACAGTGGGAGGATCTAGGTGAGCAGTGCGAATCAGGAGTGTCTGTAACACTATGGCAAACTGATCCAAGTGGTGATCTTAATATTCATTATCTAACTTTTACACCAGAACTGGGTGTTTTTGAACTTAGTGGTTTGTGGGGCATGGCCTACCCCTACACAGGCTATCCCCTCTTCAGTCTATAGTGAATGCTGTTACCTTACCAATCACTCAGTGTCTGCTTCACCCTGCCGGTTCCTCCACTGGCTACCAACATACAAAGCCATACACAACTCTGCTACATCACCAACCTCATCTCAAAATATCATCTAAACCATCCTCTCTGCCTCTCCCAATACCTCCTTCTTTCTAGCTCCCTTGTCTCTTCCTCTCATGCTCACCTCTAGGACTTCTCCAGGGCCTCTCTCATCTCCTGCAACTCCCCACCCTAATCTGTCTGGCTATTCCCTACTCTGTTAGCCTCTCAGCAATCCCTGAAAACTCATATAAAGAAAGAACCCCTAAAAAAGTTGATGTTGAATAGAATTTTTAGGGTACCACACCATTTCCATATATTAAAAGGCCATATTTTATTCATACAAACAATAAGGCCTCATACACAGGGGCGTATGCAAAAAAATAATCAAAAGGTCGGGCCCCACGTCAGGGGAAAAATTACAGTTTTTTTCAGTGTTTTGCATCAACGTTAATGAGTGTTAATGAGCGTTAGTGAGCATCTGCGTCAATAGGCGTTTTTTTTTAAAAACAGTCTGCTGTTTTTTAACCTGAAAACGCCGGCCGGTTAACGTCGGTATGGCGTTAGTGAGCGTTAGTGAGCATTTTGCCGGCTTAGCGTCAGAAACGGCAAAATGCTACAGCCTCGGAACACGCTGGTCCTGCGTTCTCTTTACAGCTCACTAATGCCAATGCCCTCTACAGCTCAAAAACATTGGCGTTTTTATGGGGTCATTAAGTAACATGGAGAGCTGCAAAAAACGTTAAAAAACGTGGCGTTAAAAAACGCCTGTGTGTATGAGGCCTAAAAATTATTAAAATGACAAAGAGATTTTTTTTTCCCCAAACTGCACAAAAGGCATATAATACATGCAGTATATTGTGGTTACTTTAGCAGCTTGTAGCTGACATTATAGCCCCCAAATTCATGGGGAGGAATTAACATAGACATCTTCGACAGGTTTTGCGGGACAAAACTCTCTTCTTCACATTTCATATGAAATTTACATCCAGCCTTTAAATCTACATAATATATATTATTAATATATATTATTACATATTATTTCCGACATGACATATGTTTATTACTACCTGCTGTAACTGCTGATGTGAAGCACAACATATAAAAGAAAAGCAAGACAATGGTCACTTATGGATAAAATGGACCCCTGAGTGCCAAAACCAAGTAAATGAAAAATCTCAATCTCCCTGTAATGCAGAAAAACAAGCAGGGTATTGCCAATAGTCCAGCAGATTTAAACTGTATAGCTGAATTTATTATTATGCTTGGCCATTAAGTAAAATCCATCTCATTGCTACAGGGATGTGAATATAACTATTTAAAGGAGAAAGGAGCTCAAGAAAAAAGTTAGAATGTCTTAGTACCTCCTGAATTAAACAATGGAATGAGAGCTTAGGGTATTGTATATCATGACTAGGGATTCATTTTCTGTCTGCTATTATGTATATGGCTAACATGTATTCTTTTTGTATTCTTTTTGTTTATATATATACTATAGATATATATACTATATATATAGTGTGATTTTGATAGCAGTAGCTGTATCCAAGGGCTCCTGAAGAAGTGGTGACTACATCTGTGAAACTAGTTGAGCAAATGTTGTACAGATGGCATCACTAAGATCAATGTCATTATATGGGTGACTCTATAAAGCTGTTCTTTATATGTTTTTAAATTTCTTTTTTTTTAAAAATGTGAAAATAAATATTTATATTTTTTTATAAGCGTTTTGTTGTATATCCCAATCCTTACGGTACCATTAAAGTCCAACGTTCAGCCTCCCCAAAATGTCATGTTCTTCTAGTCAATTAGGACGAAGGTACCCACTCTCTGTTTTTCTTTCATGTACTTATGGCACTTCCCTATATAGGGATAAATAGAGTATGTAATATAAATCATAATGGGTCAGAATTTACAAACTACACCCCACCCCCTATAATAGGTTACTGTATGTATCAAACAAGTATTGAACACGTCACCATTTTTCTAGGTAAATATATTTCTAAAGATGCTATTGACATGAAATTTTCACCACAGGTCGGTAACAACCCATGCAATCCATGCATACAAAGAAACCAAAACAAATAAGCTCATAAATTAAGTTATGTGTAATAAAATGGAAAGACACAGGGTAAAAGTAATGAACACACGAAGAAAGGGAGGTGCAAAAATGCATGGAAAGCCAAGACACCAGCTGAAATCTATCAGTAATTAGAAAGCAATCCTGCCCCTTGTCAGTGCAAATTAATATCAGCTGGTTTAGTCTCAACTGGTGGCCTATAAAAAAGGTGTCCCATTATCAAGGTGGCACACAAGAAAAATCTCATTATGAGTAAAAGCAAGACCTTTGCAGCCTTATTGTTATTGTTAAACATACTGATGGCATTGGTCACAAAAGGATTTCTAAACTTCTGAATGTTCCAGTGAGCACTGTTGGGGCCATAATCCAGAAGTAGATAGAACAACATTTCACTATACAGCGGCCACGGCCAGGTGCTCCTCGCAAGATTTCTGACAGAGGTGTGAAAAGAACTATCAGAAGAGTTGCCCAAGAGCCAGGACCACTTGTGGAGAGCTTCAGAAAGACCTGGAATTAGCATGTAAGACTTTTTCGAAGAAAACAATAAGTAATGCAACTGCCATGGCCTGTATGCATGCTCACCACGCAAGACTCCATTGCTGAAGAGAAAGCATGTTGAAGCTCTTTTAAAGATTGATGCACAACTATTAGACAAGTCTGTCAAATAAAGGGAGAATATAGTCTGGTCAGATGAGACCAAAATTGAACTCTTTGGATGCCATAATAGACACCATGTTCAGAGGTCAAATGGCACTGCACATCACCCTAAAAACACCATACCAACAATGGAGTTTGGAGGTGGGAACATCATGGTGCAGGGCTGTTTTTCAGCTTACGTTACTGGCAAACTTCATGTCATTGAAGGATGGATGACTGCATAAATGTATCAAGACATTCTTGATAAAAATCTGCTGCCATCTACCAGGATGATGAAGATGAAACAAGGGTGGACATTTCAGCAAGACAATGATCCCAAACACAAAGCCAAGGAAACTCTCAATTGGTTTCAAAGAAAGAAACTAAAGCTGCTAGAATGGCCCAGCCAATCATCTGACTTGAATCCAATAGGAAATCTATGGAAAGAACTAAAGATCAGAGTTCATAGAAGAGTCCCACGGTACCTGCAAGATTTGAATACTTTGTGGAAGAATATCCCAAAATCACACCTGAGCAATGCATCAACTAGTTTCTCCATACAGGAGGCACCTTAAAGCTGTCATTACCAACAAAGGATTTTATACCAAGTATTAAATGCATTTCAGTTAGCTTGTTCAATACTTTTTCCCTGTGTCATTCCATTTTATTACACATAATATTCATTTCTGAACGTATTTGTTTTAGTTTCTTTGTATGTATGGATTGCATGGGTTGTTACCGACATGTGGTGACAATTTCATGTCAATAGCACCTTTAGAAATACATTTACCTAGAAAAATGGTGACGTGTTCAATATTTATTTTACTGTATATAGTATGTTAGAATATAAAAAATGCAATATAAAAATATCCAGCTTCTCAAACCATAGTAAGCATGGCTCCAGACATCCCTAAATATAAATCTGTTCTCATGAAAAACAATTCGGCCTTCAAGTATATGGTTCAATAGAGCATGTCACGCGCAAAACTTGCTTGTAAAGAGAAATAAGAAGAAAAAATTCTAAAAAGGATGGTAAAATTAGCAAAGTGTGTGATGTGAAAACGTTTTCTTTTTCAGGACTGGCACTCCAGACCCTCAATCTGCTCCCAATGTCAAGTTCAGGAAAATACAAGCACACATGCCGATGGAGAAGCAGCTCTCTTCAAATAGAGCAAATGGTGGCAATTATTGGCGTTCCAACAGCACCGCGTATGCGTGCATGGTGATGTCATCATGCACACCATTGTGTCATCATGACTTCAGTTTTTATATTCTAACATACTATATATAGGGTCTGATATATACAGTTACCTATAATGGGGAGTGGGGTTGTAGTTTGTACATGCTGACCCATTATGATTTATATTACATACTTTCTTTATCTTTATTCATGGTATGCAATAACCTAGCTCTCATTCCATTTTTTAACCACTTCCCGTTCACGCTATAGCCGAAAGACGGCTACAGCGCGGACCTGAATTGCCGGGAGGACGTCCATGCGTGCGGTGTGCTCTGTGATCACCGAGTCAATGAGACTGGCTGATCACAGATCGGAGTAAGGGGCCCATCCCGGCCACTTACCACGTGATCAGCTGTCAGCCAATGACAGCTGATCATGTGATGTAAACACAAGCTTGGTATTGATTTTTTTCTCCCCATGCTGACAGGAGAAATATTACCTGTTTGCAAAATTTTATAACAAAATATAAAAGAGTTTTGTTTGTTTTTTTCAAAATTTTTGGTCTTTTTTAGTTTTTTAACAAAATATAAAAAACCCAGTGGTGATTAAATACCACCAAAAGAAAGCTCTATTTGTGTGAGAAAAATGATAAAAAATTCATTTGGGTACAGTGTAGCATGACCGCGCAATTGTCATTCAAAGTGCAACAGCGCTGAAAGCTGAAAATTGGTCTGGGCAGGAGGGGGGGTTTAAGTGCCCAGTAAGCAAGTGGTTAATTCAGGGGGTACTAAGACACGAGGGAGCTCATGATTTTAACTTTTTTCCTGAGCTCCTTTCCCCTTTAAATAGTTACATACACTCATCCCTGTAGCAATAAGAGAAGATTTTACTTAATGGCCAAACAGCATAAGAAACTCAGCTGTACAATGTAAATCTGTCGGACTATTAGCAATACAGACGGTCCCCTAGTTACAAACATCCGACTTACAAAGGACTCCTACTTACAAATGGAGGGAGACAACAGGAAGTGAGAGGAAGTCTCCCCCTAGGAAGGGAAATTTACTCCTGTAAGAGTTATTATGGGAAAAAGGTGTCTCCACTGATGCTTTATCACCAAGGTTTGTTTCCACAACAACCCAAAATTTTCAAAATCCAATTATCATTGGGACAGGAAGTGAGGTGAAATCTTCTGAACAGGGACATAGACATCAAAACAAACATTACAGAGCTGTTACCCCTTCCCTATGCTACCCAAAAAGCTTAAAAATAGTTTTTTTGGCTGAAGCTACACTTTAAAAATGTACCTGTTCCGACTTACAAACAAATTCAACTTAAGAACAAACCTACAGACCCTATCTTGTTTTTAACCCGGGGACTGCCTGTACCTTACTTGTTTTCCTGCAATACAGGGAGATGGAGATTTTTCCTTTGCTCCGTTTTGGCACTCAGGGGTCCATTTTATCCACAAGTGACCATTGTCTTGCTTCTCTTTTATGTGTTGTGCTTCATCCCAGCAGTTACAGCAGGTAGTAATAAACATATGTGTGTAATAATCTATATATGTAGATTTGACAGCTGGATATAAGCGTTTTATAAGGTATTATATACAGTATGTGTTTTTGTATTTTTAGACGTCATAAGTTTAGCTCTTTCTGAAGAAGTGGGCTTTGTCCCTCGAAATTCATCAAAGATGTCTATGTGAATTGCTCCCCATGAATGTTGGGACTATGATGTCAACTACAAGCTGCTTATTTAACCACGATATATGTCATATGTAGAGTTGAGCGGACACCTGGATGTTCGGGGTCATCGCGTTCAGCCGAACTTCGCGAAAAAGTTTGGGTTTGGTACCGAACTTGACCCGAACTTGACCCCAGACCCTGAAGCCCATTGAAGTCAATGGTGACCGGAACTTTTGGGCACAAAAATGGCTGTAAAAAAGTCCTGGAAAGGGCTAAAGGGCTGTAAAAGGAAGCAAAATGGGGGTAAGAGTAGGACAAGTGCCCTGCAAACAAATGTGGATAGGGAAATAACTTAAAATCACATTTAAAAAATGGAGGAGGAGGTGGATGTGGAGCAGGAGGTTGAGTAGGCCGTGGAGGTGTAGGTGGAAGTGGCGGTGGAGGAGGAGGAGGAGGTAGCGAACACTGTTATTTGTTTGTTTGTTTTTTTTTTCTAATTGGGGTAGCCCCCAAAATATTGAGACATATTAAAAAAAAAAAACAAGTATACCAATGGCTGTGTGAGGCCAGTCTAAATGTCTATTCTGCACAAGGTACAGACAAGTCTTGTGGGATCCATGCCTGGTTCATTTTAATAAACGTTAGCTTGTCCACGTTGGCTGTGCACAGGCGGCTGCGCTTGTCTGTGATAATGCCCCCTGCCATGTTAAACACACATTCAGACAATACACTGGCTGCAGGGCAGACCAGCACCTCCAAGGCATAAAGGGCAAGCTCAGGCCATGTGCCCAATTTGGAGACCCAGAAGTTGAATGGGGCAGACCCATCAGTCAGTACGTGTAGGCGTGTGCACACATACTGTTCCACCATGTTGCTGAAATGCCGCCTCCTGCTAAGACATTGCCTATCAGCTGGTGGTGCTGTTTGTTGTGGAGTGCTGCTGACAAAGCTTTTCCCCATTTTGGCCATGCTAACCCTGCCTTCTGAGGTGCTGGTGGTGCCAAAGCTGCATTGGCTACCTCTTCCTCCTCCTCTGCCTTCGCCTAGTGCTTCCACTGAGCCCCATGTGTCATTTGGGAATGCCCTCAGCAGCGCGTCTACCAGTGTACGCTTGTAGTCGCGCATCTTCCGATCACGCTCCAGTGAGGAAATTAAGGACAGCACGTTGTCCTTGTAACGGGGATCCAACAGGGTGGCCACCCAGGAATCAGCACAAGTTAAAATGTGGGCAACTCGGCTGTCGTTGAGCAGGCACTGCAGCATGAAGTTGCTCATGTGTGCCAGGCTGCCCAGAGGTGAAGACAAGCTGACCTCTGTGGGAGGTGTATCATCTGTGTCCTCCGTATCCCCCCAGCCATGCTCTAGTGATGCCCATGAGCTGCGTTGGGTGCCACCCTGCTGTCAACACGGTTCCTCCTCCTCATCATCATCATCCTCGTCCTCCTAATCCTCCAGAACTGTCCCCTGGCTTGAAAATCTTTGACCTGGCCTATGCTGGTGTAGGAACCCACCCTCCGAGCCACTTGTGAATGACTGGCCTGATAACCATGGAAATGACCCCTCTTCCTCCTCCTCCTGTGCCACATTCTCTTCCATCATTGCCCAAAGTGTTTTTTTCAAGGAGACATAGAAGTGGGATAGTAAAGCTGAGAACCGCGTCATCAGCAATGGCCATGTTGGTGGAGTACTCGAAACAACGCAATATGGTACACAGGTCTCGCATGGAGGCCCACTCGTTGGTGGTGAAGTGATGCTGTTCCGCAGAGCGACTGACCCGTGCGTACTGCAGCTGAAACTCCACTATTGCCTGCTGCTGCTCGCACAGTCTCTCCAGCATGTGCAAGGTGGAGTTCCACCTTGTGGGCACGTCGCATATGAGGCGGTGAGCGGGAAGGCCGTAGTTCCGCTGCAGTGCAGACAGGCGAGCAGCAGCAGGGTGAGAACGCTGAAAGTGTGCACAGATGGCCCGCACTTTCTGCAGCAGCTCTGACATATCCGGGTAGTTTTTTTAGAAATTTCTGCACCCCCAAATTCAGCACATGCGTCAGGCAAGGGATGTGCGTCAAACCCGCTAGGCCCAGAGCTGCTATGAGATTTCGCCCATTATCGCACACCACCAGGCCGGGCTTGAGGCTCAGTGGCAACAACCACTCATCGGTCTGTTGTTCAATGCCTGTCCACAGCTGCTGCGCAGTGTGGGGTTTATCCCCCAAACATATCAGTTTTAAAACAGCCTGCTGTCGTTTCCCCCTGGATGTGCTGAAGTTGGTGGTAAAGGTGTTACGCTGAGCGGATGAGGAGGTGGTAGAGGAGTAGGAAGTGCAGTATTAGGAGGAGGCAACAGGAGGCAAAGAGAAATGCCCTGCAATCCTCGGTGGTGGAAGGACATGCGCCAAATGGCTAGCCGCCTCAGGCCCACCCGCCACTACATTTGCCCAGTGTGCAGTTAGCAAGATATAGCATCCCTGCCCGTGCTTACTGGTCCACGTATCAGTGGTTATGTGGACCTTGCCACAGATGGCATTGCGCAGCGCACACTTGATCTCGTCCCCAACTTGTTTGTGCAGAGAAGGGATGGCTCGCCTGGAAAAGTAGTGGTGGCTGGGAACCACGTACTGTGGGACAGCCACTGCCATCAGGTTTTTGAAACTAGTGTTGGATGGTATTTGCGCAACAGATATCAAATGTATAGATCAATCAATCAAATGTGGGAAGCTGCTGGTACGATATTCATATATATGAATACGACCCGTGTGAGAATTAACGTGATAATAAATAACGTTCGTGAAAACACAACAAACTACTAAAAACGTACGACTAACTATAGGTAAATCTCCAAATTAATCACGTACACTTGTTACAATAGAATACTAACATGCAAAGACATTCCTCTATTCAGAAGAATACTCATTCAAAAGAGAAACTTGGTGATCTCCCTCGCGCCAAGTAATAATAGGTGTAAATAACAAAAGTATATATACTTATAGCATGGTCGTCGAAGGGTGTAAACTAACTAACTAGATATGTAAACTATAGACAACGCGTTTATGGTAGGTTGTGATCAAAGTTTTTGGACTACC
>BLSH010401900.1:107160-125471 GCA_018402905.1 Glandirana rugosa | reverse complement strand
AGAGAAGGAGGGGGGAGAGAAGGAGGGAGGGGGAAGAGAAGGAGGGAGGGGGAGGGAGATGGAGGGAGGGAGGGGGGAAGAGAGGGAGTAGAGAGGGGAAGACAGAGACAGAAGGAGGCAGTATGAAGGAGAGGTGGGGACTTGAGGAAGAAAGAAAGCGAAGAAAGCAAGGGAGGGAGAATGAAGGTAGAAGAGAAGGGAAGGGAAGGGAGGATGTCGGTGTCAGTATGGTGTCAGCACAGACTCCACTCACCTGCTGCTCGGGATCAGTCCAGTCTGTGGGTTGGACGTTCTCTTTCACCAGGTGTTGCAGGCGTGCGATCTGCGATAATGGTGAACCGCTCTTCCCACTTTCCAGGATTGGTTCCAGGTACTTCCAGAACACTTCCAGGGATTTGGTGACAGACGTTCTCCTCTGTGTCTCGGCCTCTACAGCTGGAGAAATAAAGGTTTTATGAAGAAAAAGAAAGGAGGAAGGAGAAAGGAGTTCTCTGAGTTCATTGACAGACGCAGCCTCTATTCATGACACGTGGGTTATGTACCTTTTACTAGGAGTAGACTAGGCAGAACGAAGTTCAGAAAAGCAAAGCTGGCCCCTCCGAGGGGGCCGCCCAGCACATAACCCCTCAGCCCTGCATTGCATATCAGTTCATAACAAGCCGTACAAACACAACACAGAGGGGTGGGTGCTGCGTCTGTCAATGAACTCAGAGAAAAGGATTTTACGGTAAGTCAAAAAAATCCTATTTTCTCTTACGTTCACTGACAGACGCAGCCTCTTATTCATGACACGTGGGGACGTCCCAAAGCAGTGTCAAACAAAGAGGGGTGGGTAAACAACAACAACTGTACCCAACAGAATGATCTCGGGAGGCGCCAGCTGCGCCTACATCGCCGCCTGTAAAACTTTGCGGCCAAAAGCAGCATCCGCGGATGCTGACACATCAACTTTGCAAAATTTAACAAAAGTGTGCGCCGAGGCCCAAGTAGCCGCCTTGCACACCTGAGACACTGATGCTTGGTGTCTGAAAGCCCAGGAAGTGCTAATCGCCCTGGTGGAATGAGCCGTGACCGGGAAAAGGGGTTCTTGGCCCCGTACAGCATACGCATGGATCACAGTCTGTCTGATCCAACGTGATACAGTGGCCGACGAAGGAGCCAAACCTTTGCGCGGCCCTTCCGTCAGCACAAACAGCGCGTCTGACCTCCGAAAAGGAGCCGTAGCTGCCAAATACACCCGCAAGGCCCTGACTACATCCAAGGAATGCAGCGAAATCTCCTTAGGATGAGATGGGCGCGGAAACAAGGAAGGGAGGACAATGTCCTCATTGATATGAAACGAGGAAACCACCTTCGGTAGAAACGAAGGGGAAAGACGCAGCACAGCCTTATCCCTATGTAGGACCAAATAGGGAGACCTACACGACAAGGCCGCCAATTCAGACACCCGCCTAAAGGAGGTAATGGCCACCAAAAAAGCCACCTTTTGAGACAGCAGTTGTAAGGGAATATCCCTGATCTTCTCATATGGCGGTTTCTGCAGCACAGAAAGTACCAAGTTCAGATCCCACGGTGCCAGGGGCGACCATACCTGAGGAGCCACATGACGTATGCCCTGTACAAATGTACGGATCAAAGAATGCGTCGCCAAAGGATGCTGAAAAAGAATCGCCAGAGCAGAAATCTGACCTTTGAGAGTGCTCAAAGCCAACTTTTGATCCAGGCCTTGTTGAAGAAAAGCCAGCACCCGAGATACCGAAAAAGAACAGGGGTTCCAACCCCCCGCCTCACACCAGGCAATAAAGGCTTTCCAGGTGCAATGATAGATCTTGCGAAGTGCACTTGCGCGCCTTAAGCATGGTGGGGATCACTGACTCAGAGACCCCCCTGTCCCTCAGTACCTGGGACTCAATAGCCATGCTGTCAAAGCCAGTGAGGCTAAAGCAGGGTGCAAGATGGGATCCTGCGACAGTAGATCCTCGCAAAGCGGGAGTCGCCAGGGAACATCTGTTACCATCCGCACCAAGTCGGCGTACCAAGGACGCCGAGGCCAATCCGGAGCAACCAGGATTGTCGGGATTCCCTCCACTTCTATCCTGCGCAGTAACCGCGGTAGAAGTTTGAGAGGAGGAAAGGCGTACATGAGCCTGTACCGGGACCATGGGGCCACCAGGGCGTCAGTGGCTACCGCCAACGGATCCCTTGACCTGCACACGAGGGTCTTCACCTTGTGATTGAATCTAGATGCCAGGAGATCCCTATCTGGCGTGCCCCACCTTTTGCAAATCTGGCGAAACACTTCTGGATGCAGGGACCATACTCCCTGGTCCAGCGTTTGGTGACTGAGAAAGTCCGCCTTCCAATTTTCTACGCCCGGAATGTAGATGGCGGAGAGAGCTGGCACGTGAAGTTCTGCCCACCTTAGAATGTGAGCTGCTTCTGCCGCTGCTGCCGAGCTCCTTGTTCCGCCTTGATGGTTCACGTACGCCCCCGCCGTGGCGTTGTACGACTGAACCCGAACCGGTAGGCCGCGTAGCCTTGCCGACCAGTGGGAGGGACAGAGCCTGATCGCCCTCAGCTCCAACACATTGATCGGAAGACAAGATTCCTGCGCTGACCAACGGGCCTGAGCCGACAGTTGCCCCAGGACTCCTCCCTAGCCCGAGAGGCTGGCATCCGGCGTGACTATCGACCACTCCAGGGGAAGGAAAGACTTCCCCAAGGTCAGTGCCGGGGCCTGAAGCCACCAGGTCAACGACCCCCTGGTCTGATGATCCAGCCGGATCATCAGATCCAGAGACAAGGGAGACTTGTCCCACTGCAGCAGTATCACTCGCTGCAGGAGCCAGGTGTGGGCGTACGGTATTGCCTCGAAAGTCGAGACCATGTGCATGCAGGAAGTTGGAGGCAGAAATACCTTCGCCTGCTCCGTGTCCAATATCAGGCCCAGAATTCCAGGCGACAGGGCGGGGACAATGTCGACTTCTGCAGATTGATTAGCCAACCGAAGTCCCGCAGTGAGGTCAGGGTGATAGCAACATTGTCCTCCAGAGCCGGAGCTGACTCCGCTCGCAGGAGAAGATGGTCCAGGTAAGCTACCACAGCAATGCCTCTCTGTCTCAGCAGAGCCAACACTGGGGCCAGGGTCTTGGTGAAGACCCGCGGAGCCGAGGCCAGACCGAACGGGAGAGCCACAAATTGATAATGGAGGTCCCCTAAAGCAAAGCGCAGGAAGCGCTGGTGTCGGACACAATGGGAACGTGAAGATACGCGTCCCTGATGTCCAGGGACGCCAGAAAATCTCCCTGGTGCAGGGCGGCCACGACTGAATGGACTGACTCCTTCCTGAATTTGCGTGCCTTCACGAAGTGATTGAGCGCTTTCAAGTCCAGAACCGGCCTGACCCCCCCTTCTTTGGCACCACAAAGAGGTTTGAGTAGAAGCCACGAAATCTTTCCGACGGAGAAAATGGCACAATGACCCCCTGTTCGGACAGCGTCTGGACAGCCTCTAACAGAGCTTGCTGATGCCCCGGAGGGAGTCTTAAATTTGACGGAAAGAACCTGTCCGGGGGCCGAGTACTGAACTCTATCTTGTACCCGGAGGACACCACCTCCCGCACCCACCGGTCGGAGATGCGAGCGGCCCACCGGTCCGCGAACCCCAGAAGCCGGCCCCCCACCCGAGAGACGGGCGGGGGCAACCCATCATGCGGAGGAGGACTTTTCCTCCATCTTTTCTGGCTTGTGCTGCCAGGGCCGCTTACCAGTCCCAGAGGCAGTCTTGCCGGGCCGGGAGCCCTTGCCAGCAGAACCGGGCGCACGAAAAAAAACGCTTCTGGCCAGAATGATTTCATCCAACTGGGCCCCAAAAAGCCGACCACCCTGAAAGGGCAGGTCCATGAGGCCCTTCTTAGACGCATGGTCACCCGACCAGCGCCGCAATCACAGCAGGCATCTGATAATGATCGCAAAAACAGACATTTTTGACAGCATCGGCACCAAGTCCAGTGCTGCATCACAGAGGTAACGAAGCCCCTGCACCAGGTGGTCTGCTCGCTGCACCGATTCAGGTGAATCCCCGCAGCCCTGAGCATCACTCCACTCCATCGCACACTCCGTGAGCGACTGTGCCACCATGACCGACGCCAAGGCCGGCCTCATGGCTGCCCCGGCCACCAAGAAAAGTGCCTTGGACACTGCTTCCGTCCGCCTATTGGCCAGGTCCCTAAAAGAGGGGGACCCCTCCAAGGGAATAGTTGTCGCCTTATTCAGGTGGGCCACCAGCGGATCCACTGTGGGAGAGGCCCATTTCTGTAACAGGCTGTCCTCAAAAGGGTAGCGCACAGAAAAACGTTTTGGCAGAGTAAAAGAATTTAGGGGACGCTGCCATTCCTTATAGACAAACTGGTCAAAATACTGGAGATAGGGAAACACCTTGGGAGCATGGGATGGCTTCTGGGACCCAAAGGTGTAGGCAGACACCTGTGACTCCCCAGCCTGGTCTAGCCATAGAGAATTATGGACGGCCGTGACCAGGGCGCCCACCAGCGCCCTTTCGCACGCCACTGAGGCCCCCTGGTCCTCTTCCCCATCTGATGGCTCCAGCTCCCCATCCGAGAGCTCCAGGGGGGTCCCTGTGACCACAGAGCCCCCTTCTGGCTTCAAGTCCTCCTCCGAAGATTGAGGAGGGGGTGGACGCTTCTTGGGGCCCCCCCTACCCTGGCTCGGTTCCCCCCGGGCGAAAAATTCTTCCAAAATTGAGGTCAATTGATCCAGGGGAACCAGAGATCCCAGCGCGGCTTGAGCCTCAGCTGACCCCTCCGGAGAAGCCACTGCCAGTTCAGCTGCCATTGCGCCACCCCCGGGACACTTATGAGGCCATACGCCCCCACAATGCACCCCCCGCACAATGCCCCACAGAACGACCGGGACTGCCCAGTAGGACCCAGCACCACCGCGCCTGCACCCCAGGGAGAGAAGCAGCGGTACTTGCTGAAAACACTGCCCTCCTGCTGTGCTTGATAAGAGGCTGCCCTGTCTGCCGTTGCCACTGCTGCTGCAGTCCCAAGCGCCGACCAGGAAGAGAGAGAAGTGGCGCCAACACACACGTGTTATCTCCCATTCAGGGAGACCAACCAAAAATGGCCACCAAGCGGCCACAAGAGGCCAAAACCGCTTCCAAAATGGCCGCGGCTGCGGCAAAATGCCGGCCAGCCGTGACCCCAGAAAAATGGCACAAGGGACCAGTGCGAGCTGGGCGAGCAGGGTGGCAGCGGACGCGTGGAGGTGCATGCGGGCGAGCGGACAGGCGGGGGAGAGGGTAGTTAGAGAAAGGTATGGAAAACACTCGGCACCTGAACCCCCCCACCGGAATGGGCACCGCTAGCTGCCCCCCCCCTCCGCCCCCAGGGGGGGGAGGGGGTGTCACTCACCCTTCCAGACGGGCGTAGCGGGTAGCCACCCGGAGCAGACCTTCCTCCCCCCAGGTGGGGAGGGATGCTGCTGGCCACGCGACCCCTGGGGCGAGCAGCAGGCCGGTCACTAGGTACGCAGGTGGGGCGTTTAACCCACCGGCCCCCCGCACGGAACGGGTACGATGTGGCGGACCCCGCTAAAGCTAAGGGTGGCTCGCATCCATTGGCCGTGCTGGGGAGATGTCAGGACAAGGGATATCCGCCTGTTCCCCAGCCGGCTACTTGATTGCAGTCTTCATCAGAAGGCTTGCGCAAAAAGAAAACAGAAAAAACAAAAAAATAGGGGAACCGCAGATCCCAGCAGGGAAGCAGGTCTAACTCCTTGCACTAGGCAGAAAAAAACTGATATGCTATGCAGGGCTGAGGGGTTATGTGCTGAGTGAGGACGGCCCCCTGGGAGGGGCCAGCTTTGCTTTTCTGAACTTCATTCTGCCTAGTCTACTTCTGGTAAAAGGTACATAACCCAGGTGTCATGAGGAGAGGCTGCGTCTGTCAATGAACGTAAGAGAAAGAATATTTTCCTTCTTGGCTATCTTCTGTAATCTACCAATTGCTCTGCAACCCCATGTAATGGAGATGAAGAGATAGGGACATGTTTGTGGTCTATATCAGCAGAGCAGCAGCCTAGGGTGACAACCATGGCTCCCTCCGTAGATACAGTAGAGGAGTGATGTAGCCATCCAGGGACAGGAAGTGTGTTATTTGCAGGATTACCCCTTGAAAATAAAGCAAAAGAAGCTTGATAAAAGAAAAAGAATGTGGCCACCACACCAAGAACTAATAAGTTGCAACATATTCCACTTTTGGTTTTTGGTTTAGATACACTTTAAATTCTCCTTATTGAGTAACAATGTAACAGTTGTTATTATAGTCTATTGCTGATCAGCAACTCTTACAGAGTGCAAAATCGATTCTAATATCGCTCATGGAGTCCATCCAAGATTTATCCTATGTTGAGCCCTGATGAAAAGGGTGGTGTTGACCCTGAAACGCGTTGGTTGTTCTTACCACCTATTTACGATACTTAAAATGATCTTGGACTCTTTCATCCATAAGTTGAGCTACCATTGGGTGCCCATCGAGCGAAGCCACCTCGCCAGAGCTATTAAGTTTTATGTTTTTCTTCACCTACCTGTACATATTAGCTTGATCATTCCCAGCGCCTCTTTAAGTATGTTCTTCTGCACTAAAATCCCAAACTTCGCTCTCAGTCTCAGCACAGAGTTCACAGCACAGGGCTCTCAGCACAGGGCTCTCAGCACAGAGGTCTCAGCACAGAGCTCTCAGCACAGAGCTCTCAGCACAGAGCTCTCAGCACAGGGCTCTCAGCACAGAGCTCTCAGCACAGAGCTCTCAGCACAGAGCTCTCAGCACAGAGCTCACAGGGCTCTCAGCACAGAGCTCTCAGCTCAGATATCTCAGCACAGGGCTCTCAGCACAGGGCTCTCAGCACAGGGCTCTCAGCACAGAGCTCTCAGCACAGAGCTCTCAGCACAGAGGTCTCAGCACAGAGGTCTCAGCACAGAGGTCTCAGCACAGGGCTCTCAGCACAGAGCTCTCAGCACAGAGGTCTCAGCACAGGGCTCTCAGCACAGAGGTCTCAGCACAGGGCTCTCAGCACAGAGGTCTCAGCACAGGGCTCTCAGCACAGAGGTCTCAGCACAGGGCTCTCAGCACAGAGGTCTCAGCACAGGGCTCTCAGCACAGGGCTCTCAGCACAGAGGTCTCAGCACAGGGCTCTCAGCACAGAGGTCTCAGCACAGGGCTCTCAGCACAGAGTTCTCAGCACAGAGTTCTCAGCACAGGGCTCTCAGCACAGAGCTCTCAGCACAGAGCTCTCAGCACAGGGCTCTCAGCACAGGGCTCTCAGCACACAGCTCTCAGCACAGAAACCCATGCCACCCATAGATGCGTCTTTGCCACGTGTGGGTGTTTAGCTTTTACCAATAAAAAAAATATAACTGAAGGAAGGTCACAATGGTATATCGATTTCATATTCCTCACATCAGACCTCCCTACTGCATTTACCCCATTAACAAAGTCACCAAACTCGGCAGCACTGACCCCTCCACAAGACTTAATAATCTACCTTCTGGCTCCGCCTCCCCCTGAATCAAATCCGCTGGCAGGCTGGCGTAGTTCTGGGACGACATCCTGATGACGCTGGACACATGGACGCCCAGATCGGCCAGCAGGACGAGGATCTGCGGTTGGTAGACTCCGAGTACCATGATATAGTGCTGGGCTCCATCGTCTGGCTCATCATCTGTGAAAAAGACAACATGACAGCTTTGTGAGCGACATACACCGACCACTGCGCCAACCGTGGGCCAAAACTGGGATCGGTTATGCCTGGTTTTTGTGTGATTGACCCAACAGGGGAACTGCGCAGCACTGGACCCCCACCCTGCAGAAACAAAGTATAACACTTTAACAGGCCTGAGCAGCACGAAGGGGAAATCACTGGGGAACTGCGCAGCAGTGGATCCCTGCACTGCAGAAATAAAGTATAACAGGTCTGAGCAGCAAGAGGAGAAAATCAATGGGGGAACTGCGCGGTACTTGAACCCCACCCTGCAGAAACAAAGTATAACACTTCCACGGGCCTGAGCAGCATGAAGGGGAAATTACTGGGGGAAATATAAAATAAGTATTACACTTCAACAGGCCTGAGCAGCATGAAGGGGAAATCACTGGGGAACTGCGCAGCACTGGACCCCCACCCTGCAGAAACAAAGTATAACTACACCTATGCACCCCTTTTCTTCCACAATCAATGTTTTGGATGAAGGGCATTATTACCTATATAAGCGTTGGCCTCCTCCTCCTCCCCCCGACGTTTCAGGGTGGTCTCTTTCTTTACAGGAGGCGGAGTCTCGGGGACCTTTCCTTTGCCTTTTCCTTTGGCTGAACCCTTGGCACTAGATGGCTTAGCCTTTGCACCCTTCACCGCCTTTTGCTTCGGTTTGTCCTCCGCAGACTGAAACATACCAAACATAAACTCCAGTATGAGAGGTCCAGATATCGGCTGTTAAAATAAATGCAATAATAAAAATGGACTTCAGAGTGAGCACCTGAGCGTGCCTGTGTGCAGAATTCTGCAGACAGAATTATGCACTGTTGCAAATCTGTGCACAGATGTGCAAACAGCGAAACCAAGCGGGCTTATTTACCACTTGAGTACCACTCTGTATACACCCCTTCATTACCAGGCCATTTTTCAGTTTTCAGTGTTGTGAAGGTTTGACTGACAATTACTCTGTCATGCAACACTGTACCTAAATTAATGAAAAAAAAATTCAAACAAAAAAAGTTTCCCTTACCTTCTTTTAAGATAAACATGCCAGGATGGTGTGGTCATCCCCGAAACTACCTCTTTTTAATAAGCAGACAGCCCGGATTCTGCAACTTGAGCTCCAGTCAGTGCATGTTACTTCCGGCAGGCAACACGGATGCTCAACACGACCCATTTATGTGAATTGGGCGGTACTGCAACCGCCCTGCCACTAAGTGCAATGCAGGTCAGAGCAGCAAGCATTGCTGTATGTATGAATGAGTCCTTACTGACCTGGCTCATTCCCTGACTCCTCCGTGGTTCTTCTCTACATGGACCTTTTTACCTGACTGTTGCTGACCCTGCCTGTCCCTGCCTTCCATATCAGTATTGTCTTTACCGGATGTTGCTGACCTGGCCTGTCCCCGTTTTCCATATCAGTACAGTCTTGCCCAGCTGATGTTGACCTAGCCGATCCCTGCCTTCCATATTGATACTATCTCACCCGCTTGTTGCTGACCCAGCCTTTCCGTGCCTTCCTAATTGGTATTGTCTCCCCCGTATGTTGCTGACCTGGCCTGTCCACACCTTCCATATACGTACTGTCTTTCCTGGCTGTTGTTGACCCGGCCTGTCCTTGCCTTCTATATAAATACCGTTTCCATCCACCTGTTGCTGACCTACACATAACCCTGTCTTCTATATCAGTGCCATCTTGCCCAGC
The DNA here is from genome assembly GCA_018402905.1 of Glandirana rugosa. NCBI lineage: Eukaryota > Metazoa > Chordata > Amphibia > Anura > Ranidae > Glandirana > Glandirana rugosa. The sequence goes on along the minus strand of BLSH010401900.1, from coordinate 115,997 downwards.
TGTTGCTGACCTGACCTCTCCCTGCCTTTCATATTTGTATCACAGCGGCGGCTGGTGTTCAAAATTTAAATTTCAGACTCCTTGGCCAATAGGGGCTTCCTGATTTCCCGGGAGGAGAATGAGGAAGATAATAGCAAATATTAATTTGCTATTGTCACACAAGTAGGTGTGTTCGGGCCACAGAGCCTCTGGCTCTAATCGCGTGGTTCAAAAAAAAAAAGAAAACCCCATTGGAATTCATACGTCCGGCCCCCATGGATTGGGCGCCACGCCCCTGCACCCCTTATGGATGGGCCACCACTACTTGCTCTCCTGCCTGTTACTGACCCAGCCTGTCCCCGCCTTCCATACCAGTACCATCTTCCCCGGCTGTTGTTGACCCAGCCTTTCCCCGCTTTACATACTGTATCAGTACCGTCTCCCCCCAGCTGTTGCTGACCTGGTCTGTCCCTACCTACCATTTCAGTACCTTCTCCTCCAGCTGTTCCTGACCTGGCCTGTCCCCGCCTTCCATATCAGTACCGTCTCCCCCTGGCTGTTGCTGACCTGGTCTGTCCCTACTACCATATCAGCACCGTCTCCTTCAGCTGTTCCTGACCTGGCCTGTCCCGCCTTCCATATCAGTACCGTCTCCCCCTGGCTGTTGCTGACCTGGTCTGTCCCTACCTGCCATATCAGCACCGTCTCCTCCAGCTGTTCCTGACCTTGCCTGTCCCCGCCTTCCTTATACGAACCGTCTCCCCCCTGGCTGTTGTGGACCTGACCTGTCCCCGTCTTCCATATTAGTACCGTCTCCCCCCAGCTGTTCCTGACCTGGTCTGTCCCTTCACGCTGAATGTTTTACATGGAAGAGTTACCATTTTAATGATTTAATCACAGAATATTGTTTGTCATTGCACCATTTATTTATTATTTAAACGGTTGACACAGATAGACAGCATCTGAGGCTGCGCAGTACCATTCCTCTCGCAAACACATCTCCCACAGCTGTTGTTGACCTGGCCTGTCCCCGCCTTCCATATTAGTTATTTATTCCCCCCAGCTGTTGCTGACCTGGTCTGTCCCCACCTTCCATATTAGTAATGTCTCCCCCCAGCTGTTGCTGACCTGGCCTGTCCCCGCCTTCCATATTAGTAATGTCTCCCCCCAGCTGTTGCTGACCTGGTCTGTCCCTACCTACCATATCAGTACCATCTCCTCCAGCTGTTCCTGACCTGGCCTGTCCCTGCCTTCCATATCAGAACCGTCTCCCCCCGGCTGTTGTTGGCCTGTCCTGTCCCCGCCTTCCATATTAGTACCGTCTCCCCCCGGCTGTTGCTGACCTGGTCTGTCCCTACCTACCATATTAGTACCATCTCCTCCAGCTGTTACTGACCTGGTCAGTCCCTACCTACCATATCACTACCATCTCCTCCAGCTGTTGCTGACCTGGTCTGTCCCCGCCTTCCATATCAGAACCGCCTCCCTCCGGCTGTTGTTGACCTGGCCTGTCCCAGCCTTCCATATCAAAATCCGTCTCCCCCCGGCTGTTGCTGACCTGGTCTGTCCCTACCTACCATATCACTACCATCTCCTCCAGCTGTTGCTGACCTAGTCTGCCCCACCTTCCTTATCGGAACCGCCTCCCCCCGGCTGTTGTTGACCTTCCATATGAAACTCCATCTTCCCACGGCTGTTGCTGACCTGGCCTGTCCCGCCTTCCATATCAGAACCGTCTTCCCCCGGCTGTTGCTGACCTGGCCTGTCCCGCCTTCCATATCAGAACCGTCTTCCCCCGGCTGTTGCTGACCTGGCCTGTCCCGCCTTCCATATCAGAACCGTCTTCCCCTAGTTGTTGCTGACCTGGTCTGTGCCTACCTTCCATATAGGTACAGTCTCTTCCAGCTGTTGCTGACCCTGGCTTGTTCCCATGTCTACCCTCGTTGGTGAACCTCAACTTCTGTCACTTCCAGCCATGTGATGACTGCACTAACGATGACATTCACCAGCACCCATGTGATGTCACTCTTCATCCCCATACTACCCAGAGGTGTTTGGACTGGAGAAGTAGGAGAGGCCACCCTTGCCTTCTCTGGACAGGATCATATAAGATACAAACCCTCATTATCAATTATTATCTGTTTAATTGAAAATACACTTTGAAGTTAGTCAGATGACAGACATGGCCACTTAAGAGAACTGTACAATGTGCTTCACTCAACTAATTAGCAGCAGGAGCTAAACTCAAAGTTGATGAGAGCCACATGTGACTCCCAAGCCACTGGTTAGGGACCACCACTCACAGCCTGAGGAGTCAGATCACAGAGCCCCCCCACCCCCGTCAGATGTGTTTATTGTAAATTAAATGTGGGTAACGTCTCCCATCTGGAGCTGCGCTCCCGTCTCCTCTAATTCCTCTATACACAATATCCAATATTATCCAGATCACACGGCTCTGTTTATCCTCAGCACTCCGACATTTCCCAAACCGACAGCTCGCCGCTACCGAACGTCTGACAGAGAGCAGACCCCTCTTTGCTACCAACAAGACGGCCGCTCACACCGACCAATCACAGGTTCCGTTTCATAACTCTAACCTACATTAGGGTATGAAAAGATCAAATCTGATTGGTCGCTGCAGGTATAGGTTCCTAGATACTCAGGGGCCCCTAAGCAGAGAAAAAGAGATTCTTGGGCTCTCTAAGGTGGAAATATTCCAGTTATCGGGATGGCGCTTCCATATGGACAACACAATAATCAGGCATAGCTCACCATTCCTCAGGCCTCATAGAGCGACTCAACTAGAACATATAAACAGACCAACATGGCTGTGCTGTGCAGCAGAGCTGTGCAAATCTCAGAACTGGATGGATAGAAATACAAATTCTTTAATAGGTAAAACATCTCCCACATATAAATTTCATTCATGTATTTTGCGGTGGGCCCGGAGTTCAGCTTTAAAGTCTGTGGGTCCTCTGCGCTCACCTTCTGCTCGGCCTCCCTCCTCTGCAGGTCCCTCTGTTTGATGGTCAGGAATTGGAACTTCAGCAGTTTGGCGACGAGGGGAAGAGGTAAGTTCTCTCCGCTGTCCAGGAGGGACTTTGCTGCTTCTGTGACCTGCAAGGGAGAGATACAACGACGTGACCACATATCGCATAGTACAAGACAGCCGATCTCCATACTAAGGGTGCCAATATGGGGGCATTCCGAGGGGGAGCAATCATTTCAGCATCATTAAGGTAAGCACAGCGCTTTAAGGGTTAAGATTGGAAATAAGATAACACAAGGGTTACAGACAAGTTAAGTGATGGGAGATACCGTTCAGGGTGAGGTAAAGAGTTAAGTGTTAAGGGGATCTTAAAAGGAACATGAAGGAGTCAATTTTTAAAGCATTAAAACAATTCCCGCAATTTGCCGAATAGGTTTATTTCCAATGATTGCCAGCTCCATCTAGTGGCCATAATGCAGCATCACCATTATTTGCCTAATCGTTTCTTTCCTATGATCAGCTCCATCTAGTGGCCATATTACAACATTATTGTAATTTGCTCAAAAGATTTATTTGCTATGATCATCAGCATCATCTAGTGCCCATAATTCGGCAGCACCGTAATTTGCTAATAGATTTATGTGCTCCATCTAGTGGCCAAAATGCAAGTTTTTCCTAAAATATCTCAATCAGGAAAATACTACATTATGGCCCACTAGATGGAGCTGCTGATCATAGGACATAAATCTATTAGATACATTATGATGATGCCAAAGAGATACTGTAAGCAGTCCATACAGGGCAATAAGACAGTGTCTTTGGATAGCCTAACCTCCCCCTACACCTGCAGGATATAAATTCCCACCTGTGTTCCTCTACTGTCTTCCCAGTCCAAAGCACTCACTCTGCTGGGCTTCTGGATAAGGAGAAACATGTGATCACCCTCATGTGCTAGTGCTTGGACGTCATTGGCCAGTTGCTAGTCCTGACACCATGTTACTGGTGAGTCCTGACACCACAGTACAGATGAGTCCTGACTCCATGGTACAGGTGAGTCCTGACACCATGTTACAGGTGAGTCCTGACACCATGTTACAGGTGAGTCCTGACACCATGTTACAGGTGAGTCCTGACACCATGTTACAGGTGAGTCCTGACTTCATGTTACAGGTGAGTCCTGACACCATGTTAGAGGTGAGTCCTGACACCACGGTACAGGTGAGTCCTGACACCCCGGTATAGGTGAGTCCTGACACCACGGTACAGGTGAGTCCTGACACCACGGTACAGGTGAGTCCTGACACCATGTTACAGGTGAGTCCTGACTCCATGTTACAGGTGAGTCCTGACACCGCGTTACAGGTAAATCCTGACACCACGTTTCTGGTAAGTCCTGACACCATGGTACATGTGAGTCCTGATACCACATTACTGGTAAATCCTGACACCACGTTAGTCCTGACACCACAGTACAGATGAGTCCTGACTCCATGGTACAGGTGAGTTCTGACACCACATTACATGTGAGTCCTGATACCATGTTACAGGTGAGTCCTGACTTCATGTTAGAGGTGAGTCCTGACACCACGGTGCAGGTGAGTCCTGACACCACGGTACAGGTGAGTCCTGACACCATAGTACAGGTGAGTCCTGACACCACGTTACAGGTGAGTCCTGACACCATGTTACAGGTGAGTCCTTACTCCATGTTACAGGTGAGTCCTGACACCACGTTACAGGTGAGCCCTGACACCATGTTACAGGTGAGTCCTGTCACCATGTTACAGGTGAAAACACACACAAAGTTATGACAATTCCTTTATTAAAAAAAAAAGTCCCCTGAAGTAGATCCAACATCACGACACCCCCGGGACCCCTGGACCCAAAAAAAAAGAAAAGAAAAAAAAATCCTTGGGCCCCGATGAAGACTCCCGCTGACTGCCTGCTCCACCGCCTGACAGTTTTTAAATAGCCAAGAGGAGGGGTCACCCTAATTATATCACCGGGTGGCCCCACCCCTTGTGACATCATCTGCCAGGAGCATGCCCCAAAGTACCCCCCATGTTGAGGGCATTTACACAGATTAAGGGGTTTGCTGTCATCTCCTTTACAGCTGCCTCGGTTTCACCCTGATTTGCCCACTTTATGACTTGACAGGGGCTCTAACCCGATCCCGCCCTTTCCAAAACAGAATAATACTTTGGGAACTTGCAATTGTAAATGGGGATCCACCTAGGGTGGTTATGGTACCTGAACTTCATTAGCTATAACATTCCCCTTTCTTGGGGTGCGGGGCCGTAATGGGGGCGAGGATGGAGTCTTGCCAGCAATACGGTGGCCCAGGCTGGGGGGGGGGGGCATCCTGCACCATAAAGGGGGCCAATTAGGCTTTCCAAAGGCAGAGCAGCCTGGTCGGGGTCTGCGCTCCAACTCTGCGGCCTAATTGGGGTGAAATGGGGGTATTGAGTTTCCTGCGAGTGACGACAGCTGCCTCTCCAGATGTGTGGCAATGGACCGGCCCTCCAAATATTTCACTTTTTACAGCTGAGGGCTTTTTTTTTTACAGCTTGTTTCCACCAAATTTCATACAACTTGCTAACATCTGGCTCCTTCTCCTCCGAGTCCTGTATTCACTTTATTTACTGTGAAATGAATAAAATAATAAAAAAAAATGACCCATAAAACTCGCTCATGGTTGCGTTCGCCACGGGCGCTGGGAAGGGGTCTCTCCTCCGGGGGGGCCCTAAGAAGCCCAGAAAACGCCTCTAATCTCATCCTAAGACCCGCCGACCTTTGTTGCTGTTTTATATTCCTGGACCGAGTTTTGGGTTTATTTATAAACGAAGGAAAAATGAGGTGATGTGAATATTCTGACAGCACCCCCCCACCACCCCTCCACCCCCCGCTCGCTCTCCAGCCCCATCTTCCCTTCCTTGTAGCAATTAGGCCCAGACCGCATGTGGTGTCAATTTTTGCCGGAGACGATGGAGAGACGGAGACTGCGCAGTGCGGCCGAGGTCTGCAGCTGCCAGGCGACGGCAGTATAATCGCCATTCATTTATTAGAGCGCTTGCCAAAGTGCAATCACGCTTGTTTTCGACGCTTCCAGGTGACTTCGGACGTGCCAAGCGAACAGCTGGCGGTACGGCGGCCATATGGGCAACGGAGGCTCGCTCTGGAATGCTATGCTTATGGTGGAAACCGAAGCGAAAAGCAAAGATTATGAATCTGGGGGGACACATGTTAATATGGGAAGGAGTATATATATATATATATATATCTAAAAGTGCGTGGTGAACAGCACCTGGTCTACTTACTGTGCAATGCAATGCGACCACCCCATTGGTCTTATATAGAAACGAAAAATCCAAGGATTGCTGCACAAATATTTATTCAAGAATTCAATTCACATATTCCATCCAAGTACTTGGATGGAATACCTGATTAGAATTCTTGAATAAATATTTGTGCAACAATCCTTGGATTTTTGGTATATATATATAATAATATAATAAAAAAATTAAAGTGAATCTAAAACTTTGTTTTTTCATTTTGGAGAGAGTGCAGAATGGTTAAAACTTATGATTTTTTTTTTACTATATGCCCCATTGGAGAGATTTCCCTTCACTTCCCATCCTGTACACACAACAGGAAGTGAGAGGTATAGAACAGGCAGAGGACAGTGTCAGCAGGGCAAAGGTTGGCATCAGCAGTTTTTTATTTTTTATTTATTTATTTATTTTTAAATTACTTTTACAATTTTATTTTATTTTTTTTTTCAATTTTATTTTATTTATTATTTTTAACAATGCTGTTTTTTTTAAAGAACTTGTAGGCAGAAGGTGCATTCTATGCATTAAGATAAAAAAAAACTTTCTGTGTGCAGAAGCCCCCTCCAGCACCCCCCTTAATTACTTACCTGAGCCCCTTCTCTATCCAGCGATGTCAACGAGTGTCTTAGCTGCCCCAGACACTCCTCCAGATTGGCTGAGACACAGCAGCGGCGCTACTGACTCCCGCGACTATCAGTCAAAATCAGTCAGCCAATCAGGGGAGAGAGGGGGCGGCAGTGAGAGGTATAGAACAGGCAGAGGACAGTGTCAGTAGGGCAGAGGCCGGCGTCAGTTTTTTTTTTTGTAATTTTTGCTATTTTATTTTTTAATTACTTTTGCAATTTTATTTTTTATTCATTTTTACAATTTTGTTTTAAATTTTATTTTTACATTTTATTTTCTTTATTATTTTTAACAATGCTATTTTTTAAAGAACTTGTAGGCAGAAGGTGCATTCTATGCATTAAGATAAAAAAACTTTCTGTGTGCAGAAGCGCCCCCCCCCCCCCAATTACTTACCTGAGCCCCTTTTCTATCCAGTGATGTCCACAAGTGTCTTAGCTGTCCTAGATGCTCCTCCTGATTGGCTGAGACACAGCAGCGGCGCTACTGACTCCCGTGGCTGTCAGTCAAAATCAGTCAGCCAATCAGGGGAGAGAGGGGGGCAGAAGTGAGAGGTATAGAACAGGCAGAGGACAGTGTCAGCAGGGCAGAGGCTGTCGTCAGTAGTTTTTATTTTTTTTTTTAATTACTTTTGCAATTTTATTTTTTATTCATTTTTACAATTTTATTTTAAATTTTATTTTTCAATTTTATTTTCTTTATTATTTTTAACAATGCTATTTTTTAAAGAACTTGTAGGCAGAAGGTGCATTCTTTGCATTAAGATAAAAAAAACTTTGTGTGCAGAAGCCTCCCCCCCCAAATTACTTACCTGAGCACCTTTTCTATCCAGCGATGTCCACAAGTGTCTTAGCTGTCCTAGACGCTCCTCCTGATTGACTGAGACACAGCAGCGGCTCTACTGTCTCCCGCGGCTGTCAGTCAAAATCAGTCAGTTAATCAGGGGAGAGAGGGGGTGGAAGTGAGAGGTATAGAACAGGCAGAGGACAGTGTCAGCAGGGCCAGAGGCTGGCGTCAGTAGTTTTTTTTTTTTTTTAATTTTTATTATTTCTTTTTAATTACTTTTGCAATTTTATTTTTTATTCATTTTTACAATTTTATTTCTATTTTTTTTCAATTTTATTTTCTTTATTATTTTTAACAATGCTGTTTTTTTTAAAGAACTTGTAGGCAGAAGGTGCATTCTATGCATTAAGATAAAAAAAAACCTTCTGTGTGCAGAAGCCTCCCCAGCACCCCCCTAATTACTTACCTGAGCCCCATCTCTATCCAGCAATGTCCTCGAGTGTCTTAGCTGTCCCAGACGCTCCTCCTGATTGGCTGAGACACAGCAGCGGCGCCCCTGACTCCCGTGGCTGTCAATCAAAATCAGTCAGTTAATCAGTGGAGAGAGGGGGCGGGGCTGAGTCGGGCTCCGTGTCTGAATGGATACACAGAGCTCTGACTCAGCTTGGGTGCCCCCATAGATAGCTGCTGGCTGAGGGGGCACTCACCAGAGGGAGGGGCCAGGAGGCCAGAGGAGAGACCGGAGAAGAGGAGGATCTGGGCTGCTCTGTGCAAAACCAACACACAGAGGAGGTAAGTATGAAAAAAACGAGCTTTTACAATCACTTTAATTATTTTTTTACAATGTTTCGTTATGTTTTACAATTTTTTTATGATGTTTTATAATTTTATATTATTTTTTTTTAAACAGTTGTGTTTATTAGACATGTTCAGCAGCATGAACAAGTAAAGGCACAGCTAAACCAAATCAAGCGGTCAATAAACAACAAAATAAACACCATAGGTAAGTGGTCATAGGAGTCATCCAAACGTTAATCCGAAAATGTAGCAACCAAGAATCCGACGTTAGGAGACACACAACCAAAACGTGTCTCGTCGGGTCTAGGAGGAGAAGAGGCCAGAGAGGA